>VYXB01003472.1:17849-251847 GCA_013397135.1 Pachyramphus minor | reverse complement strand
CCCTCAGTTCAGGAAGGACATTGAGGTGCTGGAGCGGGTCCAGAGAAGAGCAACGAGGCTGGTGAAGGGACTTGAACACAAGTCCTATGAGGAGAGGCTGAGGGAGCTGGGGTTGTTTAGCTTGGAGAAGAGAAGGCTCAGGGGAGACCTCATCGCTCTCTACAACTACCTGAGAGGAGGTTGTAGCCAGGTGGGGGTTGGTCTCTTCTCCCAGGCAATCAGCAGTAGGACAAGAGGGCATGGCCTCAAGTTGTGCCAGGGGAGGTTTAGGTTAGATATTAGAAAGAAATTCTTTACAGTGAGGGTAATCAGCCATTGGAATGGGCTGCCCAGGGAAGTGGTGGATTCACCGTCCCTGGAGGTTTTTAAGATGAGGCTGGATGTGGCGCTTGGTGCCATGGTCTAGCAACTGTGATGGTAGTGGATCAAAGGTTGGACTTGATGATCTCAGAGGTCCTTTCCAACCTGTCTGATTCTATGATTCTATGATTCTATGATTACCTAAAGTCAGCAAAATGGAAAGCTCTGTAATTGAGCTGTGCTGTTACAGGGGTAACCACAGGGATCCTCCTCTGTGGGTCAGGGAAAAGGAGATCTCTCAGTTAGATTGATGAGCATTTTCCAGTTACGACATCAACCAAATACCACTCCTGTTTTTTCAAGAAATCACTGAGCACAGTTGTACCCATGCAACTGGAAATTCAACAAATTAGTACTGCCCTGAGTTAAAGACACTGAAAAACCAAGTAACAAGGGTTCAAGGAGCGTTGGACAATGCTCTCAGACACACGGTGGGATTGCTGGGATTGGCCTCAGGAGGGATGTCAAGCCCATACCTGTATCAGGCTCTCAGCCAGGGCCTCTCCAGCTCATTAAGTGCACAGTTAGAAGTAATCAAAATTAAAATACTGAGCAGTGGGGAGCAAGCCCCCACCTACTTTCCTTTTCTAAAAATCCCTGTAAGTGTTCAAGGCCAGGTTGGACAGGGCTTGGAGAAACCTAGTCTAATGGAAGGTGTCCCTGCCTGTGGCAGGGCGGTAGAATGAGATGAGGTTTAAAGTCAACTCAGACTGTTCTGTGGTTCTTTTATGCTGGTGGTTCCATGGGAAGCACCTTCCCCAAAGAGAGACATAAAAGTGTGTCTGACACAGGCACTGTGAGCCCTTGCAGCAGAGCCACAGCACTGCCACATCCCAGCCCTCCTTTGTGTGCCACTGTCCCAAAAGCACCCAACCGAGCACAGTCCTGGTGCCACCAAGTCACCCATAGCTGGTGGCAGCTCCCGTGGCACTGGCCCATCATGGCTCTTCTGTCCCCTAGGAGAGTTCAGATGATATCAGTTGTTATGGTTTAGCTACTGGTCAATAAACCAAGACATCACTGGAAACCATGAGCTCAGTCTGTACTTCATCTCAGAGATGGTGACTAATTCCGTCATTCATAGAGCCGACAATGATGAAAACAAGTGGAGTGATCAGGAAGGAAATTAAAAATAGCCCTGATGTGGCACAGTGTCAAGTGTTCATGTTTAGATTTTAATTTTATTTTTTTATTCCGAGTTTCTTTGATAAAATATTTTCCCATGCTGAATACACTTGGAACGTCCCTTCCATCACGGCATTCCTGATGGATGAGCCAGGCTGTTACAGATCCTATGCCAGAGCTGTACTGCCTCCACTCCACGATTCTCACTCCCACATCCACACCTTTGGGACCTAGAAGTCATTAATCATCATGTACCAGCTGGGAAGGTACCTCTGAAGGCAGAAACATCATTTTGGACACAGTATGGGAAGGAAATCACAGAATTTTGGAATCATTAGGGTTGGAAAAGACCTTTAAGATCATCAAGTCCAACCGTCAACCAGCACCATGTTCACCAAACTGTGTCCTCAAGTGCCACATCCACATGTTTTTTAAACATTTCCAGGGATGAGGATTCCACCACTGCCCTGGGCAGCCTGTTTCAATGCTTTACAACCCTTTCCATGAAGCAATTTATCCTAATACCCAATCTAAACCTCTCCTGGCACAGCTTGAGGCTGTTTCCTCTCATCCTGTCCCTTGTTCGCTGGGACTGGAGCTGACTTCCCCCAGCTCCCCCCTCCTGTCAGGGGGTCACAGAGAGTGAGAAGGTCCCCCCTGAGCCTCCTTTTCTCCAGGCTGAGCCCCCTCAGCTCCCTCAGCCATTCCTGGTTCCCCAGACCCTTCCCCAGCTCCGTTCCCTTCTCTGGACACGCTCCAGCCCCTCCATGTCTTTCTTGCTGTGAGGGCTGCAGAAACAAAGCCTCTGGCATCCAGCACGAGGTACCACAGCTCTGCCTGGCTCCTGGGCTGTGTAGCTGCAGGTGAGATTTTCAGCAGGGAGGTTTTCTGGATGTGAGACTCAATGATGTTGGTAGAAATTGGCTGCTTCGCTGTCCCACTGATCGATGCAAACTCAGCAGAGACCCTGGGGGTTCATCTCACGTGGCCACTCTGAGGTACCAACAGCTGGGCTTGGCACTGTGGCTCAGCTGAGGAGTGGGGTGATTACTCTCACCCAAAGCAGGCAGCTGCTCAAGGCTACAGCAAACTCTGCCCCAGGTGTCACTGGGGGGAAAGGCATTGCAGAAGACAGTGCCCACATTGCACCCAGGCCACCCAGAGCCCAATCAGGGCCCACCCAGCCACCAGGCATGAATGTTTACCATAAACCTCCCTACTCTTTCCAAGTTCTGCATTCCTTGGAAACATCTGCAGGAAAACAATAGTCTCCTTTCAACATCTTTGAACAAAAATGGTTTTTCTGGCTTTAAAACTGCAAATCTAAATTCACTTTTTAATTGTCTTTCTCATCATGAGCAGTTATTGGCCTTTGGGGTTTTTTTTCAATTTTTTGCTTCTTTCCCTTTCAGACCCCTGACTGCAGGCACAGGTTCCAGGCACAAGCTGCCAAGGTCTCATCGTGCAAAATTACTGAGTTGCAAAAATAGGAAACGCCTCTGTCCCCAGGCCTCCACCACCCATTTATCAGCTGTACTGGAAACACAGACACTCACAGCCTCTTGACTGAGGGGGAGGCATTAAAATCCCATTTGTTAAAAATTGTGTAAAGAAATCCAGGGGTGGAGGGAATCCTGCAAACACCATTTACAAGGAAAAATGTATGTCAGGCTGTTTTGGGTAATTCCGTGGAGGCCCAAGAGGTGTGATTGACACTGATCATGCACTGAATGAGGGTGGTGCCAGCCTGTGCAGGATTCTGCACAGAGAAGAAGATCAGCTCCAAGCAGAGCAGGAAGATGCAGCAGCCACAGGCACCAAAAGTACTTAAATCTTCTCTGACAGGGTAGGCAGAGAAGTGATGACCACTGCTTTCTGAGAAGAAGGTTTTATGGATCAATTACTGAAAGACTATAAATCTGCCTTCCCAAAGGATTGGGAAAAGCCCCTAGTCATGAATATCTTTAAAAGGTTCCTGCAGCAGGTACAGCCTCTCTGCTGCTGTGGGAGACAGCCTGAGGATGCTCATCCAGAGGCCAAATTAGTCACTTCCAATTAAACATTTATACCTGGCCACCTGCTCAGATGCTTCTGCTGATGGAAGCAGGCTGATGGTTTGGATGTAAGCCCTTGCTTTGAGTGGGGAAGGAAGGGTAACTCCTCACACATCATTCCTACAGTCAGTGGAGAGAAACATTTTGGGCTCCTGCTCTGCCTTGGACATTGGATTTAGAGTCCCAGGAGGGATATCATCTCCCTGTGGGAGGCAGAGGGGCCTGAACACCCCACTCTCATGGAATCATAGGACTGTTTGGGTTGGAATGGACCTTAAAGATCATCTTGTTCCACTCCCTGTCAAGGGCAGGGACACCTTCCACCAGCCCAGGTTGCTCTAAGCCCTGTCCAACCTGGCCTTGGACACTTCCAGGAATGGGGCAGCCACAGCTTCTTTGAGCAACCTGTGCCAGAGCCTCCCCACCCTCACAGGGAACAATTTCCTTTTAATATCTGATCTAAATCTCTCTTTTAGCTTAGAAACACTGCCCCTTATCCTATCACTATCTCCCCATGTAAAAAGGGGCTCTCCATGTTTTCCAGCATGGAGGCATCTCCAGTGGGAATGTCCGAAACTCAGCCACAAGACCTCCAGCCTGGCTCTCTGGGTACATTACTCCCCACGTTGCTCCCCACTCCATATTAGCCTATTCCCACCCACCAGTGTTTCCCCTCATGTTTGGCTTTCACCAAAGACAAAAAGAGTCCAGCTTGACCGTCCAAGAGGCATCTCAGTGTGATGGAGTGATGGCCCTCGGGGCCCTGGAGAAAGACTCTCCCTTTAAGGAGAAAGGCAAAGCCCTCTGTGCAGGGATCTGTGCTTGTTTTGTCATGGGACACATTACCCTGAACCCAAAAGAGGAAGGAAAAAGGGGGGTGGGGGAGCTTTTGCCTTTCTGGTGGGAACAGTGTTTGAACTAACTTTGTTTCCCTTGGGGAAAGGCACCAAAATAACAGAGGAAGGGGGGTGTAGTGGGGGGATGAAGCTAAAAAGGCTGTGTAATCTGCCTGGGAAAAAACACGCTCCCAACAGTGCTCGTGAGCCCGTCCGGCCAGCGCGGTGCCAGAGCAGAGAGGGGCACCCGCAGGGCACAGCTCCTGGGGTGAGCCCCGTGCCCCTGTGGGGTTCCACAGGCACCATCTGCCCTGTCTGAGGCTCTGCAAAGTCACCATGCAGAGGGCACGTCTCTCACTGGGGAACCTGGACTCTGGAGAATCGACCTGCTCAAAGCGCCCGCACACCGGGCTGGGATGGCAGCCCACGGTCCGGCCACCTGCAGCCCGGCCTCTGGCCACCCATCTGTGCCACCAGCCTCCCTGCCTGCTCCTGGCTGAGGGCTGCAATGCCCAAGGTCGTGTTTGAGACAAGGTAGGAAGGTCTTCCACAAGGTCCCTTACGTGGGGAGGTGGACTCCACCAGCACTCTGATGGTCTTCACCTTCCACGATGAGCATTCCCTCAGGGCAGCTGGCACAGGCAGGCAGCACAGGTACTTGTGTCAGGCTTTATTCCAAAGCATAAAGCTATACAGACCAGCAGAGTGCTAAAACCTTCTAGTAGTCACTCTGGCAGCAGCATTTTTTTCTCACCATGGTGTTACTTTTCTTAAGGAATATGCAGCATGCCATGCTCAACTGGTATACCCAAGAAAAATAGAGATTTCCAATCTATCGTTTTGCATCATGTCTTGAACCTAGCAGAGAGTGGGTTAAGTACCAATCAGCTCTCCCTGGCAAAGTCAGAGAGCCATCCCTGGGATAGCACAGCACCTCAGGGCACATGCACCCAGCAGCACCAAAACTGTGACATCAGGGCCTGAGGATGGCACCCTGAGAGGGTGAGAAACACAATCCCTTGGAAACAGAATCTCATAGGATCACCACAAGGAAGAAAAGTTGATGGTGCAACCTGCCAGGAGGCAAAGATGCCATGTGGCCATGGACACATCCCCATGGACTCTGTGACAGTGGAGCAGCCCCCTTATCTCAGAGAGTGCATCTCCTCTGCACACCAGGGAAAAAGTGCCCAATTTGCTCCAAACTCACCCTGCTCTGACACACACAAAGAATAATTCGCTATCAGTAACATCATTTCCAGGCATGAACCATTTCTCCCCCAGCTTTGATGCAGTGCTGGTCACTGAGGACCAGAGCTCACCCCTCTGGTGAGCTCCCTCACCCAGGAGCTCCTCTGCCTGCCACAGCGAAGCAGGTTCACTGGCTACACCAGAATCACAACCTCCATTCCTCCCTGTGCTGTGCAGGGGCAGCCTGCAGGTCACTGCTTCAGCTCCTGGGAGGGGAGAGAAGAGACTCTCAAGCCCATGGCAGCAGCCTCTGCCTGTCATCCCAGAATCCAAGAGTGGTTTGTATTGGCTCATCTCATTCCACCCCCTGCCATGGGAAGGACACCTTCCACTACACCAGGTTGCTCCAAGCCCCATCCAACCTGGCCTTGCTCTATTACCCTCTGCATTTCATTACCTTCAGATCTGTGTTGGACAGGTGGAGAGAAGCTCTGACGGGCACTCAAACTGCCTCTGTTCTGAGTGAAACCAGATCCATTTTTCTTTGTAACTTTACTACCTTCAGCAAACCAGTTTATTAAATATCTTCCCAAGTCCTCAGTACAACAAATAACAACAGCAGCAGTGCAAACAAGCCCAAACCCACATGGGTTCAGGATGTAACACTCTCTTTGACCTGGGGCTTCCCTCTTCATGAATATAGGCTGGAAGGTATTCCCGAACTGCCCAACTCACACCTGACATCCGTCCTCTTCAGAGCTCAAATAAGACATACACTAAAAATACAGTCCTATCTAAGGTCTGCAGCCCTCTCATTTTTTGTCTTGAGAGAAATGAGAGCTGGAAGGGTTTTAGTGACTATTGACATTTCTCCAGCAGCTTCTCTTTACAAGTGAATGATCTGCATCCTTAATGAGTGGATTGCTAATTGTGTCATCAAAGGGCACAGGAGGCCCAGGCCAGAAGCTGCCAGTGGCTCTCCAGAGCACAGGGCACACGTCAGATGCCACCGGGTGAGGACGGGCTGAAGAGCATTGTCCTCTCAGGCCTCTGCAGGGGGATTTGCTGCCATCCAAAAGCCTGGCACAGCCCATTCCAACCACATCTACTGGGGTTTATTTGCAAGTTTCACACTGTATCCAACAAATCCCTCAGATACACACAACAGTGGAGACGGGACTTGTGTGCAGAGCTCACCCTGGACCAGTCCCAGTGCTGGATTTGTCTCCCAGTGTTATCTTCTGGGCTCTTACAAACTGACTTGTAATGAACCAGATTAGTTTCTTCCTGGGGACTTATTTCAGATTCAGTATTTTGCCACAGGCCTTTGGACAAACAGCCCATTAGATTTTTGCTTTCTGCCTTTGACAAAGTCCTTAAGTGGCTGTTTCCAGGACATTTCCTTAAAAAGTACGTAATATCTCCTCCCAGTTGCTTTATTTCTCATGTGTGTTTGCATCAGTTCATTGGCTTGTGCTCCTCCTCCTTCCCATCCCGAAGCCTCGGTTGGAAGTGCCAAGCTTTCCACCTGTGCAGGTACTATTGTTGTGAGCAGGAAACAAAGCAGCCGTGTGTCATCACCTAAATGGGGAAAACCCTTCTGCTTTTAGGAGGTGTTGGGAGGCAGCAGGAGAGACAAAGGCCTTGGAAATTGAAGGATCCATGAATCTCTTGGAGTGATTTGGTTCTGACCTTCCCTTGGCTTGCACAACCCATGGCAGGCGGCTCAGCCCTGCTCCCAGGAGAGCTCCCTCACCATGCCATGGGTGCTGCCTGCTCGCCCACCTTCCTGCTCCTCTTCCTTCCACGAGCTTTCCCACTTGCTGGCACTTCATTCTCTTGGAAAGCCTTGTCGCTAAGAGGCCGGGAGGTGACAGGGCTGGCAGTGACAGGTGACACAGAAGAAGGCAAGGCCAGTGCCCAGGCACTGTTGTGTCACATTCACTGTGTTCCCTCCCCTGTGTTCTGTCCCTGGCTGGATATCCACCCTCCTGCTGCACTCCATGTCCCGCTTCCCAGCTGTGTGCACATGCTGGCCCGGGACAGGAGGACTCCTTGGTGGCTATTTTTGTCCATGAGGATGAACACTTCTCTCTCATGTGCACAGCAAAGCATAGGGCTGGTGTTGGACTGGGAACAGACAGGGAACAGCTGGGGCACATCCCTGTTTCTGCTTTGCTGAGCCCAGCACCTAAGATGCTAAAAATTGGGATGGATTTGAGTCCACATCTGCACCCCAAGCTGTCTGTGCACTGTCCTGTGGAGATGGAGAGAGCTGGAGCCATGTCCCATTTCTTTCCTGGGGACACGGATCTGGCCAGCTCATGGATTTAGATTCATCATTGGCACAGAGGGAGAGGGAAGCAACAGGGAATCTCCTTCCTGTGCTGTGCTTGGAAAGCACAGGGACTGTTTTGCCATGGCACTTGGTCACAGCCGTGCTGGCACATCCTTGGCTCTGGCACGTCCCTGGCTCTGGCACGTCACTGGCTCTGGCTGTCACCGCTGCCCCAAGGTCCCCTCAGCTCTGGAACACCATGTCACTGTCACTGCTGCCCCGAGGTCCCCCAGTGCTGTGCTCTGATAAAGAGTTAAGGCACTCTCGGAGGCAGTTCTGTGAGAACATTTCTCAGAGGGCAGTGCACTTTTATTTGAAATAATTTTCCATTCCATTTATATCTATATCATAGGAGGTGGCTGCGGGGTCTGAATTTTCCATCGCCCCAGACCTCATTTCCCTGCCTGGGCCTGACCCCTGCTCAGCTTCCCCAAGAATAACAGGGAAAAGTTCAACGGGACAAAAGGGCCGCGGGGCTGAGCTCCCGCTGCTGCGGGCACCCAATTAGGCTCCCTTTGTTAATACAAGACATTATATATACAGAACATACACCTTTTTATGCATATATTACACATGTATTATATGCAACAGAATATATGTATTTACATGTATATGGGAAAGGCCTGGGAAGAAATGTACCTGGAAAGGGATTTCCAAGCACATAGGGCAAAACTGGAGCTCCGGGTGTGCTGCAGACTGACTCAGGTACTATCACTGCCTGTTTTCATAGGTAAGGTGACAAAGATGAAAAATAAGGTTACCAAGGCCAAAAGAGGGAAATACTGTAAGTAGCAGATGTGGCCAGAGAACCTTGTCCCCGGTGTCAATCAGACATTTTAAGTGGTTCTGAGTGGTAACACTTGATAACAGAGATATTAGTTTGCTACTTTGACAGTGGTGAAATTATTCTTTTGGTTAAAAACATTTTGATGGTAAAAAGTGATTCTTATTAAAATATTTTTAATTAAAATCGTTGGAAAGCATCCTGTTGTTTGCTTCTGTTGTTTGGGAATGAGGGGATCCTTCTTGACCAAAAATACAGTGTCCAGGTCAGGAGCTTCAATGAGGTGAGGAGCTTCATGTAAAACACACATCTTGGAGGCAACAGGTCACATTCTGATCCGCCAGAAGAGGACTGGCCCCACCATGCTGCACATGCTATCATAGAATCATAGACTGGTTTGAGTTGGAAGCGACCTTAAAGCTCCTCCTGTCCCACCTCCTGCCACTAGACCAGGTTGCTCAGAGACCCATCAAACCTGGTCTGGAACATTTCCAGGAATGTGGCACTTGCAGGGATGAGGCTGCTGGACACCAGAGTGTGGTATCTTCTCTCAATCCACCCGCTGCTTTCACTGGAGAGGGAACACCATATCCCTAACCCTAATCCCAATAAATGCATTGAGGTTCTTCACCTGACAGACCCAGAGACACAGCGATTCCCCACGTAGGGACCCCAGGGACATGATGCTGGAAGATGTTGGTAGGGGCCATGGTTTGGTGGATTTCCTGTCCAAGGAGAGCACTGTCCAGCAGTACCAACTCCCTTACCACAGGAGAGAGGAAATGTGTTTATGTGTCAGAAAAATAACTAGTGTATAAAAATGCCAGCTTAATCAGACGAACTTCCATGAAAGTCTGGTGAAAGGCAGCATCTAATGAAAACCCTCGCTGGTTTTGCTGCATCACCACTCTCAGCTGATTGAGTTTTAATCATGGATGGCTGTGTCTAGCATGCCCCTTTGAAAGCACCAGAGGTGATATTCACTTCCCTGCAGCCCTGCAGCTTTAGGAAGTCTTAGTTGCCTGTTTCTCTCCTTCTCTTCCCACACAGCTGCCTCCTGCCTCCTCCCAAAGGCTCCAGGCACTGGAAGTAGTCAAGCTCATATGAATGGCATCAGGTCCCAGGGACTGGCACAGGACAGAAAGGTCCTTCCCTCAATATCTATTCAGTCAGGCATGTGTCACCTATGGGGTATTTTACAACTCATTTCTCAGCAGGAGCTGCAGGGGTTCACCCCACCGGGCAACTCGAACCTGCTGCATTCAGTAATCTGGTTGCACACTTCGTGTAAGGATCCTCCTCCCCTTGCTGTGCCAGGAAGGAATTGCTCCAGCACTGGGTCTTCATGAAACAGAGGTTCGTTGTTTAATTAAGGAATTATCTGATGCCATTTTTAGCCTCTGCACCTGCCTGTTCAATACACATCTACTGCTGTCACGGCTATCTATCCACTCAGACACCAAACCTGTCAGTTAAAGTACAGAAGGAGCCCGGGGCTATTTAGGAGGTGCTGAAACAAAGACTGAGTGAAAAAGAAACTGCAAGGAATGAGAATGGAAAACTAGTGAGCAAAAGCAGGGGATGGGAAAAAGTGAAGAGATGCCTGGAAGTGATGCTCTACACCCTGCTGTGATGGGAGCACTCCTCTCCATGGGAACACTTCAAGGGCTCAACAGTTCCTGACAGCCCAGCATGGGCCACTCCTCCGGTTAAATCGGAAACAAAATATTGAGAAACAAAAGATACAGAATTGAGAGTTTAACACGTGCTATCCCCACAATTCCATCATGAACATACTCTCTGGACTGTGGCTAAAAGGGTGCAGAAGGTGCAGAAAACTGAGCATCTGTCCTGTGGTGAGCAGTGGGAAGAGACACTGCCTAAGAGGGCACCTGATGAGCTCTGAGCTCCTGAACCCTGAGTGAAGCCTGCTGCCAGGACACAAGTATGCCCACAGCCCTGCACATCTCCACATCACTACAAACCTTGTAGAGCTGGGCAGCTCTGCTATGGAAATAGGAGCTACCAGTGAGCTGAGGTGGGAGTGTCTAAAACAGAGACCTGGTGATTCCCAAACGAACTTTCGGAAGAGCCAAGCAAGTGATAACAGGTGCTGACAACATTTCAGTGTCAGCTCACATCCAGATTCTCACTCACAGCCTCAAAGGACCCCCAATACAGCTGGACCAGAAACTGCTAAACTTGTAAATTCCTCCCCAGTCTGCCAAAGGCATTTAAAGGGATGCTTGCAGAGCTGTCTCAGTCTGCACTCACTCCATAACAAGCTCTTTCTGTGATTAAGTGATCTGAGCATGCTGGTCACTACCAGTAGACACAGCCCCACAACTCACATTGATCACAGACTGGTTTGGGTTGGGAGGGACCTGAAAGCTCATCTCATTCTACCCCCCTGCCATGGACAGGAACACCTTCCACCAGACCAGGTGCAACTCATGCAACTCAGATGCTGCACAGATCCCACCATGTGCCACAGGGCAAAGTGACACTGGCCCCACACAAATCATCCTGTACTTCCCAAACAAGACCTTTGGGATGGCTGTAGGTGCATCCTTGCAGCTGGCTGCTTCTTGAGCCTCCTGATTCCAAGAGCCCTTACATGGCTGCAGCTGCCTGTGGATGGCTCCCAGGTGCTGAAGCGATGGGAGGTCAGTGGGCACATTGCCATGCTTGGTAGAGTTTTATATTTCAGAGTTTTTCAGTAACTCCACGAGATTCATGAAGTGGAAGCAAAAACCAAGTGTGTTACTGAGTGCAGAGGGATTGAGGGACACAAGGACCCCCCAGCTTGTAAAGTTGACGGTGCCTGTAACCATGAACACCCTTGGCTCTGATTTGGGTTTCAATCCATCCCCAGAAGACATGTTTTTTTCTGTCAGGTGCCTGACTGGATGTCAGCCCAGGTTGTCTGAAGGATACCCTGAGCCATGCTTGCTCCACAGGGCGGGATCCCCTCATCTGCAGCTCCATGTGCAGCTCTGCAGCCAGCACAGGAGCTGAACAAATCACAGCCAGCACAGTCACCCCAAATATCAATAGCAGAAGGAAGGGGGAGCAACCCAAACCCAGCTGTGGCTGCTTGTTTTTCTAACTCAAAGCAGCTCAAACTCTCTACTCTTCTCCGTAAGGAACTGCTGAGGTAGGGACGGGAGTCCTGGACATCTCCTCCCTTCATCACACTGGTTGTCAAGCTGGCAAGGAAATACTAAACACTTCTTTAGACTTCCTAAATGTCAAGAAAATATTTACAGGGCCCACTTGTGCTGGGCAGAAGAAGGGCAGACCCGCACCCTCGCCTGGTGCTGCCTGGCATGCTCAGGGCAATCAGTTTTATTAAACATTTGTGGTTTTTCTGCTGAAAAACCCAGTGCAAGATTAATGCTGAGAAGTGACTCCTCTGGGGCTGACACTGTCAGGGAGCCAGGACACAGGGAAGGATAGAGCCTGCCTGTCCATTCCTTCCATAACTTTTTACAGCCAGAGAGATCAGCCCCAGTCTGGCCAGGACTGGGGCAGGGTTAGGGGGGATCTGGTGCTGACTGACCATGCTCTGGGGACACAAGAAAACTTCAGGCTCTCACTTGTGAACATTTCTCCACCAAATGCATTCATATAAAACCTTTTCCCATGTATGGGTTTTTTTGCTTTAAAACGGGACCACTCTGGTCTCCAATTTTCTCCGGGCTGCAATCACAGCTTTGCAGTGCCTGCAGCTGCTGAAATCCTGTGCTAGGCACGGAAATGGGCTGAGCACAGAGCTCTCAGCTCCTGGGAGGTTTCCAGCAGGGCTGGAGCCACGCGGTGATGCAGGCAGAGCAGGCAGGCTGGCAGCAGGACAAGTGACATCCCGGCTCTGCTGTGTGCCGTGGCCGGTCCGGGGGGAATGAGCGGAGCTGCCCTCCAGCCCCCGGGCAGAGCGTGGGCGGGCAGCGCTTCACCGCAGCATCAGCCTTCCCTTCTTTCCAGCTTCAACCATTAAATGTTAATGAAGGTTTTCTAATGAGCTGTTTAAATAGTAATTAGAGGCTAGCATTGGAGAGGGAGATAAGTCTTGTGGGTATCTCGCCCTGCAAGAAAGGACCTGATAAGAAAGAAGTGAATGATTTTCTTCTGGGATCAATTCCAATGAGCAATTATCTCCTTGATACCACACTGCTTAATCAGGAGCAGGCTGAAAAAACACTTGACAGTGGCGGGCGATGAATGGGCACTTTCCCAGCGTTTTCCAAGGGAAGGCTGGAGGCTTTATGCCAGTACCTGAGATAGGAGATGATCCAGAAAATGCTGAGAGCTCATTTGATTTACATAAAATAATCATCAATGTTTCTTTCAAAAAAGCTTCACAGAGAGAAAAATCATCAGCTTTGTTTCCTGATGGGTTCCCATCACAGCTATTCAAGGGGTTTAAGTTTTCTTTTATTTCAGGTGCTGACCAGGAACCCATCCTTCACTGCTTTGCGCAGGACAACGGTGTTTGGCTGGAGAGGTTCTCCCCCAGCAATTACAGAACAGATGAGCTGAGCAGTCACAGTCGTGCAGGACAAGATGACTCAGAGACTTGGCTAAAATCTGTCTAGTTATCCTCTGATGTTGTTGGAGAGTTAAGTAAGCTCAAACATTTTAATAGGCTTATTTTCTCACTATTCTACTGCCTCAGGTGATCCTTTGTGTTGCAACACAAAATACTGTATCATGGGATTATTAAAAAAACAAAGGTACGTGCTCAAATCATCATTTTTTTCTGTCACCCTCTGCCAGTGCCAGGCGACACTGGCACAAGTTGCACCCAACAAATGATGCAAAAAGGTTGGGCAAACAGCAGAACTAACAGCCAGGAGGTATTTTTTTAAGGCTATTACTTACTCTCTGCAGCACAGTGTAGCCAGGAGAGATAACTGTACAGCAGGACACAGGGACAAAGCCTGGTGCTCATATGGGTGTGCGGAGCACAGCGAGGACATGTCGAGGGGTGCAGCCCTGGGAGTAGGAGCACGTGGCCCTGGCAAAGGCAAAAGAAAACCTGCAAATGTGCTCTGCCCAGGCACACCTTGGTGACAGGAGATCACACACACGAGGAGCCCCTACGTTACCCAGGCTGGGCTTTGCTCCCACACTGTGCTCTTCCCTCGTCCCAACAGGAGCTGAGGCGGATTTGTTTGCACGGCAACATGGTGTGGAAACCTGTTTTCTGGGGGATTTAGAGCCTCCTTCTAATTTCCAGCCTGGCTTCACTCATGGCTCTTTGCACCTTCACCCCTGTGCACCTCTTGGCTCAGCTCCAGTCTCTCCTCCCTCCCCTGTGCACGTCCCTCCTCGCAGGCAGTGAGCACAGTGAGAGCCCCTCACAGCCAACCCCTCTCCATAGCCCCCCACCCCAAGGTCTCCTCTGGCATGACAGCATCTTAATTTCCCTGATCTGCCTACAGATTTCCCTGCAGCTCCCACCTCACTGTTCGGGACCAGAACTGGTCACTCTTGTGACAAAGGGATAAATCAGAGCAAAGACCCTTCCAGCCCAGGAACCTGTCTAGGACACTCACTGATGCTTGGGGTACAGCTTCATGGTATAGCAGAGTCAGCTTTAAAGCTCCCTGCTGCCAAGAAGGGGCATCTCAGGAGCTCCCCTTCCCTGAACCCCTTCCTAGTCCCAGCTCACACCCTTGGACTGGTCCTGGCACAACCTCAGATCCCACAGGGGCCATTCCCCTTGCAAACATGGAAAGACACCGTCCTTCCTTTTTTTTTTTTTTTTTTTTTGTCAGGTTTGTTTTCTGCAGTATCAGAGCACTGAACTGGCTCCCTGGCTGGTCAGAAGAGCCTCAGGACTGCTCGGGCTCAGCAGAGCACACCAGGGAGAGCTGTGGAGGAGCAGAACCTTCAGCAGCAGCAGAGATGAGTTAAAGTGAGTCAAGACATCCCATGACATCACACCCTGTGAGATGGAGAGGAGAGCAGGGAAATGGAAGAGTGAAACCTTCACAGCTTTCAAGAACAAACACATTCAGGACATTGAGGGGCACAGACAGCCCTGTCACAACATTCCACAGCCAAATGTGGGGCCTCTGCCCCATGTTTGCTTTCTATATGGTCACACCACCACGGGCTGCCGACGCAGCCACACGTCACACAGGAATACGCAGCACAGCTTCCCCTCCTCTCTCCCCTCTGCCCAGTTCCACTGACCTCAGGTCTGACTTGTGCTCTGGGGTCTTTTGTGTTGCTGGATTTGTTGGACTGTGAGTGACTGTTGGCTCCACACCGGAGCAGAAATACAACTGCACATCTTCCCACTCCTGGACTCCATCATTTCACCATATTGCTTGTGTTCCTATTCTGAAGGGCATCCCGTTCTTTGTGTGTAATTTCCTCCAACTCCTTTGTTTTGATGATGAATACCAATTACAGGTAGTCACCAAATTTCACTAGCAATTTCTATATTTTGTGTCAAGGACATTAAAAATGTAAAACAACATCATTTTCAAGGCCAATTTTTGAGAAACCCATCTAAGCACAGTCCTCACAGCCCAGCACTTTCCTCTCCCGATGGATTTAATATTCTCCTTTACTGCAGACCAGACAACTTAGATGTATCTTGTCTGCTTTGTCAAGTAGTTCAGGTTTTTTATCTACTCTGGCATCATTTACTTTCAGAAAATCCATATCTCATCTTATCCATTTTCCATGTTCTTAATTATTCTCTATTTTAATCTTTATTCTGAAACTTTGCATACTCACAGATTCAGACTAACAGACACTTATGTGCCAAGAACACCTTCTCCCTGCTCCAGTCCACGGGCCTTGTTTGCTGTTCTCCAGCCAAACAACCCAACCCTTGTGCTTTGACAGATTTATTACAAACCCTTCTTCCATGACTTCAGCTTTTTGTGAGCCCTTTCTCATTCCTGGAGGAGAAGCTAGCTGCTCCTACCTGTTTCCACGCTCAAAGATCCTTGCCTGCTGAGTCCATGCTGGTTGTGGCACTTCCCATTCCCAGGCACTCAGCAATCTGTCTCTCTCCCCTTTGTCCTCAGTGCCACCAAAACCTGGGCAAAGTTTTCATGGGGTTTTTTTGGGACTATACCTAAATTATCCTATGTCTCTGTCCCACCCTCAGCACATAGAAGCCCCACTTCTTCTTTCCCGCTTCCCCTTTCATTTATACATCTGGACAGTTTCCAAGAGTTGTGCAACCCATCCTTTGCTATTTCCTTTAATAACCTTGGCAAGGTTGGATTTTGCCGTACTTTCAGACTTGCTTGCTTTACAAAAATTGCAAAAATTCCTTTTTAGTACTGTTTTTCTTTCTCTTGGCTGCGGACTGCCAGATGTCCCTCAGCAGCATCTTCTCCTCCCACCAACCAGCCCTGGGAGCCCATTCCTTATCCTTGCAGACCCTCCAGCCCCTGCCTCGCCATCATGGGAAGCAGCCAGGTCCTGCTGTCAGCAGGAGGCAGCTGCTGGTGACTCACAGCCTTCCTGGCTGCAAGGCCATGGCCATTCTGTTCGTGTCATGCCAGGGGAGTGGGAGCCTTTGCAGGTGAGGCTTAATCCCTCTTCAGACCTGGCAGGTGGGCAGAGATGTCCTGGCAGAGGGAACAGTGAGCCACAAAACCTGCTCATCAGCTAAAAGACCTCCATCCCACACCTGGCTGTCAGAGGAGCAACTTGGGTCAATGCTTGTATCCCTCCCAGCTGGTGTTGTGCAGCTCCAGGAGCTGGGGCAGATTCTTGGAATCCAATGGAACTTGATAACCATTACTATTATTTTTAGATCTTTCATTTCAGCCCCTCTCCAAAGCAGGCTGAGGCTCCACGAGCCATGCAGTGCGGAGTGCCTGCAGTGCAAACCCACAAATAGCCACAAAATTGGAGGAAAGAGGTAGGCGGGAGGAGGGAAACCCTAGGAACTCGCCCTGGGAAACAGCTCAGCGCCAGCATTCCTTCCTGCAGGAAGAGTGCCCGGGTCACCACCAAAGGTTTTCTGAGCCTGCCAGAAGGTCCTGCCCACACAGCAGCTCACAGATACCTGTGTCTCCCCAGGCAGGGAGCAAATGCCCCGGGAGCAGGACTCCAAACCCGTACTTCTGCATAAAGTCACTCCTCTGGAGCACCTCTCCTGGACAGGTCTCCCCCTGTGTGGGAAGAGACACAAGAGCCTCAGTTGGCTGTGTGCTCCAGCCATGGGCTGCTCGTGCACCAGGCTCAGGGCTCTGCTACCTGAGGAGGTTTTTTACTGGAGAGGAGCAAAGGAAAGTGCTTCAAAAGAGCACGAGAAACATTGCAGCTCTTGGAACAGTTCCAGTCTTGGCTGGGAAGCTGAGACATGCCTTGGAGGGGATGGGAGTCCCCTTGGAAGATAATCAGAGATTTCGAGTCTCTCTTACTTCCTCCTATACAAAGTCAGGGAAACCAGAAAGTTGGTTCTCCACCTCCACCTCACACACAAAAGCCTCTGCTCATGGCAGGAATGAGGGACACCTCGATGGGAGGCTCCAGATGGCCCCTTGGAAACTGCTGCTGGGGCAGGAGGGGTTGTGTTGCAGGGAAGTTTCCAAACCCCCTCTGTGGCCAAGAGGAGGACAGTGAGATGCAGTGCTGGAGGGATCTCCCTTCCTAAGGGCTCATCCCCACTATGGGGCACACATCCCATGAGCACGCAGGGTGCCGGGGCAATGCCAGCCCTTGGAGCATGAGGAAAGACCCCTCTGACATCTGTTCAACCAGAGCTGCCCATGGTGTGCTCAGCACTGCTGAGCTCCCCTCTCAGCCTCTCATCACACCACAGTGACCCCCCCATGTCTGCCACTCCTCTGAGCTACCACAGTGCTCCACAGGCACAGCCACACTGGCTGGAAGGGCTCATCCAGACCAACAAGTCCTGTGTCCGTGGATCACTGGCCACTGGTAGTCAAGGGGCTGTGCAGCCCAGCTGCACTACAGCTCATAAAATCCCAGAGTATCCTGAGCTGGAAAGGACCCACAAGGATCATCAAGTCAACCCCTGCATGTGCCCAGGACACCCCAACAATCCCACCCTGTCCCTGAGAGCATCGTCTAAAACCCTCCTGGAGCTCTGGCAGCCTTGGGGCTGTGCCCACTGCCCTGGGGAGCCTGTTCAGTGCCAACCACCCTCTGGGAGAAGAACCTTTTCCTGAGATCCAACCTGACCCTGCCCTGATACAGCTTAAATGCTGTTCCCTCAGGTCTGAAGCTGCAGACCACGGTGAGGTCTCCCCTCAGCCTCCCCTTCCCCAGGCTGAACAAATCCAGTGATCTCAGCTGCTCCTCGTACGGCTTCCCCTGTGATCCTGCAACAGGCAAACTGCATGGGAGGGATATTCTCCAGGGAGGGAATTGAACAGCCACTGTTAATACCTGTCTGCCCTCCCCTCCACGCATGCCCAGAGGACATCCCTCCTTCTCCATACAATTCCTTTCACTACCTTAATGGAAGAAGAAATCCCAAACACAGTCTCAAGCTCCTGCAACTCTGCACTTGGCAAATGGAGTTAGGTTTAACACAGAACTTCTCCACACCCATCAGCAGAGGAGACAAACACCAGTGGGATGCTTTCATGGGACCAGAGCAACACCCTTCTCTGCAAGATGCTGAGGGATCCCAGGAAGAACTCTTGGATGAAGAAATCCAAGCAAAACCCCCAAAGCAGCTTAGGGACCTGGCATGTTTGCACAGAGGCTGCTCCCTACTGATATTTCCTCCTAGTTAGAACCTCACACTGCATCTTGTAGGCAGGAAAATCCCTCCATTCACAAAGTCCCAGGGCCTTTGGGCTATGCCCATGTTGGACAGAAAACCAGAATCAGATTCCTCAGAAGTCAGACACAAGCTCAGGGAATAACTGGAGCTTGATGACATACTATGGACACGGTGATGTTTATACAAAGAAGTAAAGGCCACACACTGACTAAATAACTTGGGTCTAAGGGCAGCCAAGAGACACACAGTCTCCCTGGCACCTTACAGGGCTCAAAGCCATTGCCTGAACTTCATGTGCTTCAGTTTCTCTATTTCTACAAGCAGCTATAGGAAAACTGCTTATATTTCACAGCTTGGAGAAAGATCATTACCCAGTGGCAAGAAAGTGGTCTGAGAGCCTCCAAGGGCTCAAGCGACACCAGAGGTTACTGCAGCCTGAGCTGCACTAGCCAGCCAAGCACTCAGCCAAGAGGGAAAGTTCAATCCCTGTTGCCAACACTTGACAGACCAATAAGGCACTGGCTGACACTGCTCAGCCCAGCTGTGCTGCCTTGGACCTCCCCCAGCTCCCACGAACAGGACTGTGAAAGGAGGCAGAGAGGCTTGAAGTGCAGCAGATTCCCTTGGCACTGCCGTGGGAAGCTTCCAGCTCTCTTCACTGCTCCTATCAAGAACTGTTTTCTGGCCAGCAGGCTCTTCCAGCACCAGAGCACAGAGACAAGGATCCATGGCAAGGCAGGAAAACAAGTGCACAGGCTGAGAGAGGCTTGGACACTCATTTTCCCATCAAAGGAAGCACATCATCCTCCCTTCACCCAAACATGCAGATACACACTGTCATGTTGCTCCCCTAAATCGCAGGCTGCCCATCCCTGTCCTGTTCCCAGGCAGTGCTGTGCCTCTCCGAGGGGTGAGTAAGGACTCAGACATGCAAATCCACGGGCAAGTGTGTGCGTGTTGCAACCTGGAGGAGGCTGCTCAGCCCAGGGACTTGGCTCCTCCTGCAAACAGAGTCAGGGAACAGGCTCTGAAAAACCTAAGTCTCCAAATATTTTATTTTGATCCACAAGCCTGGCAAGATCTCCTGTGAACATCCATTCAGCTGGGACTCCGTGGGACTTGGAGGAAGAAGGGGGAGTGGTAGGAAGTCAGAGACAGACTCGAGCACAGCTCAGGCTTGGGTTTGGGAGGACTTTCACTCTTTCTAAATAAACACAGAAGACTTGATGTTTAAGGACAAAAAGCTTTTCTACTTGTGGCTCTTGATTTGTGTGTTTGAGCAAAGGCTTCTTGGACATCCGCCAGCCTGACTGAAGAACTCAGGGTCAGTAACAAGGTAAGGGGATCCTGCTCAGCACAGATCAGAGCAGGGCAAGAGGTACCAGCATCCAGCTGGTAAGATGTGAGGGAGCAAGACATACCCAATTTTGTCTAAAAAACTTCAAAGAACCACAGAATGCCACATCCCTGGGAGTGTCCAAGGCCAGGTTGGATGAGGCTTGGAGCAACCTGGTCTAGTGGAAGGTGTCCTTGCCCATGGCAGGGGGTGGAATGAGATGGGCTTTGAGGTCCCTTTTAACCCAAACCAGTGTGTGATTCTGTGATTCTTTGAGTGACAACTGGAGAGGGAGTGTTCAGCTCAGCAGCCAGCACATCACCTGCATGGGACATGGCTTTCAAACCATCTTCTTAGCTCACGTGCCAGAGACTGATGCCACTGATGGCCGGTGTTGGTGACCATTGGGACAGCCCATGGCACCTGCAGTGCCCTGCAATAGCTCAGATGAGTGCAGCACCTTTATCTCCAGGCTGCCAGCCCATTCACACTAAAATGTGAACTGGCTGTTCATGCATCTAGGGGTTGGATGAAACAGAAATGGGGTGTAAGAAAAGGGAAAATAGCAGGTCAGAGTCTGGGAAAATCCAGGAAAGCCCAAGGATGTAAAGAGCTGAGAAGAGCTGAGAGAGTGGGAATATGAAATCAGCCAACTGCCCTCCTGCATGGAGATATGAAATCCAAAGGAGGCCCCGGTGGGAATGTGAGGTGAGCTCGCGCCAGGACAGCAGCTGCCATCCATTTGTCTGTCCGTCCGTGTGGCCAGAGTGACCACCTTGCAAACCAGTGAAGTCACAGCTCCAGAGGCTCAGAACAAGCCTGTGATGTGGAAGATACTGTGACTGGGATCCCACTACCCTCCAGATTGGTGCGCTTTGTGATTACTGACCTTACACAGGAAGCTCAGGCTCAGGAAAAAGGTTCCTTTATTCCATGCCTCCATAAGAAACTCCACGTATTTCTGCTTTCCTTCTCTGCCCAGAGCAGAGGAAGCTAGGAGCCAGATCCCAAGCCTCAGCTACGGCTCCATGGGATGGATTATTAATTTCTGTAGCTGAACACTAGATATATCATCAACACAGAGACAATAAGATGAGCCTCACAACCCCTCTCTTTATTCTTCTTTCCCCCTTTTTTTCAGGCATACAGGACTGCAGCAACAGGCAAACGGTTCCATTATTTGGGAAACCCTCCTGGCAGATACACTCAGTAGGGTGGACTCAAGCAACCTCCCATTCCTTACTCTATGTTGGACATTTCTGTAGCTGTTTCATATCTGGAAGAAAAATCTGTGTTCTCCTGTCAACCTTGGAGTTTGGACAGAGTCTTGCTCTCCCTGCCTGGTCACCTGTGGGAGAGCCAAGTTCTCTCTAATGACCATGTTCTGAGTTGCTCAAAATGATGTTTTCCTACCTGACTCCAGAGAGGCAGGGATCTAGAGACAGGTTTCATAGAATCACAGACTGGTTTGGTTTGGTTTGGAAGGGACCCTAAAGATCATCTTGTTCAATCCCCTGCCATGGGCAGGGATGCCTTCTACCAGACCAGCTTGCTCAAAGCCCCAAAACCCCATCCAGCCTGGCCTTGAACACATCCAGGGATGGGGCAGCCACAGCTACTCTGGGCAACCTGTGCCAGGGCCTCACCACCCTCACAGGGAAGAATTTCTTCCAAATGTTTCTTTTAGTCATTCTAGGAAGCCCCAGGACATGCTCAAACTAGACTCTGGTTCAAAGGAGAAAGGTGAAAGTATAGAGATTAGGACTCCTCAGCAATGAAAATATCCAATCATTCCCCCAGCAGCTGCACACCCAAGGTGGAACAGGCTGAAGGTATGAGAGGACTTGATGGCAGGTGTCCAATGCAGCAGCTCTCCCTGCCCCTGCCCCTGCCCCTGTCCTGGTGGACACGGCTGTTGCTGCTCCAGTGTGGATCAATACTTTCAGTTAATACAGCCTGTGATTTTGCGGAGCTCACAAAGCTCAAACCTCACAAAGCTCAAAACCACTTCAAGTCCCCGATCCATATGAGTGGCTGGAAATCCCCAGGGGAGGCAGCGCGGCCGCTGCAGCCGGGGCTGGCAGCTGTGCTGTGCCATACTGGGAGAGCAGGCTGGGGCAGCACTGCTGCAGTGCCACGCAGTGGGTGCTGGCCCCGTCAGGAAGCCATTTGTCTGCAAGGCAAGGAAACAAGGAGGTTTTGGAGACGGCAATCCCATGCAGCTTCTCGCTGCTTTTCCCAGCTACTGATCCAAGAGTGCCTGTGTTTACTTCCAGCCTTCCTCTCTGCTCCACTGCCAAGCAGCCTCACTGGCCGGATGCAAACCACTCCACCAGGAAACACGCTGGGCTGTATCAGATAAAAGGGCCTTTGCACAGAGACACTTCGGTGGCATTAACCCTGCTCTACCTGGTCCCAGGATTAGGGCAGCAGAGCTGACCCCATGCCTGGTCTCTGCTCCCAGAGTCCAAGCTGTTGTACTTGGGGCTGCTCCGCAGTGTGACGGTGCTGCAGCTGGAACCCTGCCCACATGGCACTGAGATATTCGCACGGAGGGAGGATGGACATGCCAAGTGTGCGTGGCTGTGGCTCTGGGTTCAGACCCCACACACTGGCTGCAGCAGCTCCATCACAGCAGGGTGACAGTGGCCCATGTGAGACGGTGCTGTGGGAACTGGCAATGCAGCCAGACTGACTTCAGCAGGGTCTTTGGTGACCCACTGGTTTGAGAATGCCTTCAAGGAGCAAATGAGATGGGACTGCCCCACGGGTCATGGTGGCTTACCAGAGACTGACCATGGATTGATGGGTTCTGGCTCAGCATCTCCTCTGGCAGAAGCAAGGGCAGTGCTGCCTCCTGGGACTGTCTCGGCACAGTGGCCCCTGGGCACGGCTGCAAGCACCCACTCATGACCTTCCCCCAAAGGCATAACCCTCAGGAGCAGCATGAGGCAAAGCAGGACTCAGAACACCAGGACTGCCTCTGGCAAAGCTGCTCCTGTCAACCTGGATGTGTCATATCCACCATTTCCCACCACTCCCTGCAGGCTCATGTGCTCTCTGCAGCACAGTGGGTCACCATCCATGAGGGCACCACCACCCATGGGATCTCAGACTCCACTTGGCAGGAGAGGGGAGGCAGGGAAGCAAACAGTGATTGAAGAAAAAAAAATGCATTCAGCTGTCAGAAAAAGTTTCTTCTGCAATTCTCTGCAGAAGATCACGGAATCATGGAATCGTTAAGGCTGGAAAAGCCTTCTGAGATCATGAGTCCAACCAGTGACTCAGCATTGCCAAGTCCACTGCTACATCACGTCCCCAGTTGTCCCATCCACACATTTTTAAAACACTTCCAGGGATGGTGACTCCACCCTGGGCAGCCTATTTCAATGCCTGACCATCCTTTCTGTGAAGAAACTTTCTCCAATATCCAATCTAAATCTCCCCTGGCACGATTGGAAGCCATTTCCTCTTGTCCTGTCCCTTGCTCCCTGGCAGCAGAGCCAAACCCCTCCACGGCTCCATCCTCCTGTCAGGGAGTTGCAGAGCCAGAAGGTCCCCCCTGAGCCTCCTTTTCTCCAGGCTGAGCCCTGCCCAGCTCCCTCAGCTGCTCCTGGAGCTCCAGCCCCTTCCCAGCTCCCTTCCCTTCCCTGGACACACTCCAGCCCCTCAGTGTCTTTCTTGCAGTGCAGGGTCCAGAACTGGACACAGGATTTGAGGGGCCTCAGCAGTGCCCAGCACAGGGGATGGTCCTTGCCCTGGCCCTGCTGCCACACCATGGTTGGTACAATCCAGGGGCCATTGGCCTTCTTGGCCCCCTGGGCACACCTGGGCTCATGTTCAGCTGCTGCAACCAGCACTCCCAGGGCCTTTACGCCCGGCAGAAATGTTTGTATTGTCCACACATTTGCAGCTCCCTGACCCTGCACATGGGTTGGGGCTGGGCTGTCTGTGTCCCACCACACTGTCACTGCTGCTGCCATAGCTGAGGGCTGACAGTTCAACACTTCTCCTTTAGCAAGAAGATGACACTGCACAACTGTGACCCTCCTGTTCAGCTGAGGCAGGTGAGAAATAACCCCATGAGTGAGGTTACACTGAGGTGACAGTCTAATAGAGCTTGGAAGGAAATCTCTGAGCAATCCCTTCTCCCCACCTAACCCACTGTCTTTATTTAGTTATCCCAAATATTTCAGTATTATGCATACACACATACACATACACATATACACACTTCCTTAAACCACAACTCTCCTGTTTCCTCCTCCTCTGCTGAGGCATACTGGCTGGTCCCAACACTGCGGTGATCAGAGGGCAGAGGGAGGGGAGAAAACCTCTGCTCTTCCTCAGCTCCATTCCCAAACCAAGCTCCATCTGTATTAAGAAACTCCAACATTTCCATTATGGGAGAAAGGAAAAGAAACTCTACAAACACCTGAATCCCCAGTAAAGCCAGTGTCCCTGGAGGAGTAGCAGCAGGTTGAGCAGGGAGTGACAAACAGCCACCAATAACTCCTTGTGGCCATGTCTGTCCACATTCAGATCCCCTTTGTCCCCTACTATGTTTCAAGCCGGATAAAGGCTATTTTACAGTGCCCTTCCATCACACGTGCCCCCACTGCTGTACTGACTGTCTGGGGCAGCACCTCACCTCATCTTGCTCTTAACTCCTACAAGGACCAACCACAGCATTAAGCCAGTGCATCCAAAACACAAATCCTGCCTGGGCTTGAGGATTGGAGCATGAGAAGGGTCGTTGCCAGTGTTTGGTTGCTGAAGTCAAGGGCTGAGCAGAAGCCCCAGTCACCCCTCCTGTGTCCTTGGTTTCAAGCAAGCTCTGCAAAATCACCCAAATTCCCCCCAACCCAGTAAGCAGCAGAATTACTAATGGGGCAGAACTGCACAGCAGAACCCACCCAGATAGAGGCAGGAGGCTCCCTTTTTCTGAAGAATACCTGGGGGGAAATAATCTATTCACCAGCTTTGCTGTGCTTTAGCCTGACTGCTAGTCCTGCTCTGCTAATCCCTCCCAGTGCTCCTGCACGCCTGCCTGGGCCTGCAGGGAAGGGATCCTGTGTTTGACACCCGTGTTATTGTGCCTTGCTCACTCTCACGCTCGCTGGCCCAGGGCCAGCAGCAGAAGGACACAACCTTGAGCTGGGCTGGACCCTGCCTTTCCCAGCGATTGAAATGGGAGAGGGGCTGGAGCAGCAAAAACAAGGAGGCAGCTTTTCCCTTTCTTTGGGTGGTGATCCCCCCACCCTGCCCAGCACAGACATTCCTGACACGGTGCCAGGGTGGACAGCGAGCAGCCCATGGTATGAGTGCCAAGTCCTGGAGGCTCCTCTGAGCCCAGGAGGAAACCTGCAGCTCCCTGCTAAGGGTGATACCAGGCTCTGGCTCACCCAGCCAGCACAGCTCACACAGACCCAGCTGGGGAACTGTCCTCGACAGAACCATCCCTGAACTCCACACGGAGCCGCCCTGGGAACAGCTTGGCACTGGGTCTGCTCTGGGGTTGGTGCTTTGCATTTCTCCCAGTCCTTAACCTGCACTAAACTCACAGTGCTGACGCTGTAGCTCCAGGCACAGAGCATCCAGCCCACACCTCACGGATGTGAGGAGCACTCCAAGCTCTTCTGCTTGCTGCCCCACAGTGCCCATGCCCAGTGCTGTCCCCCCCCCCAGCCCTCACAGCTGGGGCATGGCAGGGAGCTATGGGGACATAGAATCCTGGAATCATTAAGATTGGAAAAAACATCTAAAATCATCAAGTTCAACAGTTCCCCCAGCACTGCCAAGCCCACTACTAACTCATGTCCCCAAGTGCCACATCCACACAACTTTTAAATCTCTCTGAGGATGGTGACTCCGACAGGGACCCTTCACAGCCTGTTCCAGGGCTTAACAATCCTTTCCATGAAGAAGTTTTTTCCTTAATACTGGTCAGGGGACGCTCTGGGGACTGATATTTGTCCCCAGATGGGGCAGGAGTTCTTTGAGAATCAAAAAAAACAACACCAAGGCTATATGTGATTTAACAAAACTGTAGTAAGGTCTGCCAGGGTTTATGGGTTTAATTGCTGATGGCTCTGCTGCAGCAAAAACATCTTCTGCCATATTGACCACCTCCTTGACCATATTCTGAGTAATGTTCTTGGGTAACAGTTTTAAACTGAAGGAAGACTGATTCAGATTACCTGTAAGGAAGAAGATTTTACTATGAGGGTGGTGAGGCCCTGGTACAGGTTGCCCAGAGAAGCTGTGGGTGCCCCATCCCTGGAAGTGTCCAAGGCCAGGTTGGGTGGGGCTTGGAGCAACCTGGGAGAGTGGAAGGTGCCCCTGCCCATGGCAGAGAGGGGGAACAAGCTGGCCTTTAAAGGTCCCTTCCAACCCAAACCATTCTGTGATTCTCAAGATAAGAGATACAACCTGCAGACACCCTGTCCACCTACCACACTCCAGAGACAGATCTGCCAGAAAATGCCCAAGATTCCACCTGTTTCTAACAGGAATGGCTTCACAGAGATCGTCCTAACCAGCTTCAAGTCAGCTGAGACGGTGACAGTGGCAAACATCATCCATTCCTCGCATGAGGCAGGTGCCCTGAGCAGGGCAGGGACCCTGAGCAGGGCAGGGACCCCGGGCAGGGCAGGGACCCCGGGCAGGGCAGGGACCCTGGGCAGGGCAGGGACCCCGGGCAGAGCAGGGACCCCGAGCAGGGCAGGGACCCTGGGCAGCTCTGTCTCCCAGCCCGGGGCTGCCCCTGGCAGATTGGCTGCTCTACTTGGCTCAGCCAGGCTCTGCTTGCCCAAGGGCACAGAAGTGCTTGGGAATGGGGACCCAGGGTCCCGGGAACAGCAATCAGGGGAGGAAGCACCGGGCCCGGGACTCTTGCAGATGAGACAGGAAAGGATTACACATATCCCACCACTCCAAACATGTGTCCCCCTTGAACAAAGCTGTTCCTGCCTGTGTGTGCAGCCGGGGCTGGGAACGGGCTCCCAGCTGCTCTGGGAACGCCATGGATCACTTTCCTTTCCCACTGTCAGCACCTGCTTAGAGGTTACATCCTATGACCTTGAGGGTAACGCTGTATCACAGTTTTATTGCCCTGAGAAAGAGATGGGGATGATAAACCAGGATGAAGCCCAGGAGCCCCATCCCCTCCCTCCCCCCCGCGGTCGCTCTGTCCCCAGCGGCCGCGCAGCCCGGGGTCTGTGCCGGGGAGCCACGTCCCTTGAGGGCAGCCTGCGTGCACTCTCTCCCATCAAGTTGCAGACCAAGGCAGGAATAATATGAACATATATTTTTAGCAGCAGCAAATTATTTCTCTTACAGAAGGAATATTTCCATGCTGGGCTTTTTCCCTTCCCTTATCACAGATTGTATATTTAGAGCGTGAGAACTCTACCTCGCACAAACAAGGGCTGCCAGGCCCCATGCTCAGGCAGGGAGCCACTGCTGGCCTCTCAGACCTGCCCCTTTTTGGGACCAAAGCCCCCATCTTCTCTCCACAAGTGGGAACTGCCAAAGGGAGAGCTGCTTTTGGGATATGATGTGAAAAGGAAGGGAAAAGGCACTCCAGAGAGTTATCAATCAGCACGTTTGTGATCTCTGAGCTGCTGAGCTGTTGGAAACACGGGGCAGACCGTGAGCCCTGACACAGCCACCAGCAGCAGCACAGGCTTCACCGCTTCCCCCCTGGCTGCAGGTGCACAAGGGATCCCAAGGGATGGCTGGAACGGTTGAGGACATCCCCAGGGCCATCTGGCTGCTAAAACACATTGCACTTGCCAGCAGAGTGTCTCACCCAAAGAGTGGCTTTACAGCCCGCCCTGCACAGAGCCTGTGAATGGAAGGCCTCGGGTGTTCAAATCCCCATTCTAACACACAGATGTACGTGCACAGAGTGGGGAGACAAATCACTTTAGCCTCTGTTTTCACTCTGCTTTCCCATCCCTCCGGCATGCTGGAGGCTGGGCAGCCCTGCCTGCCTCTGCCTCCCTACCTTTCCTCCTGCCTTCCTGCCGGCTTCCCTGCTTGCCTGGCTCTGCTGGGAGCTGCTCTCTGGAAGGGAAGCCGCAGCCAGCCGGCAGCCCTGGGCTGCAGCTCTGGAGGCTCCTCGTTCCTAGAGAGGAGGGTGATTTCACAGTCCAACCGTGGCAAACATCTCTGTGATTTTTGGAGTTTGTCATGGATGAGCCATCAGGAACCGCTGGATCCTCATGCCCTGGTGAGACAGCACAGCTCCTCCTGGCCCGTGGACCCAAACCCTCCCCATGGCCCCTCTAATACAGATTTAACGCATTTCAAACAAAAATGCATCAAATACCATATTTCCACACCAAACATGGGGATTTCACGGTCTGGGTGACTTTCGTGACATCAAGATTGATACAGACTCTTAATCATAGGTAACAGTTGCTGGATGCAGCCCCAGGATGAGGGCTGGGTGTCTTGGATGCCCATCTGGCTTTGCCCCTCTCAACTCGGCCCTGTTTATTTTCTTCATAACTCGGCCTGGGCATCGCCCTCCCACTGAGAACAACATGTCAAGTCACTGGGCTTCTTGGAAATCACAGTCCTGTGCCTTCTGACCTGCCCGAGACAACTCCAACAGCAGCATGGGAGCAGAAGCAGACCTGACTGCTCCAACTGATCACTCGTGGGCAGTGGCTGCGGTGTGGAGGCAAAGCCCTCGGTGAGCTGTGCCCTGTGCTATGCAGCTCCCACAGTGAGCCCCGCAGATTTCAGTCATTTCAGAGAAGCAGTGATGTCCACCAACTCAAGGTGGGGTGATTTGCTTGCCATCAGACATCCTGAGTCTCATCATTAGGCTGCCAGTGCAACACAGAATCGTAAAATCACAAAAACATTAAGGTTGGAAAGGCCCTCTAAGGCCATCAACACCAGCTGTTCCCCCAGCACTGCCAAGGCATCACTAAACCATTGCCCCAAGTGCCACATCTACATGGCTTTTAAACCCCTCCAGAGATGGAGACTCCACCACCACCCTGGACAACCTGTGCCAGTGCTGAACAACCTTTTCAGTGAAGACATTTTCCCTAATATCCAATTTAAACCTCCCCTGGCACAAATGAAGGCTGTTTGGACTTGTCCTTGTCACTTGTTACTCGAGACAAGCAACTTACCCCAACATCCTAAGGCTCATCCTTGCTGGAGCAGGCACTGCTGGCAGGAGTGTGGTGGTGGGCATGAAATAAGGTCCAGGCTGTCAGTGAAGCCTGTCTCATGGGTCAAGTTTGGAAAATTTATACATCTCCACCTGTAAACTGCTTTTCCTACTCTGTTCAGTGTATACTTGAATGTTCAGGAAAAGAATGGCTTATCTGGCAGGCTAGCACTCTCATTTTTAATCCACTTGGTCCAAATTTCCACCAATTAACAGGGATTTTCCCAGCCATGAGTTTTTCCATTGCTGCAAATGTGTCACCTCCAGACTCAGCCCACATGTCCTTGCTGTGGGAGCTGTCTTCAGAGATGTTTGCACCTGCCTGACACCCAGGGTGGCAGGATAGGCAGGGCTTTGCTCTGTGCATCACCATGGCTCTCAAATCAGTTCTCCTATAAGCTCTTTTGTTTCTGATAATGACCTCTGAGTGCAGTTTAGAAAGCATCAGAGGGATTTCCACTCTTGGCAGAGGAGCTGGGGCAATTGGTAAGGCTCCAAGTCTCTCCCATTCCTAACCTGGAAGAAGGGAAGAGTGAGTAGAGCCAGCACAACCAGCCCATGAACCCAGGTTCTCTCAGTCACCTCTAAGGGTTAACATGGGCTCAGTCCTCAAGAGATCACATGGATTCATTCCTCTCCAGTTTTCCTCTCTGTAACCTGATCACAGCTCCTGAGCAGGGCTCTCAGAGGCACTGGCCAGAGGAGGTGGGCTGGAGTCCTGTCCCTAATCCAACTCCATCACAAAATTAAGGAATCATTAAAGCTGGAAAAGACCTTTAAGATCATCAAGTCCAAACGTCAACCTAGCACCACTTCTATGTTCACCACTAAGCTATGTCCTCAAGTGCCACATCCACATATTTTTTGAATACTCCATCTCATGTGCACCACCCTGCTGCGTCAGGGCCAGCTCCACACCCACAGCACAGCTCTCCTCACTATGGCCTGAGCCACCTCTGATCCCTTCTACTGGGGAGGTTCCTCCTTGAAGAGCCGAGTCTCACCTTGTCTGTCCAGTGCCTCTGCAGAGCCAAACCCCTGTGGGGTGGAGGAGACCAACAGCTCACAGTGCAAACCTCCCACCCCCAAAGAAAGGAGCAGGAAGCTCTCACCTCTGAGCTGGGACAAGCCTTCCTCAGTTACCTCCTCTATGCTCTCCTGGCTGCAGGCAGAAGAGATGGATCAGCCTGAACACAGGGGATACTCTGTGAGGAACTGGTCGCTCACTGCAAGGTCTGACAAGGCAAGACCTCAGATGCAGGAGGTGGCATCTCCAGCTCCTTCCCAAAAAGAGCTCAAACTTCTGTCCTGGCTCATGCGTAGACTTGGGCATCTCTGGAAAGATGAAGGATGAGTCTGGGGCTTGGGGGAGCTCCAATGACAGTGATCAGAAGGAACAGGCTGTAGTGGTGACCAGAGGGTTTGTCAGGAGGTCCTTCCATTAGCCCCAGAAGCCCGTGGGGAGCCAATTCCTCTGGGAAAGGGTCAGCAGGCAGGAGCAAGAGTGAGCAGCAAAGGCCAGCTCTCTGCCAAGACCCGTTTCTCCCACGGATGGGGCCAAGATCAGTTGCAGCGAAATCAGCCCCACTTCTGTGTGGAGTTGGCTCATCTCTGCAGAACTGAGCTCTCTGGCAGGGAGCTGTGCGGGGCTGAGCCTGGGAGCTGAGCTGCTCCATGTGAACTACCACAAGCTGGAATCCCGCTGAAATCAGAGCACATTCGACACAGTGTTCAGAGCACAGCCGTCCTGCAGCCGAGCTGGCAGCAGGGAGAACCAGCACTGTGTATCTCACATGCTCACCAAACACACAGAAAATGGTGCTTGGTGGCTCTTCCCAAAGGAGAGGCTCTCGGACAGCCCAGGAAACAAAGGATGGGCAGAGATAGGCACTGCCTGCTGCTGAAAGCCCGAGGTTAACAGGGGAAAGTAGGAGGCTGGAAAGCATTTGCATGTTTCTTATGACCTGGATTTCCAAGAAAAGTTGCTTGGAAAGGACCAACAGGCTAAAACTCAAGCCCTGGGTTCATCCTGGAACAGGGATCTGGACAGTCTGGCCTCCCTACAAGCAGCGAGTGACCAGGATGAGCCAGCAGGCAGGACTGTGGATGTGGGACTGGTGGCTGTCAGAGCAGACCAGCACCAGGCAGGCATTTCAGGAACCAAGGAAGCCCAGCTATTTCTACTCAACACTTTCATCCAGAAAAATGCTTCAAATGGGAGCAGGGGCCCAAGCAAAAAGTGACAGCCAGAAAATGAACAGGAAAGCAGATGCACGTTTGGGGCAGGGTTTGAACTGAAAACTCAGACAGTGGGAGTGTGAAAATGAGATTTCCAGGCAGATGCCTTCTTTCCTGTGTGACCAGGAACTCATCCCACACCAGCAGATGCACGTCCATGCACATCTCTCACTGGGTGTTTCCAAACCTGCTTTCTGCTCAGCCCCTGCATGGAGGGAGGGTCCCTTCCATTGGCACTGCTCTTCCCTTGTTATCTTATTCTGGTGTTATCACCTCAAGAACATTTTAGGTGCTTGGGAAGGCAATCCTTGGGCATGTGCTCCAAGAGCCAGGAGGAGCAGCAAGTTTTCCCCTAGGAACCATACCCCTGTGTTGCTGTGGTTTCTGCTGAGAGGCACGAATGCAAGAGACCTGAAACGCCCAGAATCCCCCAAAGATTAAACCTGAAGGCTGGGAGAAGACTTCACCCACTGAGAAATAAAGAGAATATTTTTGCTGTCCAAGTCCCCCATGCAGGCAGAGCTGGTGTGAAAATTCCTGGTGTGAAGGTAAAGACCCCGACCCCTCCTGCCACCCCTGGCAGGGAGCTGTCACCTGTGGTGCGGTGGCACTGAGGAGGGGGCAGAGGCAGGCTGGGCACAGCGCTGAGGGAAGAGGATGAGGCCAGAGCTGCCGTCCAGGGCTCCGCTATGCAGCTGCAACCGACAGCTGCAACACAAACCATCTGCCTGTGCTGGGCTGGACAGGAGGGAGGGGAGCAGGAAGGGTTTCCAGGATGAGAGGCCGAGAGGGAGGCAGGGTCTCCCATGAGACAGAGGAGCTGAGTCTGGGGGAGGCCCTCCCACGATAACCATCAATGCAAGGCTGGGGTTACCCAGGGTGGTGGAAGGAGGGGTCAAGTCCTCTGTGAAGAGTGTTCAGAAAGGATCAAGACAGAGAAATTGAGGTGTTAAGAGATAAGCCACAGTCCCTGTAAAAACAGGCCTCAGCAGTTTGGGGGTGGGTTCCTTCTTCCCCCCAGCCCACAGGAGCTTCCAGGCAGCTCTGAAAGGAGGGAAAAGTTTAATTTAGCCTAAACCAAACAGCTGTGGGCAGCAGCACCTTGCACTGTGGATCTGGGGTTCGTTTATAGACCACTTAATTGCTCTGCATACAATGATCTTTCCTTGCTCAGGATCTGTTGCTTCACTTGTCCTGCCATGGACAGTTTTGTCCTGCAGTTTGATGGATGAATTCAAGGGTCATATCCAGTAGTTCATTCTGGATTCCCCCTGCTTCACCGCTAGATCCTCTCTGACATGCAAGTTAGGAAAATCCCATGCAGTCTCCAGCACATGAGACCCCACAGGGCAGGCACCAGGGGACTATTCTCTTTCTGGAAGGATGAGAAACTCATTACCACCACAGATGGTCTGGCTCTTCCAGGCCTCTCGCCTCAAATGCCAGCCCAGCAAAGGCCACGGGCTTTATGAGATTACAGCTACTCGGAGTTTATGAGGTTACATAAAACATTTACAGTGGGTGCATTAGTAACACAGTGGCCTGTATTTACGGCTGGTGCCCAAGCAGGGCTGACCCCCAGGCTGAGCTGGAGCCCATGTGCTGGTATTTGGATGCCTTCCCTCGGCACAAACAGCTGGGCTCTGCCGAGCAGCCAAGGGCAGCTCAGATGTCGTCTCTCTGCTCCAGCACCACCCACGGGCTGCAGGTCCAGCACCACCAGCACGAGAGACTGGTACCACCAGGATGGGTCCTGCTGGCTTTGTGGGAGGTGAGACCTCTGAGCCAGCCTGCCTGGCTGTGGCTTTCTGAGTTCTCCTCCTCACTGCTGCTCCCACCACTGTGCCTCTGGTCTCCAGCACCTTGCTTCACAAAGGACCTCCTTCAAGCAGAAGCAAAATCAAAGAGTGTGATGGGCAACCAGAGACATTTCCAAAGGCAAGGACCAGCTGCATGTTTGGGAGTGGGGAGGGGGTGACAGCAGGAGCCCCAAGCACGGGGCAGGGTTTCTGCACAGTCTCCGTTCCCCTCAGGAAGGAGGAACAACAACAGGAAGAGAGGAAAATTCACTCAGACAAAAGATAAACAGACCAGTGAGACAGTGAAGCCAAAAGTTGCTAAATAACCTCAAATTGCTTCGGAAAGGACTCCAGTGGAGCACTCCCTCTGGAAGGCGAGGCAGAGCTGTCCCAGCACATCTGCTGCTGTGGCCCTGCTCTGCTCCCACACCACAGCCGGGGGCTCCTGCGGCTCTTTTCCTCTCGGGAAGCCCTGGGCTGTCCTGGGTGTGAAAGCAGGAGTCAGCACCACAAAAAGGAGCAGCACTTGCTCTTCCCTCAGACCAAGCCTTGTTTGGGCTGGAGCCCTTGATGCCTCCCAGGAGCAGCAGGAACCCTCTCCCCGCACTCTCACCGGCACCACACTGGGTGCTTGCAGGAGATGTGTGCATTAGCTGAGCTCACTGGGAGCAGCAACACGCCCCAAGCAAGGCCCTTGTGCTGCAGCACTGCTAAGCCCAGCAGAGCCCAGTCCATAAATCCAGCCCCTGCCCCTGCAGAGAGTGTTCCATATGGCGCGATCGGGAGATTTACGGAAGGGGCTGAAGCCCAGTTCCCCCAGGCCAAGGAAATAAATGAGGGAGAAAAATTAAAGCGATTGCTCAAACCCAAGGGCCAGTAAGGAACAATCTGGGCTCTGTAGAGCAGGAAATGACACTCACTGAGCATCTGGGTGCATGTCAGGACAGATTAGGAGCCTGTCAGGAGCTTGACATCGGCTCTACAAGACAATTATGTGTGAGAAGTCTGCAGTGGGCTCTGGACACCAGAAGCACCATTCCAGGCACTGCAGCCCCAGAGCAGCTGCCACTGCCCTGCATTACACTGTTTCTTCTCTCTCCACTGAAGGTCCTCAAAAAATCACGCCAGCTGAGATGTCGGGTTTGGCTGCAAACCAGGGCAGGTTTTCAAGTGCAGCACCTGGTGAAGCCCAGGGATGTGACCTCCCTGCTTGACCCACAAGGTGCCAGGCTGCCTCTGCTCCAACCAGATCCAGCTGAGTTTGCAGGGTAAGGGGTAATCATCCAGCAGTACTCAAGCAGAGGTTTTGCCAGCAGCTTTAATGGCTCTAACACTTCCTGAGTCTGGTGGTCTAGACATGCAAACACCTCCAGATTGAGTGCTGTCCCAGTATTTTTGGATTAGGAGGGTTTACAAATAAACCCTTCACCTGCAGATAGGTATCTGAGCCCCCACCTTTCACCACACAGAGATACAGATATGTAGGAAGGTAATGCTGAGGCAGCCCCTTGCTCTGGCAGCCCAGAACCCCCATGTCCTGGGCTCATCCCACAGCCTGGGCAGCAGGGCAGGGGGGGATTCTGCCCCTCTGCCCTGCTCAGGTGAGACCCCCCTACAGAGCTGCCTCCAGCTCTGGGGTCCTCAGCACAGGAAAGATGTGGAGCTGTTGGAACAAGTCCAGAGGAGGCCCCAGAGATGCTCCAAGGGCTGAAGCCCCTCTGCTCTGGAGCCAGGCTGGGAGAGCTGGGGGGGTCACCTGGAGAAGAGAAGCTCCAGGGAGAGCTCAGAGCCCCTTCCAGGGCCTAAAGGGGCTCCAGGAGAGCTGGAGAGGGACTGGGGACAAGGGATGGAGGGACAGGACACAAGGAATGCTTCCCACTGCCAGAGGATAGACTGAGGTTAGATATAAGCAAAGAATTGTTCCCTGTGGGGATGGTGAGGCCCTGGCACAGGTTGCCCAGAGAAGCTGTGGGTGCCCCATCCCTGGAAGTGTCCAAAGTCAGGTTGGATGGGGCTTGGAGCAACCTGGGCTAGTGGAAGGTGTCCCTTGCCATGGCAGGGGGTGGAACAAGCTGGCCTTTAAAGGTCCCTTCCAAAACAAACCAGCCTTGGATTCTATGATGACTTTTACTGTTCCGTACTGTGGGGGCTGGATACTGCCCGCAACAAGGGTACAGCTTTTCTTTGCAGTAGAAAGGAGTCTCAGAAAGTTCAACCCAGCTGCTCTCCACTGCTGTGATCTCTCTTCATGGTGTATCACAGATGCTGCCCCCCCCATTTTCTGTGTGGAATTCCCTGCAAACTCCCAAATTGTTGCCTATAAACACACTTTGAGCCCAAGTATGTCCACATTATGGTAACAGCCTAACGCTTTCAACCTGTGGGGTTCAATCCTGCTTCCTGAGCTCTGTGTTCACACTCCAGCAGTTCAGTAGAAGTCTAACATCAGGAAAACCGTCCTGGGGAGATGCCACTTGGGTGCTGAGCCTTGGCAAATCCTGAACAGCTGTGGTAGACTTGCAAGTCATTTATCACAGACTAAAATCTCTCTTAACAAACACTTTTTCTGAAATGTAAGAATGTATGAACTGATTTTAGCACAGAGACAGGAACCTGGACCTTCTCATCAAGGTAAAGGACCCTCTTATTCAAACATCTCAAGGCACTGAGTGGGTCACAGAGGCTCTCCAAAAACCTGGTGGAGAGAGACAGGGATCTGCAGCAGGTCACTCTCATCTCCATGTGCCTCAGGGCTGGTAGAAGTGGCCCTGGAGACATCTGTGTCTCTTCCAGGAGCTTATACCACTTGTCTAGTTATTTGGAGTCCAAAATTGGGGGACATAAATGTCACCACACAGATCCTCAAGTTTACACTTAATATCAAAGCCACTGCCTTTAAAAGAACCTCAGATGGACCACAGGAGAGAAACATTTCATGTAAGCACTCACAGCCATTTTCTTATTCAGATCAAACTCATATCAATCCTATATTGATTCCAGGGATGCCCCAAAGTCTTTTCTAACCTCTGCTGTTGAAGGACTCCAATTAGTTTTCCTCTTTTAGTTGTTCAAGTCTTTCGAGGATAAGTACACTGAGGTTATGAGTAAAACAGGCAAATGTTTTACACCTTTATGTGAGCTGAACTATGTTACTGGGGTGGGACACCCTGCTGGGGTGGCTGTGGGCTGGAGGAACTGTGCTTGGCCCCAGTGGCAGCAGCACCAGGAGCTTGCAAGGGGCAATGTGAGTCTTTGTCTTATCTGCCAGTGCAGTGACAATTTAGATAAGACAGTGAAGAAATAGATAATGGGAAAAAACCCCAACTCTGGAGAGGTAACACACAGGGAGCTGGCTGTCCCACCCAGGAAACAGAGCTGAACACTTACAGTGACCTCAGGGCACAATCTGCCCAAAAAGGTGCCAGGACTGAGCATCTCAACTGTTCTGATTTATAATAAACATAGTGGCTATCAAAAGCCTGTCCAAATTTAAGTGCTTTAAAAATATTTTAAAGCTTTCTATGATAGTGTAAACTGTCCCCTGGAAACACCCACTGTCCTGTGGGTGCCAACCTGCTCTCTCCTGTCTCACCCTGAAAACAGTGTGACCCATTTGCCTGTCCCAGTGAGGAGATCCACTCATAAACCCATTCTCAGTAATGCAGTGGCCAGCACATGAATTTAAGGATGTACTGAGGAAGGTCCCTAAAAGCCTTTCTGTGCTGGGGAGGGGTCTGCCCCATCTCCTGGGGTACACCACAGCTCTGTTGAAACATTATCCAGCATTTGATAACCTTCCAATAAAAAAAAAAAGCAGTAAGAAAATAAGGAAGTATCCCAATATCTGTAATAAAGCAATAATTGATTGTGCAATCAATGGATGAAGCTCAGGGAAACAACTTGGGTATGTGACAACTACAGAGGAGAAAAGTTTGGATGCAAACAGTCCCACTGGCTGAGAACATTCTCACGCCTGAGCAGAGCTGGGAATGAGACTCAGCACAGCTCACAACTGCCATCACTGTTTTGCTTCCTAAGCTTCACTTTCTTTTATTTGGAAAAATAACCACAAAATTAAAGCAACCAAATACAACAAACAAACCATCCTTGTCTTTGAAAAATCCCAATGTCATGCTGAAGTGAGATAAGAAATGATGAAGAAGTTATTGTACTGCTGTGGAGCTGTAAGTATTACACAGCAAGAAAAACAAACGCTCCCTCTCGGATGGGAAAAAATGTTTCTTCTCAGTTGGAGAAAGAAAAACACAAGGCAGCTCAACTGCATCCCCAAAATTATGCAATTTACTTTGCATATTTGGCAGCAAAAGTAGAAGAAGCAGTTTATAATCCAGGGTTTTCATGCAAATGACAGGTTCTTGGTTCTTGAAGGAGCACTTCATTTTGGTATGCTTTTTTTAATTAATACTCTCACAGTATGTTAGAATTAAAGGAACACCACCAACAAAAAACTCACAGAGTGAGCATTTTCCATGCCTGGTGCCCCAGCAATCCCAGGACTGCCTGTAATTGAGGCAGATCAGGGAACCAGCAACTCCCTGGATGGTTTGGGGTTAAATGGATACCTGCAGCATTTTCTGTACAGCCACTTTCCTCATGTACCTTGGCTGGGCAGTTCCTCCCTTCACAGAGCAACAAGAGACAAGACTTGAAGGATCAGGAGCAGACAGCAACCCACAATCCATCTGAAGGCTGTGGATTTGCAATATCTGGGATTTGCTTTTTTTAACCATTTTTTTAGAAAGATGGAAATTGCTGTGCATTTCATTATTTTTAAATCTTAATCCAAACTGCAACAAGGTGGAAATTATGTATAAAACAACCCAAAAAGCTCCTTTTTCTGCCCCAAGAGTTGGTTCTGTGCTTCAAGATACAAAACAGCTGATGTGAAACACATCTAGAGAGACTAAAAAGAGCTCTGCCTGCCTTCAAAAACAGTTCAAAATTTGTGAGACTATTCCAAAGAAGGTAGTTTTTCAGGAAGGAGCCATACAAGGGCAGGTCCACACGCTTCTATCAGGACAGCAAAGGGAACCAACTCCACTGCCTCCAGAAAGGAAAGGGGAAAAAATCACAACAGAAGTGAAACTGTGACAGTTTTGAAGTCCTGGGGACAGAGTCCTATGACTGGGCAGAGTCCTGTGTCACATGAAAGGTGTGGGAAAGTGCTGAAGTGTTGCTTACACTCGCATTGCTGGCTTCAAAAATAGCCTGAGAACCAAAGCATGACTTCAGAGCTGGGACAGCCCTGTGAGCGCTGCCAGGAGGGTCTGTGGCCCTGGACCCTGCACGCCCAGCCAGGGCTCCAGGACCTGCCCCCCACTCCCACCTACGGAGCTGTCCTGAGTGCACTCAGCCCTAAACCCCGGGCTCAAGTGCCTGGCTGGAATTATATGTGAACTTCAGCTCCGACTTAAACCTTGGAGCCATCCCGGTGAGTGAGGCATTTTCCAATTACCTCATCCAGCGTATCCAGTCGCTGTGCTGACTTCATAAACTACATGAAACCGCACACCAATTACACTGACACTAAGAACAACATTGCACAGGGCTGCCCTTTGCTGTGCTCTCCAGGTTTGTTCCGTTTACAACTCTGCTTACAACCCTCATCTCCCCACATTACTCAGGCTCCAACATGAGATGTAAACAGGCAAAAATTTGGCTATTGGTTCTGAGGGCATGATTTTTTTATGAGTTCTGAGGAGATAATGAGAACAAATCAGATTATTTTTCAGAATTGCCCTGTCAGAGAACAGCCCAAGTATCTCGGGAGGTGCTGCGTGTCCCTCGGCACAGCAGGTGCCGAGTCTGGCTGAGCTCACAGCTCTCTGCCATGGGAGGACACAGGTTTTCAACCCACAGAGCTCTTCTTTCTGCATGGCTGGAGCTCACCAATGTCCCACCTGGATGGAGCCCACCAGAGCATCATGCAGAGTGTGGGGGGAAGCAGGACCTTGCCAGGCACAGCCCTCGCTCCTGGTGGGACCCAGCTCCAGCTCCCCTCTGCGTGGAGCTCGGCTCAGCCACAAGCACAGGAGACACCTTGTACCAGACAAGAGCCACACCTGTGCCAGGCCAGCACAGGCTGCCATGAATAGCAGCCATCACCAAAGGAAAGATCAGAAATCTCCAAAAAGCATAACAAATGTCACAACTCCCTGCGCAAACCAGCTGGGCTCAGCCCCCCTGTGCTCACTGCCAGAATCATGGAATTCCAGAACGGTTTGGGTTGGAAGGACCTTAAAGATCATTTTGTTCCAACTCCCCTGCCATGGGCAGGGGTAACTTCCACTACACCAGGCTGCTCAAAGCCCCAGAGCCTCACCCAACCTGGCCTTGGACATTTCCAAGGATGGGGCAGCCACAGCTTCTCTGGGCAACCTGTGCCAGGGCCTCACCACCCTCACAGGGAAGAACTCCTTCCCAAAATCCCATCTGACCCTGCCCTTTGTCAGTGCGAAGCCATTCCCCTTGTCCTGTAACTCCATGCCTTTGTCCAGTGTCCCTCTCCAGCTCTCCTGTAGGCACCATGGAGGCACAAGAAACCTCTTCAGAGGAACTGGCTTTGTGCTGTGGTGGAAGGAAGGTGGAAGGGAGGAAGTGCCATCCATTCAGTAGTGATGCCTGTTGCACCCTTGTGTCCCACTCACCCTGACAGGGCAGTCCCTTGCAGGTGGCCACACCACACTTCTGGGTCACAGCAGCTCCTCTCCCTGTGGTTCTGCTGGCACAGAGTGCTCCCCAATGCTGCTTTAATGCTCCATGGGCTCACCAGCCCTGAGGAGCCTTTACCTGCCCTGCAGCCATGGTAGCAAGAGCTGCACAGCACCTCAGGGGCAAATGGAGAGAGACAATCCCAAAACACAAAGTTCATATGGCCCTGCTCCCATCTCCATGTGCCACCCCGGCCACAGGTGCAGGAGATGCTGCACACAGACCAGTCAAAGTAACACTGCAAACTGGGCATCCCTGCAGCAAGGGGGGGACAGCAGCACTGGCACTTTGCCACCTACATGTCACCGCTTCCATGACACCTGCACTCACAGTGGACTGCAAGTGGGGGAGGATTTAACAGACAGCAAGAACATCCACAAATGCACACAAAAAAGATACTGCCACGTAGTTCAGCTACACTGTGTTACAGTCACATCATACCCAGTGCCCCCAGGCTGTTTCTACATCAGCAAAGTGACAATTACACTTCAGAAAAGGGAATAGTGAAGGAACTATTGGCTCTGCCCCTGAGGGTGTTCTGCCCCTGAGATTTCTCTGCTCTCTGAAGGCCCAGGTTCATGTCAATCCTTGTCCCCTTTTGTGTCAGCTCAGGGTGTTCTTCCCCCCGGCCCAGCACACCCTGCTCCCACATTTCTGCTGACACAGCTGTTTGTTGGCTGATGTGGTTGAGCTGTTTGTGTTGCATGCAGCACTGTAAAAAGACAAATTATTTGCACTTCATGTCTTTTTTTTTAAAAAGCTTTTCTTTGCATGCCTTAAGTAGCTAAACGCAGTTTGACTTTTTCTCATGGCTTTGGCTGCCTGGTGGCAGTGAGCACCTGCTCATCACACACCACCATCCAAGGTATGTTTCTAAAATGGTTTTGAAAAATAAGTCCTTAAAAACTCCAAAAAAAAGCATCAGCATTTCCTCTTCAGAAAAGCACAGTACTAACTGACAAGGTGATTCCTGCTAGAGAAGAGGAGCATAAACATCACTAATGCTAAATGCAACCACCTGGGGACTGGAACAACAGTGAAATGGGAAATACATGGCAAGGACTGGGCTCTCTGTGGCCTTGTACTGTCCATCTTTGTGACTTCTGGGGCTACCATGGCTTCATAGGGATTTTCAAACTGCACCTGAAAGCATTAAGTGCTGATATTCCCTGTGACACACGAATCCATAGCCAGACAGCTCAAGGCTGGCCAGCAGCATGTGCTCAGGTTCTGGGGGTCAACAGCCTTTGGTCTCCCTCTGTCTGAAAGAGAAGAGATGAGAGAAGATGCCCATACTGTTGTCATCTGAACCCCACGGGGATGGCACAGAGGGGCTGGTGAGCACAGACACCATTGCACAGCTCTCACAGTATTTTCATCATTTCATTGGTTTAGGCTTCCCCTGCTGCTGCTGGTGACAGTCTGGGTGACATGAAGAGGAACAAGTGTCCTTCCCAGACCGACACCTCCATCCCTTGGGGCTGGGGGCTCCTGGAGCTCAGGAGCTGGATGCTGTATTTTTCCTGGCATGTAACAGATGGCTCCACAGGTTCTCTTCTTCTGTCACCTTCATCTCTGATGATCTTGCTTTCCCAAGATATCCAAACCTGGAAGCGAACGCTGCCTGACGTTTAACACGCGGCGCTCAGAATGAGGAAGGGGGATGAACAGCAGGTCACTCTTTTTCCAGTGATCTCATCACTATGGTTAAAAAGGGGAAACTTGAAGAAGCTTTGTGGTCTAATACATAGAAATCCCTACATTCCTTAGAAACAGGGTTTCAAAATTCATGTGCAGTGGTACACATCATTTACCTGTACAGATACCATGACTTGTTGCTCATATCAGGTCTCTGCATTCAGAAATTCTTTGCTAATCAAGGTGTCTGTTCATGCGTGTATTCAAATTCCCAGTGCATGTTTGCACTTGCCACAGTAACTACTTGCAGGAATCAGGCACACCTTGTTTGTACACCCTTACCCAGACAGTTGCATATTTGGCACTGTGCAGTCCAGAGAGCATTTATGAATGAATTAAGCCACCTAGCATAATCAAATGCTTTGGGAAAGGATAGGCGAGAAGCAGCTCTGCTTTGTATCCCTTTGGATTAAAAATACAGAGGGTTGACATCTTCCAGCCTTGCCTCAGCAAATGCTGTTTAGCCTTTTTCCCTAAGGATGCTAAATGGACTCCTGTCCCTCCAGAGCTATCAGAACACAGTATCTGCAGTGCAGGAGTTAAACAGGAAACTGCCTGCATGCACTGACCTAAATTGGTCTAACTAATTCTAGTGTGATAATTCTCAAAGCTAACTATTGCCAGCATTACTTCCACGTATCCAGCTCATTCCAACAGGCTGCTCCACCTTTTCAGCCAGCTATCCATCTCAGAGTCACTCACTGAAATTCCAGATCATTTAATTTCAAAACCAATTAAATGTAATTAGAGGAATTTCTACAACCGGGGGTGTACAGGATGTACAGGAATGATCTGTAATTCATCACCACTGATGGTGCCCCTGAAAAGGATGTGAAGGACTTTCTACTAGGGAAAAAAGTTCCATCAAGATAAATTTGGTTCCTTTTTTCCTTCTTTTATCTAGGGGAAACACCTAGCACAAACACAGGGTCTTCAGTTGAGTGCAGGGGAATTTAGAGTGTATTTCCAGCTTGGTGTCAGACAAAAGGCTAGGGACCTTTCAGCAGCTGCCAGTGAAAATCTCTGTGGGGACACAGCAAAGGCAGTTTGAGAGCTGTCAGTGAAACAGGAGATCAGTTTGTGTCCCAAATGGCTCAATGGAAACCAACAGATTTGTTCCTTTCCTGGCTACAGCCAACAGTGAGCCTGGTGTGACCTTGGGCAGCGGGTAGGATTTTTCACAAAATACTTCTATCTTAAGAACTCCGACCCACATGTCTCACTTTCCTGAGCACCACAGCTCACACTGAGCTCATCTGCATCCCCCAAACCTCAGTGCTTCTGGGCTGTCCCCACAGCCCTGCTCCAGAGCTCTACTGGAATTCAAACCTGATGAATTCAGCTCAAATATTTTGGATTTTCAAAAGCAACCAGGAAAGCTTCATGATCTGGTCAGAGCTGACTTACATCCACTGTCCTAAAGGCTGGCTGCCTTGCTAAATCTCGCCCTTGTTCCAGAGGAAGGTGGCCTCTTCCCCAAAGAGAGTTGGGACCTGGGCCAGTGCCAAGGATGGAGATCAGATGTTGTTGTGATGGTGGTTCCCAGCTCCTCTCCTGCAGAAAGGTGTTGGAAAGGGAGAGAGAGAACTGATGGCAACACAGAGCAGGGCCTTATGTGGTGGGTTTGGGGCAGCTCTTCCTGCTGCAGCATCAGCATTCTAACCTGCAAGACCTCTGGGAATTGTGCTTTGGCCTATACTGGTGCAGCAGCACTTTGAGCTTTCTTGGGTGGGCATGCACTTGGGGACAAATGTCTGTGGATTATTTAACTCAAATGATCAAATATACTTCACATAGTATTTTCCATATTCCCCATGTGAATCCTCTTGCCAATTAGTGGCAGACAACTTCTGGGAAAACAGATTTTAAACCTTAGAGCTAAACCCGAGGTCAGCTGTATTAGCTCTGAAATTAGAGTTTTTCTATCCAGCAGGACAGATTTTTTTCACACTGGTTTTACACAAGCACAGCAGAGACCTGTGCTACAGAGTCGGCCTTACACTCAGTGAGCAGAGCCTAAATCCAGAATTTGTGTATACAGGCAGTTTGGTTTCTCTGTGTAACACAGAGAGCTGCCACATGCCTGCACTTTCATGCAGATTTTTCCTGAATGTTTTGCAGTCCTCTTTCCTATTTTGATAAAAGAAAGTTACTTTCAAAAGTAAAGGCTTCTAATTTCTGGTGATCTAAACAGATGTGACTTGACAAAGGGGTCCATTGTAGGGCCATGTTAGTGCTTTATTTTGTAATGATGAAGGCTTTGGTTGTTTGTTATGGTGAGAAATAGTTTCCCCTCCAGATAGCCCCTTGAGAAATTCATGAGAGAAAATCCAGACTGTGAAAAGTATGGCTTGTGAGGAATTTGAAACAACACGACAAGGGAAGCAAATCATTGTGAAAATCCTATTAGAGAAAGCCTGGGCTCATGACCACCTCCAGCCCCCTCCAGGTGAGCTGGCTGGCTGTCATCGGCAAGAAGACTGTCCCCAGCAACCGCAACCATCATTCCGCCTTTCTGTCTTTCGGGACACCCACAGAGCAAGGTTGAAGTTGCCCAGAGGAGGTTGGTCTGAGTCAAAGACAAAACAACATATGAAAGAGTGAAATCACGGGTCAAGGTAAGGAGGAAGAACTGGCAGCAGAACCCGCTGCCATTGCGCAACTCCGGCTAATCAGACACAGATACAGATGCAAACCACCCGCGCTCGCTTCAGACAATTCACATTTCAGCTGCGATTCAGAGCTGCCGGGGACAGCTTCGCATGCAAAGCTGATTTCTCCAGGGTACAGCTCCAGAGAGGGGTAACCCCTGTAGTGCCTCCGAAAAGCTCCAGTTTCTGATCCTCTGCCAGGTTTGTTCCCCTTCCTCCCAGTCTTCTTTCCATGCACATGTTGAAGTGCTCTGGTCTACTGTAATTCAAATACAGTTCAATAAATTTCGGTTCTCATTTAAGACTTCATGTTTGAAGATAGCAGAATAGCTTGGGTTCATGTCAGAACAGTTTTAAGGCCTCCAGCATCAAAAATAATCTGTTGTAAATCTAAAAGTACCAGCTTTTCAGAGAGGGATGTGAGGTGCCAAGAGATTTCACACATACAAACAATTGGGAGATTGGGCTTCAAGCTCCATTTGCATTTTTTCCATGGTTACCTAACGCTGAACCCAGCAATCTGAGCCGAATCACCTCGAGGGGTTTTTACTAACTCTCCCTCTGAAGGAGGGTCTCACACTCCTCAGTGGAGCCCACATTTCCCTCCCTACTGCAGAGGTGATTCTAACGGCAGGATCACCATCCAGAACAGAACACTCCAAGATTCTGCATGGTCCCTTTCAGGAGCTGCCCCACAGCCACGGCTGGGGCTGGTTCCACGCTGCACCGGGAGAGATGGTCTCGGCACACAGCAAAGAAGATAAGCACGGGCACAATGAATCCACAAACCTACCAGAGTGCAGGAAATTGGCCAATTATACAGCCCTGACTTTTAGCAGAAACCATACAAAGGGATTTTTATGGATGAGAAGATTGCAAGAAAGGAGGGAGAGGTGACTCTCAGGGAAAATGAACACTGAGGTGAACTACACTCGAGTATTTATGACTGTCCTCTGAAAGATTGTTCCTAGTCCAGCTTATAAATAGTGACAATGTCAGAATTATTTAAGAGAACTTGTTAAAATACGCAAAAAAAATAGTTGGTGGGTAAAACTGACAATGCTCCTAAATCACAGCAGCTTTGCATGGTGTAAGGACTTGTGTCCTTGCACACCACGGAGCCATGGCAGAGACGAGGGCAGGAGTGGTGGGCTCATCTCCAGGCACCAGCTTGTCCCCCTCACCCACATTCCTTTAGGACCACTGGCCATGGGATTCAGTGTCCACCAAACTTCAACACAAGGATTTAGAGTGGAGCAGAATGTGTCAAAATCATATGAAAGGGATGGAGTGGAGGAGGTGAAGCCCCAGCTGCCAGCACAGATACCCTGGCCCTGTGCAGACAGGCCCTCATTTACACTGCTGCTGGGCTGAAAAAATTATCAAAAAATACCCATTGAAAAATTTCTTTTCCTGTCTGATATTGTAAACACAAGTTCAGCACAGGAGACTCCACGGGATAAGATGGTTTTGATGACTTCCAGCCGCACATACACTCCGCAGACCCGCTTCCCAAACAGCCCATTATCACCGCCCAGGCAGTTCATTTATTTGCTGAGAATTCTCATTTAAAAAAACTAATCAGGCAGGATTTATTTCCCTCTGATAAGGCTCAGGAGGGCACTGTGAAGGATCTGGCTCCCGCCGGTTGTCAGGCTCCTTGTCTAGCGGTTAATGTCAAACTGACAGTGCGGCTCTGACACATCCCGCAGCCCCTGTGTCCCTGGAAAGTGGGGCTCTGCCATCGACATTCCCACAGGACATGAGATTGACCATTTTACTGCCTTGGTTTCTCTGGGAGTAAAAGTGGGATCTTCCAGCCCACTGGAAGCAGTCAAAAGGATGCAAAGGTGAGAGTCCACTGTTGTCAGGAACTGTCAGAGGCCTTAACTGAAAACAGCACCACATCTGCCCAGAGCATCTGGAGCTGCCATAGGAGACAGGATTTTGGGACAGCAGATTAGGGTTTGTACAGCCAAACTACAGCCCTTGTTCCCTGTGCTGTCCCAATGATGCTGTCATCCTGCAGGAAGCGGGTCCAGGACCCCGCTGCAGGGCTCAGCCCTCTCTTGCTTGGGAAGGAGCAGAAGTGAGGGAGGCAGAGCTCCCCAGCACAGGGCCCAGATTCACAGAGTCGAGATCATCATTGGCAGATGTACCTTCCCCAGGGCTCCAAAATCTCTGTCAGCAAACAGAAAGCAACTGGAAAGGGAAAAAAAAAGTCTAAAAGAAAGCCTGCATTTGAAATATGCTTTGTTTTCTTTTAAAAAATCCAGGATCCCATCCAGCTCAAAAGAGGGGGCGAGCACTGAAACGAGCTTTTTGGTTTTTGCATCAGTTCAAGAAGAAAACACTTTTTAAAATATATTCCTCTGAGGTTCTGATACTGCCTCTAAGCCCCACTTTTGGCAGGCAGGGAGCAGGTCACAGGTACTGCTCTCATCCCTGGCCCACAGCCCCTCTCCTTAACCCTTCCCAGCCTGCATGGGGGTTTCCTCCACCCTCTCCTGTGGGGTTCTCCATCTGGCATTATGGCCCTGGCACAGAGGCTGAAGGAGCTGCCAACCTTGTCTGGGGGACACCTCTCTCTGCCTAAGGGGTTGGGAGCCCCTCTGTCCTCCCAGGGAACTGAGGCCCTTTGAACACACAGGAACAATGGTCTCACAGGGAGCTTGGGGGGCTCCATGAATGGTGGAGGCTCCATCAGCACCCTCGGTCCCCCTGGCAGCTCTCCCCTCATATCTGCAGCTCTCTGAAAACATGAAGGAGCCCCTCAGACTCAGAGAACCACCAAAGAGGTAGTCCATAGAAGCTGTCTCATCTCTGGAAGTGTCCAAGGCCAGGTTGGACAGGGCTTGGAGAAACCTGGGTTAGTGGAAGGTGTCCCTGCCCTGGCAGGGGGTGGAACAAAATGATCTTTAAGGTCTCTTCCAACCCAAACCATTCTGTGATTCTGAGAAAGTGCAGCTGAGAACTTTCCTCAGCCCTGGCAGGGTCTGAAGCCCCTCAAGTGAAGTGCTGCCCTTTACCAGCCTGGGTTTCCAGTACACTCCAAAAATGCCCAAGAGGTTAATTCCCATGTGTGGATCACCCGGGGCTGGTGCTCTCTGCCCAGAGCACAGGGATGCTGGTTTCACCTGCCATTACACAGACAGGGCAGGTGGCTGTGCCTGGCACCAGTGAAGGGCTCACTGCTGTAATTCCTCAAGACACAAATTCACTCCCCATTTTCTCTTGGCTTCACTGGCAGTGCAGGTTGAAGTGTGGAAGGGTGAGTGCCAAGTGTTACGGTGTGAAGCCATTTTCCATTTAAAGCTCTTGTTTTCCATGGCTTATAAATTCCCACTCCCCGCCTCCATTCCTTTGGGTTTGGGATTTGTCATGCTTGTTCTTAACCCAGGGGAGAATTTCTTTAGGAAAGTTCAACGGTATAAGTAGCAGCAATTCCTCATCTGGCTTTCGTCATGGAAGATAACAGATATTCACAGAAACTCGCTGTCTCTGCAGCAGCAGAGAGGACTTCTGCCCTCAGCACAACACAAGCCCAAACCCACACGCTCCAGGGTTTTCCAGGAGCAAATCCAGCAGCAATTCCCATACTCAGACAAAGGCAAACACTCACCCAAACACAAGCATGGACTGCAGTCCATAGGTCTGTTCTGCAGATGGCTGAGCATGAGGGTGTGTTCATCAGCAGCTGACTGAGACATTTTCCACATGCATCCGGGGTGCAAGCGGGAATTCTAAACCTGTAAAACCCCAGTTCCTGTATCTACCCAGGGAAATGCCCTGGGGGTGTTTGTGGATGAAAAGCTCAACATGCCTCCAGTCGTTGGCATTGGCGGCTCAGGAACCCCCCATGTCCTGGGCTCATCCCACAGCGTGGGCAGCAGGGCAGGGGGGGATTCTGCCCCTCTGCCCCACTCAGGTGAGAACCCCCTACAGAGCTGCCTCCAGCTCTGGGGTCCTCAGCACAGGAAAGATGTGGAGCTGTTGGAACAAGTCCAGAGGAGGCCCCAGAGATGCTCCAAGGGCTGAAGCCCCTCTGCCCTGGAGCCAGGCTGGGAGAGCTGGGGGGGGTCACCTGGAGAAGAGAAGGATCCAGGGAGACCTTAGAGCCCCTTCCAGGGCCTAAAGGGGCTCCAGGAGAGCTGGAGAGGGACTGGGGACAAGGGATGGAGGGACAGGACACAGGGAATGGCTTCCCACTGCCAGAGGGCAGGGATAGATGGGATATTGGGAAGAAATTCCTGGCTGTGAGGGTGGTGAGGCCCTGGCACAGGTTGCCCAGAGAAGCTGTGGCTGCTCCTGGATCCCTGGAAGTGTCCAAGGTCAGACTGGTCGGGGCTTGGAGCACCCTGGGCTAGTGGGAGGTGCCCCTGCCCATGGCAGAGGGTGGAATGGGATGAGCTTTGAGGTCTCTTCTAACCCAAGCCAGTCTGGGATTCTACAATTTACAACCAGAGCCAGCTCCACTCACCACACTGATACCAACTGCCCGCACACTCTGCGCCCCTGCGTCAGCTCCCATTCAGTGGGAGAAGAAATAAAATACCTTGCTTTTTAATTAAAAAGAAAGAGGGAGGGGGGGAGAACTTATATGCAAGGAACTGATGTTTCACGATCGAAATTTCAAATGAGCAAATGCCAAATGTGCTACGCACAGAGTCCCATTCTGTTCCATCTGCACCCCATTTCTACTTTCCAGTGAGGTAGGAAGGGGTTTCATCAGCTTCCATGGAAAATCCAGCATTGAACATCACAATTTTGTTTAGTTTAAATCTAAACCATAATATTTATATTAATGCTATTTATTCTGATTTATTTTCATTTAAACACATGAACAGCAGTCAAATAAAATAAAGTCATGTAGGCTATTTTAAAAACAAAAAACAGAAAAAACAAAGCAGATAAGGAAGACAGATGACAGCTTTCCCGTGGAGAGATGGCTGAGGGTCACCAGCCACTGACACAAGAAACAGAAATTGCTTTGTCCACCAGGAACAATAAAAAGGCCTTTAAACACTGTGATGAGGAGTTGAGAAGGCAGAGCAGGGTGAACTCTACAAGAAGGAACGATTCCTCACTCTCCCACTTGGGCACAAAAAAGAAACATAAAAACCCACAACACTGTCTCAGTTCTGTAGCAAAAAGTCTCTTTCATGACTTGAAAGAGGATATTACTTTTTCAGATCCTTTAATTTATTTACCAAACACTGAATCTCCCCCTAGATTTAAGGTTAATCATATCATTTTGCTTGAATAAGCCCTCGTTCTGCTGTCACACACCAAAGTGACATTAAATCCCCAAAAGTTGGAGGATGCACCACGGTACCTGAGCTGTCCCAGTGATTAATCACTCTCAGTGTGTCATTCCCCAGGAGCCAGTCAGCCCCCGACTTTTCCCACCCAGAGATGAAAGGGCTGATCTCAGATGAAGCAGACAAAAATAAATGCCCATGGCTGCCAACAGCTATAACTTAAACCTTGCAAGGGCTGTGCCAGCCCTGGTGGGGCTCAGAGGGGAAACACAACCAGCAGCAGCAGCAGCCCCACAGCACTGTCAGGTCAGGTAACGCAGAGAATGAATGGGAAATGGTCCAACATTGGGTAAAATGGTCCTTTTTAAGAAAACATCAAATCACTGTCAAAAGGCAAGTTCCACTTTGTGTCCTCTTATGCAAACCTCCTCCTGCCTTGATGCTTCCAGCTCCAGCCAGCACTGGGGGTGCACACTGCAGGTCACCCAGGGTGAGGGGCAGGGGGCTCAGTGCACCCCATCACAGCCAGGGTGGCTTCATCCCACACTCCTGCTCGGCTGCCAGGGATGGGGGGAAGACAAAGCTGGAGGGTGTTCTGCTCTGGAGGAAGTCTCCAGAACTGGAGAACTACACAACTGGTAAATGCTTTTAAAACACTGTCATGTTTCTCTAATGACTCTAATGGGCACCCAAATGGAAATGACCTTCCTCCTCAGGAGGAGGAACTACCCTGGCCATGGACAGAAGCTCCCTGCTTTGAGCTCCCCAGTGAGCTGAGGTCCTCGCAGAGAGCAGCCTTGGGTATCAGGGCTGAATCACTACAAACCAATGCCAGAAACAAGCTCTGGCCTCTTCAATCTGAACACAGCAACATCCTGAGCAGAGAAAAACTGAGGCATAAATGGAATTCAAAAGTTCTTGGCAAATAAAAATGTTATTATTTAACAGCTAAAAATGCATGTCCACAGGCTGCAAAGACAAAGGACACACTCAGCCTCATGGTCGTGGACACAGGGCCACTGTCCATCCCCAGGTGCTGGGCTGAGGGTGAGCCCACGCTCGCCCCATGGGGCACTGAGGTCCCCAGACACAGCCCAGCCCTTGCGTCTGGCCACATTTCAGTGTCTCAGCTCCCACCTGCTGCTCTCAGAGAGGGACACAACCAAGAGGTACCTGAAAGCATGCTCAGAGAAACACTGTAAAACACATCCTTTCCTCTCAAGCTGCTCAGAACACTGAGAGGGCCTGTAGCTCCAGGTGGGGGGAGCCCATGTTTCAGGACATGCCACAGACAGCCAGGGGTGATGTGGAGATGCATCACCTGCCCCTGGAACAGGTGGCCATGAGGTGAAGGATGCCAGAACAGGTTTATGGAGCTGCCCCCAGCTCCCTGTCCTCCTTTCAGCCTCATATCCCTGCCTTTCCCCACCCTGCTGGCACCAGGTGGTGGCAATATCATGGCACACCTTTCATTCCCCCATCCCAAATTCCCTGACCTTGCTGCAGCTCTGCCTCCCACCTCCCCTCCTGCCCTTCAGGAGCAGAAGTTGCTCCATGCTCGTGTTGGAGGCCGGTGCCTGCATTCCATTCAGGGAGATAGCTCTGGCTCCTGAGGCACTGCTAGTGAACTCCAACCTTGGTCCCGAGGGCAGGGGGACCTGTGGCTTGGGAGAAGGATGGGAATAACGTGTTACTCAACGTTGACTGAGCTACACCTGTTACTCCCACTACACTGAGCATGGGAAGTGCTCTGGAGCGCCATGTGGCCCCATGTGAGCTGACAGCCCCCACGGGGCACCCCAGCTCCTCCAGCAGCCAGGGGGTATTTGCAGTAGGTCTTGCTGAGGTCTTGTCCTCACAAGGGGCAGCACAGGGACAGCACCAATCTCTGCTCCCTGTGACCAGGACAGGACTTGAGGAAATGTCTGAAACTGTGTCCGAGGAAGCTTAGTTTGGATATCAAGAAAAGGTTCTTCCCACATAGGGGGGTTGGGCACTGAACAGGCTCCCCAGGGCAGTGGGCACAGCACCAAGGCTGCCAGAGCTCAAGGAGTGTTTGGACAAGGCTCTCAGTGAGATTGTTGGGATGTCCTGGGCAGGGACGAGGGTTGGTCTTTGTGGGTGCCTTCCAACTCAGGTTGGAATACTCTATGGTTCTATGAACCTATGATACCCTTTCCCAAACCTCCACCAAAATTTCCACTTTCTGGCCAGCAGAAAGCTGACTGTCTGTTGGCTGCGGCTTTTTTTGCCATGAACTGATGCATGGGTATGAGCTGCCCCAGCCTGTGGCACTGAGACCAGGAGGTCCTGCAAGGCTCCCACCACTTCCTCACAGCTCCTGCTGGACCTTTTCCTCCAGTCTCAGCAAATGCCCTTTGGTTCTACTCACAGTTCCTGCAGTGTGGCAGGGACGAGGGTTGGTCCTCTGTGTCACAGCCACTCACCCCTCCGTGTCCCAGCCCTCAAACCCAACGTCCCCTGCTTCTCTGGCCTCTCCTGCTCACACCCAGCACTTCTCACTCAGTGCTCAGGGGCAAGTTTCACTTCTGGTGCAGTCATATCGTGACATTCAAACGGCTCGTACTGTCAGAGAAGCACTTTTATATTCTCACCTTCTCAGGGACGTCAGGACCTCTGTCCAGGTAAAGTGAGAGGGAGAGAAGAGTGGGTACAGGGCTGTTCCCAGTCTTTGGAGCTCCACTTCCAGTCTCAGCTGCTGGACTGCTGGGACTCAGAGACAGTTTGAGCTTTCATGAGAAAAGGAAACATTTCTGACTTTTCCTGGTTGCCTACAAATGAAATATGGTTTAGTACTTAAAGCAAAAGCCAAAGTTGCTTTCCTGCCTCAAGTCAGTATCAGATACTAAACTCCCAGTTTTCACTTTACCTCACTATTTTTCACTGTTTGGTGTAAACCACATGAAACCTTTCAGCCGTCGCTCTGACCAGAGCAGAGTAAATGCACTGTGTGTTAGAGGAAACAAAAGGCCAGGTTAAAGATTTGCAGCTACTCCAGATAAAAGAAGAGGGATATTTAATTAGAGTGGCCCTTCTCCAGATCAGGTCCAAACCACATCAAATACATACAAATACTCACTGCAGGAAATTAAGGTTGGAGACTTAAAAACATGAATAAATCCAGGAATTCTCACACTTAACTTTGTCCTCTTGACCCCCAATGTCTCCTTTCCTGATCCACTTTTCTAACACAAACAGAATAGTGAGTTCATCTGCCAAACCAGGCCGTGTGCTCATCTCCAAATGCCCACACAGCCCAACAGCAACGGGTTCCTTGTCTGCATCACTGCCTGTTTGGATGTGCAATACCGCAGTTATTTCTCCAGGCACAACAGCCTGAATCAGTGCTACTCAAAAAGCCTTGGCTCACCAGACAGGTCCCCTCCTATTGCTGGGGTTTGGGTCAGTGATGCCTCCTCCAGTCTCAGGGACATACCAAGCTGCTCACAGCTGCAGGGCACCTTGGGGGATCTGAGGAGGGAAGTGGTGGAATCACCATCCCTGTCCCTGGAAGTGTTAAAAAAATATGTAGATGTGGCACTTGAGAACACGGCTTTCTGCTGGCCTTGGCAGGGCTGGGGGAATGGTTGGACTCAGTGACCTTGGAGAGCTTTTCCAACCCTAACAATTCTATGATTCTGTGAAAATATTCAGAGATAAAAATCAGTGCAGAATAAGGAGACCGCAATAAAAGAGAACAAACTAAAGAATTATGGATTGCCAATTGCAGATGATCATCTAATGCCATTCACATCAGAAAAGTCACACTTCAGTTGTACTGTGACAGTGATGGAGGGATGTGGCATTTCCACACTGGAGAGGCAAAGGGTGAAGATGGGGAGGGTGTCAAGTGAAAGGACACCAGAATCAAGCGGCTTGCAGCAGTAACTTCACGTTTTTCATATCAAAACCCACCCTGCATATCTTTGCTGAGCACAAAACAGAGGTGCTGGCCCAGCTGATGATCACTGACTGGCTCCAACACAATAGAGCAGGCGCTGCTGCTCTTCCAAGGGGGAGATAAACTGTCAAGTGAATTGGAGATTAACTATCCAGATGTAAATGAATTCATTGCTATGCAACTGATAGGGCTCAGGCCTGGTTTAGTGCAGGATGGAGTCAGGTTTGGAGAGCTCTCTCAATGGCCAAAGAATTTATAACCTGTATTCATGGCCCTCTGTAAAGGGCCGCCTGACAATGCCAGAGCTGGCAGCATTGTTCCTTTTGAAGGGCTTCACCACTCCACCCCCACTCCTCTGCCCCCAATTTACTCCCCTCCTCCCTGGATCCCCCACAACCGCTCAGCACCCTTCCCTCCTCCCCATCACACAGGAAGAAAGTTGGGGGGAGGTGACCTCCGCAGCAGAATTTGCTATTCATGTTCCGTTCCCCCTCACAAATCCTTAACTTCTTGTCTCTTTTTAATCTTTTTTCTCTTGAGAAAGAAAAGATCAAAGGGCTCAGGGCTGATGCTTTCTGAACTAGGCACTTCTTGCCATGGGAAAACACTGATGGGGAAGGGCTACACAAAGATGCTTGTGACTGGGGGTGGGGTAGAGGCCAGGAGATGGGACTTTCTTCCATGGAAATGCTTTCTGGAAGCCCTTACCAAGCAGTCCTGGAAGGAAGATGCAGCTCTCCAGCATCAATCCCAGCCCGTCAGGCTGCAACAAGAGCACGTTTTGTTTCGGGGTCACACATGAACAGTCTCAATGTCTTCCATCACTGAGGAGGGAGGTCTAGAGTGCGGCATGTCCTGAAGTGGATGGCCCACAGTCAGCACCAGCAGGTCCCTCTGATGGTGACTGGAGCACAGGACCAGTGTGAACCTTGTCCTGAGGCCACTCGTTTCTCCTGGAGCCCTCAGGAATGCATTAAGAGAGGGAGAGAGAGATACATTCACACAACTGCTTCATGCACAGGGAAAAAACTGCTGATGGGAGTTCCAAAAAGACAAAGGATTCCACTCTGTATTTCCACATCAGGGGTATGGAGGACAGTTTCCATACTCAGTGAGAAGAAAGGGGAGTGATGTAAAACACTCCCATCTCCTCTGCCAGCTAGGATGAGCATTTATCTCAAGGCAGGACTTTGAGGTCCCCAAGTATCTTTCCAGGGAATATGGATTTTTCCCTGATTCAGTAATCCAGTTTGTCACCAGCTGGATATCTCCTGCCAAGGTAGATGAGTCACAAAGCAGAATCCAAACACAAATAAGAGATTTGTACCAAAGCATTGATATCAAATATTTCAGGGAAAAAAGTGCTCTTGGCCCAGAGGTTTGTATGAGTTTCCAGCTGGAGGTGGAATTTCAAAGCAGAGGCTCAAATCCCTAATGAGGGAACAAGCCTCCTGAGGAACCTTTAATTACTGTCACTTGGACAAGCTACACACAAACCATCTCCCCTTTGGAGGTCTCCTTCTGGGAAGTAGCTGTTCTGCACTTTTATGTTTTGGAAAAATGTTACCTAGGCTGGAAGGAGTGATCTGAATGACATTTTTTACTTTAAACCCAAATTCAAGTCTTGCTGGCACAGAAGTGGGAATCTGCAAAGACTATTTAATTGCCCAGGTTCAGCCAAACGTCTCCTTTTCTAACAAAAATCCCTCATTTCCCTTCCCGCTAATCCACCCCAAGGGCTGTGACACCCCTGGACCCTTCAGAGGGAGGCTGGGTCCCCAGGGCCTGGTTTTTCTCTGACACTTCTGCTCTGGTCCCTGCTTTGCATTTGGCTTGTGCAAGAGCTCTCATGAGCTTTACAGTCCTCTCATGTGCCACTGTCCTCTTCCAGCAGGTCCTGGTACCTTTGTATTCCACAGCAAATAAATCATCCTCATCCAAATCTTATTCCCTCTTTAACTGACAAAATTCTGATCCCACCAGGAAATGCCTCTCCAGAGCCTTTAAGCTCACTACAGGATCCCAGAATCATGGAACACCCTGAGCTGGAAGTGACCCACAAGGATCATCCAGTCCAACTCCTGATCCTGCACAGACACCCCAACAATCCCACCCTGTCCCTCAGAGCGTTGTCCAAACCCTCCTGGAGCTCTGGCAGCCTTGGGGCTGTGCCCACTGCCCTGGGGAGCCTGGTCAGTGCCAACCACCCTCTGGGGGAAGAACCTTTTCCTGAGATCCAACCTGACCCTGCCCTGACACAGAACTGAGTAGTTCAGGCACAAGTGTCTCACTGTTCCTCCAGTTCTGGGATGTACAGGACGGGGCAGGATCTGGGATTTGCTTCACACATTTAATATTAAATTACTTCAGGAACAGCCTTACCTGTATGGCATTGAGAACAACTCATTTCTTGGCCAGGTTACACTCAAACCCACAGGCCTGAACTCAGGTCAGGAGTCCATCTCTGAGCACTAATAATCACATGACCACTCTTCCTTCTCATACAGCAACTCCTGACTCAACTCTGATGTGAGATTAAAATCTGCTCAATGTGTTGCATTGTAGATCCTGTGAGGGTTTCACCAAGACACACCACAAACGCCCTGCAGCATCCCTGGTGCTGTAACAAATGACAGGTCTTACAGCAACCCTGACAATTCACATGGCTTTTCTGCCTTCCAAGATGGGTTCCTGACACAGACTTTAAGAATGTGTTTCCTCTGTAGGCTCAACAAATGCCTGAAAGCTGCTGGTGAGCCAAGGAGAACAGCTGCCTCCCTTCAGAGCTGAACTACTTCCACCACCACCCCCGAAACCAAGCACAGGAGCGTTCTCATTACTAGAGAGGATAAGTGTTTGTGCTGAAAGAAAAATGTAAATTGCTTTAAGAAATGCCAAATTAGCACAAGTGACCCACAACCAGAAGTGCAGAAATTCTCCAGTGGAGATTTAAAGGCAGTTGAATGTCTCAGCAAATTAGCTCCCAGGCTGCCCTGATGACAAGCCTCTTCTTGCACTCAGGCTATGATCCCTATAAACCAGTTGTCGTTCCAAAGCGTTTCTGATTAATTTTGCTCTACTGCTGAGGAAAAAAATGCAAAATGTCACCACCATAAAACTGCCAGATGTGTGTTTGCTCAAATCACACAGACCCTTCAGGGGACAAATGTCTCCCTCATGCTCCCAGCTTTGCCCGTGCACTGCAAACCAGGTCCACCTGAACTTCTGCCTCCAGCACTGGGATCCTCACACAGGAAAGATGTGGAGCTGTTGGAGCCAGTCCAGAGGAGGCCCCAGAGATGCTCCAAGGGCTGGAGCCCCTTTGCTATTGGAGCCAGGCTGGGAGAGCTGGGGGGTTCACCTGGAGAAGAGAAGGATCCAGGGAGACCTGAGAGCCCCTTGCAGGGCCTAAAGGGGTTCCAGGAGAGCTGGAGAGGGACTGGGGACAAGGGATGGAGGGACAGGACACAGGGAATGGCTTCCCACTGCCAGAGGGCAGGGAGAGATGGGATATTGGGAAGGAGTTCTTGGCTGTGAGGGGGGTGAGGCCCTGGCACAGGTTGCCCAGAGAAGCTGTGGCTGCCCCTGGATCCCTGGAAGTGTCCAAGGTCAGACTGGATGGGGTTTGGAGCACCCTGGGCTAGTGGGAGGTGTCCCTGCCCATGGCAAAGGGTGGAATGAGATGAGCTTTAAGGTCCCTTTGAACCCAACCAGTCTATGATTCCGTGATTCTATGATGATCAATCTGTCATGAGACCAGTACTAAAAGCACACTGTACACACATCAGGAAACACCACAGCTACAAGACACAGAACAGCTGCAGTAACATGCACAGTGTAGGAACATGGGATGCACACACAGAGAGGGAACCCTTGGTGGCACTGACTGCAAGGAAGGCTCTTTGGGAATGTCACTGTATGTCTCCATAAGCTGAAAAATGACACGTGTTCCCATTACTGAAATACTCCCTATAAGGAGAAAAGCAGAGCCAAAGCTCCAAAGAGACATGCATGCAGCCTCATTCCCTTTCTAAAAATGAATCCTGATGAATACATGACCTTCTGATGACTCCCTTCCTACTAACAAACTGGCTTCACAGAAAAAATGTGAATATACATTTGAAGTATATCCTAGCAGAAACAGAATTGGGAAGATGTAAACTTCAGAATCTGCACCAGAAACCTGCATTTATCAGTTGTTTTCATCGAGGCAGGTGACAGCAATAAATTGATAAATTCAAACACAAGAAAGATGTGGACCTACTGAAACAAGTCCAGAGGAGGCCACGGAGTTGCTCCAAGGGCTGAAAATCCCCTGCTCTGGAGCCATGCTGGGAGAGCTGGGGTGTTCATCTGGAGAAGAAAAGGTTCCAGGGACACCTTATTTCAGCCTTTCAGTGCCTAAAGGAGGCTTACAGAACAGGGAGAATGACTTTTTACAGTGGCAGATAGCGACAAGAGAAGGGGGAACAGTTTTAAACTGGAAGAACAGAGATTTACATTTGAATTTCTTCCCTGTGATGGTGGTGAGATCCTGGCACAGGTTGCCCAGAGAAGCTGTGGCTGCCCCCGGATCCCTGGAAGTGTCCAAGGCCAGGCTGGATGGGGCTTGGAGCAACCTGGGCTAGTGGGAGGTGGAACAAGATGAACTTTAAGTTCCCTTCCAACCCAAACCTGTCTGTGATTCTATGCATTCACCCTTTCAACCTTTCAAAGTCTCTGATGAACACCCTGATGAACTCTAACAGAAGTGTAGAAGATGATTTGTTGGCCAAGTCTGAATTCTTCTCAGCTGTCCAGAGGAGAGGAGAGTCCCACTAAACTCATTGGGAGTTGGGTTCCTCATGTCCAACACACCACCAAAACACCCACATCTTAAGGTCCTCAACAAGCAAGCTTAAAGCCAACACAATAAACCACCACAACAGAGCCACAAGCTGTCTTAGGGCAATTTCTGTACAGAAATTGAATTCCTATTAGTAAAGGTTTCAGGGGAAAGCCCTAAAGGACTTGCAGCAGGTCCCTGCGATGCCTGGGTGACCCTGCCTGCTGTGCAGCAGCTCTCTTCTCAAACAGCAACTCCCTGCTGGGATCAGCCTGGAGGTGGCACTGCCAGTGTGCCACCTGGAATGCACATCTGGAACACTGCCCAGCTGCCCTCCGTCGGGATTCCAAGTGCAGGTAGGATGATTCCTCATACTGTCCCACTCCATAGGAGCAGAAAGCAGGAGCAGTGGAGACTGGGGAAGATGTGGAGCTGCTCTCAACACATCAGTCCTGACTCCTGACAGAACGGGCCACCCCACAACCCCCCTGTGCTCTCACCAGGCACCAAGGGGAGAGTCCTGCTCTGCTTAGTGTCCCTGGTGCCCTGAGCTCTGACATGTGGAGAACACCTTCTCTGGCTTTTTCTCCTCATTCCTGTCTTGTCTTCACTTTCTCACTCCCTGTTAGGTGATGTGTTTACAGCAGCATCCATCACCCCAGCATCCAAGGAAGACAGAAAGCTCCTGAAGGCCAAATTTTCTTCCCAACTTTGTCACTTTTGTTTTGCATTTCAATTATTTTCCCAACAAGAGGCTGGGAAGCACAGAGACCACTGTAGCAGGCAGTGAGCAAAGGGCAGAGCTGCTGTTACTCGCATTTGCTGTTCTCCAACAGCAGCTTGGAAAAGTACTGACTCACAGCTCTTGTCCCAATGTGCTTTCAGTCTGCCATTAGCCATGAGGAAATAGTTTCCCATAAAAGCCCAGGGGCCTGTGAAAGAGCCTGACAGAATCTTATTCCCTCTTTAACTTCCAAAACCTATTAACTTCTCCCTCTTTATAGCTGCCCTGACTGGTAAGGATTTTTGAGAACAAAACTCTTGAGCAGAGGAGCAGGAGCCAGGGCAGCCCCAGGCAGTGTCCCCATGCCCTGCCAGCTCTGTGGTGTGGGACCTGCCGTGGTGGCTGCTCCCCAGCCCGTGGGCAGGTGAGCCCAGCAGGAGAGCGGCGGCTTTCCGCAGCTCCAGGGATTTCCTGGAAGAGCAATGCAGCGAGCCCAGTCTTGGATGGCGCCTCACTGCAGGACTCCCTCTCCTTGGCTGGAACTCCTCCATCCCAACAGCAAGTTCAAAAAATAATGTAATGAAAACAGACCTTTTTTTTCTTTTTTTTTCCCCTTCTTTTTTTCCATTGCTCATTTTACTTTACTGAGCTACTGCATACGGAGCTGAATCTTTATTTTGGCTCCTGTCCTTCTGCAATATCATTACCCGCGCACAGAGGAAAAGCCCTCTGGAGATTTCCAATCCAAACAGGCCCTTGTTTTATCTACAGCTATTTGAGTACATGACCTCAGATAACCCCATGGCCAACTGTGTGCCAAATTCAAACTGCAGCCATGGGAACTTTAAATACAGAGAAGGTTTTCCAGCTTCCCTCTGTAGGGAAGACGCTGAGTTTCTTGCTGTCCTTGGGGCTGGTGGGGGTGGGAAGCCAGGCTGTGCCCACAGGAGTGTGTCCATGGAGCCACGGTGGCACCGCTGTGCCACAGCGTTCACCTCTGCCACGGGAAGCTGCACACACGACTGACCCCTGCTACACACACACAGTCACTGTCCTCTCTGCTTCTCAGGGTTCTGCTCTGGCTTCGGATTACTGGAAAGACAAACAGCTGCACTTGGGCCAGCAGACTCATCTGTAAGGCTGTGTTTGGATTCCTCCAGACAGGGAAGGTTTTTCATCTTCATTAGCTGCTGTTCACAGCCATATCCGCTGTTTTGCGCTGGGTCAGAGCCTCCTGCTCTCCACTGTTGGTTACGAATCTAAATAAATCAATTAATCTGGTATTTTGAATGAAATTCAGAAGACTTTGGGAGCTGGTGTTTCACAGGCAAGCAAAGCATGTGGCTGCCTCACTCTGCAAGTCCTTGGAAACACCAGCACCAGAATCAGGAATGAGTATTTTTCACAGCAGTGCCAAACTTGCCTTTTTTCCCCAGATCAGTACTTCATGTTGCCACGAATGCATTAATATTAAGGAGGAGAAACAGAATCACACACTGAATTGGGCTGGAAGACACCTTCAAGATCATCTTGTTCTAACCCCCTGCCATGGGCAGGGACACTTCAGGGATGGGGCAGTCACAGCTTCTCTGGGCAACCTGTGCCAGGGCCTCACCACCCTCTCAGGGAACAATTCCTTCCTAATATCACATCTAATCCTGACCTCCTTCAGCTTACAGCCATTTCCCATTGTTCTATCACTACATGCCAAAGTCCCCCTCCAGGGCATGAATCCTAGCACCAAACAAAAGCACAGACAAAAAAAATCTGAAGCTCCAGGAACAGCCCAGGAATTTGGTCTTGACAGCCTCTGGATCAGTTTCTGACACTGTCCCACTGAACACATATCCACAGTATTTCCCACTGGGAACCAGCCCCTGTGAGCAGGGCACAGCACCGGGACCCTTGGGAGCAGCTCTGCTGCTCCTCACTGGCACTGTGTGAGGATACCAGTTCCCTTCACAGGTGGCTGTGCCAGCCACACACCACTCACTTCCCAGAACACTACAAACTTCCTGGCACATGCCAGGCTTCCCGGGACACGCAGGATTCCTGGGGCTCAGCGTAGAAACACTGAGCTTCAAATAAGCCTTTCTGCAGAGGCAGCGTCCCTCGGGGTGGAAGGCAGGAGGAGACCCCAGGCACTGCTCCTGCCCCGGGCACACCCAGCTCCAGGAGCAAGCCCAGGTCCGGTATCCGCTGCAGGGCAGGCTGGTCACACCAACCCGGGGCAGTTTTCGGCTGTATGCAACATACATTCACATGCATTATCCAGAGACCTTTGCATTTCAAGGCTGTTGTTATTTTGATCTTTACAACCCCTGGAAAAAATGAGTTCAATTAAGTCTCATCATTAGGAATTTGCATAAGGTCACTTCAAGGCTTCGTGCATTTCCTCTGGTTCAGATCTCAGTACTCTTGGTGTTTCCCCTCCTCATTTATAACCCCGTTGCTGTAGGGCATTTCAAGTAAATCATCCACCACTAGCTTCCTCTCTTCAGCAACTCGCATGGAGTTTTTCATTCAGGCTAAATGAAGCTTCAACTGCTCTGTACAGCAGCAGCCCAGTTAAAGGCACAGCATCACTTGCAGAGAGGGCAGCTTTCCCCTCAATAAAAAAAAGAAATTATTTAAATAGAAAGAGAATCTATTAATTTGGATTCCATTAGTGGGAGAAAAAGCTGCATTTGGCAGCACAAGTGCAAGAAATGAAACAATTCTTACATACTCTCTGGGAAATGCATTTGCTAAGCACAGAGAAGAGCCCTTTCACTTGGAGTAATGGAGGAGCACTCTTGGCAGCTGTGAGCTGTGGTCAGCACGACCCAGAGCTGCGGCGAGGGGCACGACAGCTCTGAGCTGCCCAACATGCTGCGGTGTCCGGACACAGAGATAAGCACCCACCTCACTTTGAGCTGAAGCTCAAATTTCAGCCTGCAAACCAGAGTTTGAACTGCCAGAAGGGTCCAAACTGAATGGATGTTACAAGGGTAGGGCTGACAGGCTAAGGCTCCATCTCCTGAGCCAAGAGTGGGCAGCCCTGGAGTACAGGGGCTCCTGGTGAGCCCCCCAGCACGTTCTCCCTGTTTGGCTGGGATGGGCTGTGGAAGTGCCAGCAGAGCTCGTCCAGCTGTGGGCTCACAGAGTTCTGGCCAGCACAAGCCTGTGCTGACCCAGCAGAGCCCCCTTGCCCCCCTCCCTGCAGCCACACATCTGGGCAGCTGCAGAGTGAACCAGACTGGGGAGCTGAGTGGGGATAAAATTAACCATCTGGTTTTGACAGGTCCGTTTCAACTGGGATCAGTTTCCTGATCCAGCAGCCCTGCAGTTAAACAAGCACTTGTGCTGGAAGAGGGGGGTGAGAGAGGGACTGGGGCAGGGGAGAGGTGAGAGTACAGACCTGGCTTCATCCGGCTGCAGTGTCTGCCTACACAGACCTAAAACTCTCATGAAATCCTGCAGAAGTGTCCCAGTCCCATTCCCAATGGATCCTCAGGGATCCTCCAGTGTTTTTCTGTCTCTCCTCTGCAAATGGCACGTAGGAGCCCAGCTCATGGAAACTATATTCACACTCCTGATTGTACCCATAAACATCACTGCACCACCACTGCACAGCAGGAACAGATGAGTCTTGTCCTACCTCAGACACAGACCCTGGCTTAATTTTTCAAAGGTTTTCATATTTTTCTGTGATTTTCCAAAAGGGTATTTTCAACGTTAAAACACAATAATGCATCAAACTAGTGGCGAATTTCCCACCTAACCTTTTCCCTCTATTTGTTCCATGTCCTCTACTGACACAGCTATCTCTCTCCTGCTAAGCAACCGGCTCTGCACGCATGGCTGACTCTTTGCAACTGAAAAAATAACTCGGCTGATGCAGCTTAGGTAGGAGAATCTGAGTGTGTGCATTCCTCCTGCGGCTGGCCCCAGGAAAAGGACACCCTGCCACTTCCAAACCTGGGAGGTCTTTGAGAGCTTGGCAGCAATCCCCTGGGAGGCCCGTCATTAGCCATTTCAGACTGGCTATAGTGCAGGGCTGAATGGAAGCTCCGGACAAAGCCCCCGCGGAGCTATCCGTCAGGAAAGGCTCCCGATCCTGGCAGGGGCTGTTAACAGTAACAATGATGACAATATAGCTGGGATTTTCAGGGGTGGGGACTTCAAAGAAGCCCTAAAGAGGTATTTTTCATTAAGGAGTAAGAAAGCAGCTGAGTATTGTTTTTGGCACTAAAGCTGAATATGAATGTTACTGCGCTAAGTCACAGATCAGCGACAGCATAAATTGACACTGATTTAAATATGCATGTGCTGCCTTTCTGTGTTTCTCCCATTCCATCAGGTCTGCAACCCTTGGACCATCCCTCATGGATCTTGGCATGTTCCAATGTTCCATGCTTATGAACACCAACAAGCAGCCAGCAAGCCCCTTACAGCAGCTATGATGTGCCACTGCTGTGACCTTACAGACAGCACAGTGCCACACTGGTGTGTTGGCTCAGGGCTCCAGCCTGAGCCCCATGTCACATGCAGCCTCCCCACAGCTGACACACCAGCTCAAACTGGGAGTGAGCCTGGGTCTCTCTGGGGGAATGACAGGGAAACCATCGCTGCCAGCAGGGGAGTCACGAGGGGATGTTGGTGCACAGGGGCTGTTCTGCAGTGAAACTCCAAATCTGTGATTCTCTCAGGGGGAAAAGGAAGGCAATCATAAAAAAAGTATCAGAAGGACACCACGAAATACTCCTGTGACAGCAAGTCCTTCTTGTAACTGTGAGAATTTACTGCTTACACTATTCACTGTATGAACCAAGAGGACGGGCCTATGAACAGGAGTGCACCAAGTTGTGCCAGAGCAGGTTTAGAGTCAGTATTAGGCAAAATGGTCAGGCATTGGCACAGCCTGGAGGGATTTAAAAACTGTGTGAATGTAGCACAAGGGGATACAGTGGCCTTGGCAGTCCTGGGGAACTGGCTGGATTTGATGATCTTGGAAGACTTTTCCAACTTTAATGATTCTGTGATTCTATGGCAAAACCATAACAAGAATACTCCATCAGCAGCCATGGCCTGCCTTCACCAGCCTTCTCCTGGCTGAGATGACCAAAGGGCTCCCCAAGCCCAGCCAGACCCAAACCTCACACCCTCCTCTCGGGCAACCCGTTGGCTTTGCCAGGCCGGGTTTAGATGCTCTGTGTGGCTCACAGTGTCCCACTGTAACCACCTGTGGTTTGTGTGCCTTTGAGCCGAGCCCAGAGCCCAGGGCCAGCTTTCCCCCCAACAGCCAAACCCTGGAGCTATCATATCCAGTCAGCACAGAGAAAGTGCCTGCAGGGTTTGCGGTGCAGATTGCCTTTCACACCTCGCTGGCCACACAGAAGAAACCCAACCTAAACAGCGTAACTTTGCATAACCGATTATTTTCACTGGGGTAATCTGAGCCTGCCAGTAAATGCCAGTAAATGTGGTTGATCCAGGGAAGGCCCCGCTCAGGGGAGGAATGGCCCCATGGCCGCGGGCAGCCGGAGCGAGGGCCGGCCAGGGCGAGGGAGGCTGGTCCCGGCTGCGCTCTGGGTTTGGTCCTGGGAGCCAAGGCTCAATCCTTTGGCACAGGGCAGTGTCTGCACAGAGGGAACAACTTCTTAGTGCCCAACTCATTTACACAGTCAGGAACTGGAGTGTGCAAAGCCACACTGAGGGAAGCAGTGCAGCCAGAGATGTGAGGCAGATGGGGGGCAAGAGCTATCTAGCTTTACTTGATGTCTTCTTAACTTTCTTTTCCTCCATATCCTAGATATTTTGAGAGGCTTTAGCTTTCAGGCTTACTCCCCAGTGACCTATTATCCCTGCATATCAATCACTCCATCCTGTCACCAAACAGCCATTCACATGACCTTGTTTGTAGGGAACCATGTCCCTCCTCTAACTCCTCTGTCACCAACTTCCTTGTCTCCAACTACCAGCTCATTTCCTCCTGCAGGACCAAGCTCAGTGATCTCCCCTTCTTTAAAGCCCATGAAATTAGACTGTCAAATTAAAACCCCAACAGAGGTGACTGCTCTACCCACACCTCTGCAGGACACCATCCTCGCTGCCAAGCCCCAGGATCAGGCTGCTAGAGGTGAAACAGTCCATGCCACTGCTACACTTGAGATGTAACTTGTTCCTGCAATCCCTTGTGACTAAAAAGTTCTGATCCAACTGCAGATGGGAACTCCCATTTCAGCTGCATCAGTCTCAATATCTGGCTGCCCATGTGGCCCCTCCCCAAACGTGAGCTGCAAACATGAGGAATGGATAGGTAGGTAGGGGACACGGGGTGTGGAACACCCTGCAGGACACCTGCAACCAGAGGCATTTTAAGGGGAAGTAAGGGAAATAAACTTTGCTGTGCTCACCTCAGACACCAGATATTCTCCCACTTCACTAAAATGCCTCAGCAGGAGTAGCTCCCCCAGAAATCATCAAGAGAAAGGCTGAGGTGGGGATGGGAATGGAGAAGCTTCTGGGGATGAGACAAAAACAGGCTTTCACCTGCATCCTGCCCCACCACTTCCTGAATAAAAGGGTGATCGACTCAGTCTCTGTCTTGAACTAAGACAAGTAAATCATCCAAATCCCCTTGTCCAGAGAAAAGACAATGACTCACAAGAAGCATGTCCTGAATGTTATGTTTTCCACCTTTGCCAAAACCCCGATGCTGTCATTTCTCCCTCTAGCTCAGCCAAATCCTACCCTGGGCTTATAGTATGCAGCATAGCTGCATTTCATCACAATAACTGAAAACTGTCATCTTCATCAAGACTGACATAATGTATGAATTGTGAAACTCATTTAAAAGCTTTCTGTTTCTTTTTTCACCAGGAGACTGCTGTACCTGTCCCTGTTTTTGTGTCCCTTTTTCTGTATGATCCTTGGAGGAGAGGGTTCACCCAAACACAGAACAGTCTGTTCCACCAGGTCAGTCATTCAAACCATATGCACCTTACGGGGACAAGGTCTTCCTTCCTGAAAAGCCCAAAAAACACTACATATGTTGCTGACCATCTTCATTATCAGCTGGAAATGCCTTTGCAGCAGTAGATGCCAAAGACAATCATGTACCACATGTCACCAGGATCCATGGACACATGGTTTTGGTGTAGGGTGTCACCTCGTCCAGTTAATACTATGAATGACATATACAGTTTCTTCTATGACAGTCAGAAGTTACACAGTTTAATGTCTAAAGGTCTTCAGATAAATGCTGCTGAGCAATTACAGATCTGGCAAATTCTACACTGAAGCCATGTGTGGCTCAGCATATAGTGCTGACTCCAAGGAAAGCTCCAAACACACCTGGAGATCCCACATTCCTCCAGAGGAACAAAGGTCTGCTGTCAGCACTGATGCTGCTCTGGCAAACACTGCAGAGCTGGGATGGCTGCAGAACTGTGCAGTCCCCACAGTGCACACAGCAGGAGTTAATGGCATTTGCAACAACAGGATGATGGTTTTGTACAGATTCTCAACAGGACTTGGGAACACATTGTCTTAAGTTGATCAGAGGGCTGGAGCCCCTCTGCTCTGGAGCCAGGCTGGGAGAGCTGGGGGGGCTCACCTGGAGAAGAGAAGGATCCAGGGAGACCTGAGAGCCCCTTGCAGGGCCTAAAGGGGCTCCAGGAGAGCTGGAGAGGGATTGGGGACAAGGGATGGAGGGACAGGACACAAGGAATGGCTTCCCACTGCCAGAGGGCAGGGAGAGATGGGATATTGGGAAGAAATTCTTCCCTGTGAGGGTGGGGAGGCCCTGGCACAAGTTTCCCAGAGAAGCTGTGGCTGCCCCATCCCTGGAAGTCCAAGGCCAGGTTAGACAGGCCTTGGAGCATCCTGGGCTAATGGAAGGTGTCCCTGCCCATGGCAGGGGGTGGGATGAGATTTAAGGTCCCTTTGAACCCAAAGCATTCTGTGATTCTATCATATTACCTGTGCCCACACTGAGATGTTTAGAAGGATCCTACCTGCCACTACTCAATCCTCTTGATCTGTGGAGGAATACAAAGGCCTGAAGTTCTTCTGGATGAGTTCAAACCAACCCACTGCCCCTGAGCTGCTAATGAAGCTGGTCTCTCCATTGGGAAAACAAGAACTTTGCCATGACAAAATTGAACTTTTGATGTACCAGGTCTCTCAAATAATGAGACCCACTGGTTGCACTGGTGATTTATACACAGGCTGTTCATCCTGAGAACCCCCCTGTATAAATATACAGCCATTCAAACACCAAGACCTGGCCAACCCATCCTCACCATGACATACAAACAAAGAGGCATTATAAGGGCACCAATGTCAAAAAGGAGGAGAAACTCCACAGTGTATAAAACATGGGAATTTTGACTTCTTGACACAGTCAATACACTGAACTATGACCTCAGGAGGCACAGGGGACTGGAAACCAACAGAACTTAAATTGGCTACAAATCTCGTGTTTTCGCATGACATTTGAGAGAAACCATGGGGACGGTTTCTTCAGGACACATGGGAGTTAGAGCTGTGTCACTGCCTTCTCCAGAGAGTTCCTTGCTTTCCTTACAGTCACTCCATCACTGTCACCCGCTGACCTTTCATTACTTTCTCCCAGTGCCCCAGCATCTCTGCTGACCAACGCACTTCACAGTCTGTCCAAACCCACGAGAGGAAGAAAAAGCCTTGCCCAGGCTGTATAAAAGGACATTTACTCTGCACTACATTGTATCTTCTTTTCTATGCTAGTCTAAATACAAGTGCTATTTTCACTGCCAATCGTTGTTTGCTTGTTCTGTTTCCACTGGCTAAACCCAGCATTTTTCCAGCTAGTGTTGCCCTCCAGGAAAAACCACACATTCATACCTTTCTTGCATTTAGCACAGGAGAACAAAACTGGTTCCCAGGAATAAGGATGACTTCCTCAAAAGAAAACATTTGCTGTCAGCTGAGGTTTGACCTCTAATGGCTAATTTGGCATCATCATTTTGAGCACTGGAATACATAACACCGTGAAAAATTAACAGCTTCCCCCTCCCCCCTGCTGAAGTTTAATATCCGCCTGCAGCTTTGCAAGTGAAAATAAAAGAAAGGAAATAAATACCCAAACCGAAACCTCGCGTATGGTCTCTCACACACATCCATAAAAAGAACCTCAAGACAAAGATCTGTAAAGGATATTTCACTGGAAACCAAGCTTTTGCAGACACTGAGAAAGAAAGTCTGCAACATGAGACAGTCTTCCTTGAAGAAACACAGCTGATCTGCTGCATTCCCAGCTCCGACTGCCACTGGGCTGTGTAAAACATAAACTTCACGCTAACCCTATGAAAACAGTCAACATGAGAGAGAGACAACAGTCTGCTCCGAGCTGCTGAAAGGGGAAAAAAAACTCTCAGGCTGTCATTCTCCCCTTGCTGTGACCTTCATGCTCCACTGAATTTCTGAAGATACTGAAATCTTGGCAGGGAAGTGTACAGTCTGTGGGAACCAGGCAGTGCCGGCCGCGCTTGCTGCTGAGAATTAGGCCCAGCCGAGCCCTTTTTTGGGGGACTCTGAGTTTTATGTGGCCAGTAGCACAGGGCTAAGCCAGCTCCAGGCTGGGAATTTTACAGGGTTGATGCTCTGCGTACTCAAGTATCGTGTGGTAGAGCTGTCATGGAGTGTGCTGTTCATCCGCCTGCCTGGCACCCACAAACTGCGCCTTGCTCAGTATCCACTGGGATCTCTAGAACCTAAAGGGGCTCCAGGAGAGCTGGAGAGGGACCTGGGACAAGAGACTGGAGGGAGCGGACAACAGGGAATGGCTTCCCACTGCCAGAGGACAGGGTTAGATGGGATATTGGGAAGGAATTCTTGGCTGGGAGGGTGGGGAGGCCCAGGCCCAGGTTGCTCAGAGAAGCTGTGGCTGCCCCACCCCTGGAAGTGTCCAAGGCCAGGTTGGACAGGGCTTGGAGCAACCTGGGCTGGTGGAAGGTGTCCCTGCCCCTGGCAGGGACATTAGAACTGCACGAGGTCCCTTCCAACCCAAACCATTCTGTGATCTTTGTGCTGCTTTGGAGTGTCCCAACAGCCCCGCATGTAACAGCAACCACTCACTATGAGCTCTCACTATGGTTTATAAAGCCTTAGAGATTAGCAAATCAAAGTCTCAACCAAAGACTCGAAAGAAGCAGAATTTGCCATGACAAACCATGCCAGAGTCTGATGGTATTTAATGACTGTCGTGCACACAAAGGGCTCGGTCCATGAATGGGGCGCAGTGCCAGGGTGAGGTGCTCTCACCATTCAGCCCTCACACCCACACAGTCCTGGACAAGTACCTTTGGAGGGCAATTCGCTCCCTCAACAGTGTCTGCGAGGCAGAATAATACCAGCTGGGCTTCCTGGCCGGAGCCTCTGCAGCACAAGCTGCAGATTACATCGGAATTGCCAAGCCCAGGATAAACAAAAAGATTAAGAGGGCCTTACCCTTTGTGTTGAACAATCGCACTCTGAAGCAAGAAATCACAGCCCACGTCATGGGCAGGCACAGGGCTGAGCCCTGGGTTTGGGTGACGGGCTGGGGAGGAGAAAGCAGCTCACTCACACATCTGGGGAAACCACAGATGCTCTTAATCACAGGTTTTCCTGACCTGTAGGCGCTGACAAATTGCATCCTATGGATGAACCTTTTATTAAACCACACAGGGATTCCAAATGATATTCTCTTTCTCAGCATTCCCAAGTCACTGAAATCCAGTGCACATGACCCTTCTTAATTCTTCATTTAGATGGTGACACAGCCCTCTCCAAAGAGGTTTCAGGGCTGAAAGGAAGTAAATGGGGATATGATGTTACATCAGTGGAAAGCAGCTCAAAAGCTGAATTGGGGGCTTCGAGAACCGACATTTTCTAATTCTTTATGACCACCTCGGCCCTGTTGGAGCTGAAGATGCTTTATTTCCTAAGTGACTCCTGAGACAAACTCCTTGCTGTCTCTTGGGGCAGAAACATCTTACACAATATGCAGCCTTTAATCTCTATTGTTTTTACTCTGTGTATGAAGAAGGACAACTGGTACTTTTAAATTAATAAAATGACTTGCTCAAGCCACGAAAGGTGACCACAAAACAAAATGGCCCTCGTTCCACTTCCATGCCACTCTAGAGCAGGAGATAGCTGCTCTGCTCTCAAGTGAGTGAGAAAGATGATGCCTGGCAGTTCTCATCATGGCCTGGACTGAAGAGCAACCCACATAAAAGAGAAAAAGAAGCGTGCTGATCAGATTGGTGCAACAGAGGCTCATGAGAGACATGCACATTTTCAATCTAAACGACAGCTTGAGGGATCTATATTACTAATTATCGACTAATATTGCCAGAGTTCCCAGGCTGCCTTCAAAGGTTCTCGCAAAGTGCCCCAAGCACAGGGTTTCCATCTCATCATAAGGCCTTTTTCTCTGTCTCTGCTAAATGGATTGCTCCATCCCAGGCTCCCTCTGCGTAAATCAGCTTGCACATGATGAGCTTTGCAGCAACGAAATTCGTTACCTCAACCACAAAAACCCAGAAACATTTGCTGCAACTGTTAGAATGCTTTTGCACCTAATTTAAAAAAAAAAAAAAAAAAAAAAAAAGGGGGCTTCCTCTCTTCCTCCCCCCTCTTCCCCACCTACTCCTAATCCCTTGCTAACACCTTTGTAAAGGCTGGGGTGAGTGGTTTGGAAACTGAAAGAGCAGGGAAGGGGGGGCAAAAGAAGGAGAAAAATATATCAGATCTCCAGACAATGAAATTGAGCAGCTATCTCTCACATCCTGCAGCACTCAGGCTGAGGTCATAAGTTAAACAGGACATCAGAATAGGTGATGTAATTTGCTTATTTAGGATCAGAGAATTCAGTGAAGTGAAAGAGACAACCTATTTGGATCTGCAGATAATCCCACCATCAATGCAGGGCTGTTCAGATGCACAAACTGCAGCTGGAGCCTGAGATCTTTTTTCCCCCACACATTTATTTTTTCAGGGGATATAATTGCAATCATTTTTCCTTGCAGGAAAGCCTTGAAACCTCACCTGGGATCAGCCTCCCGTTGCGTTAGGTATTGTTCAAGCAGGGTCCCTGCCCCGGCCAGCTTAAAGGCTAAAGGGTCAAGTCAAACAGAGGGTGGGAAAGGAAAGAGAGGCCCAGGGGAGGTGGGGGGTGGCACCCGGGTCCCCCACCAAAGCTTTGGACTCAGAATTGAGCTGAGCAGCAGCTTCACTTCTGAGGAAAGGCAGCTTTTCTGTGGACAGACAGGCCTTCCTGGCTCCAAATGTGGCTGCAGAGCCTCACACCAGTGAGGGTTTTACAGCAGAGTTAGAATCCTTTAACCACAAGGTTCTTCCAGAACAGGAGGAATTTCTCAGCGAGCCCATACAACACTGAACACACTGTTTTCCCTTCAAACCATCGTGATATAAACATTTAAAGCCAACAACTTGCAGTGTTTATCTCCTCAGTTTATCACCACTCAAACCGTGATTTCCCCCGTCAGTGCGTGAGGAGTGGCACTGCCAGCCCTGCACCTCCACTAATCTGCTTCCACACGAGTGTTTTGTCACTGACAAGAACTTGGCTGGGCCAGACACTGCACCCCAGCCATGGGAAGCAAAATGTCCTGAGACCTCGGGCTCACCAAGCGGTCAGTGATGAGGCACTGGCAGGTCCATAGATACAGCCCACACCTGCTTTGGGTGGACCTTCAACTAGACAGCACAGAAAAAGCAGGATGGCAAAAGCCACACCACTCATCCAGGTAATATCTGCCAAAACATGTCTGTTTTCAAGGGCTTCTTTATGAGACTGGAATGTCCTCCTGCTGTCTTGACAGGCCATACCCAAGTGACCCAGTAGGATGTCCCCAGGCAGGGATATCCCACCTGCAACACCAGGAGGGTGGGAGACAACAACCTCCATGAATGGAGGGACCTGGGAAAGGAGCCAGATTTCCCACTGTGAAATGACCCAGCTGTTAGTTGTCCATACCCATGACTGTAGCCACCCAGTAGCCACCTTCTTTAGCAAGTTTTGGTATTTCTTTCTTAACTGCTACTTCTGCATTAGAACTTCCTCCAAGCTGTGGAGAGCAGAGGATCACTGACCTCCCACGTGAGCCAGGCTGTGAGCTGTCCCTAAGGCTGCCCACAACAGCCCCTGACAACTCCACAGAGATGTTCCTGACTACTGTAAGGGCTCATTTGCTGAACTGATCATGTCAGAACACCCTAAGCATCATTTCACATCGCCCCCTCCTGAAGGAGGTACTTTCAGATACCTGAAGTACAAGATACTTGCATGCAAGATATTCAAATGTGTGCAGAGGTGACAGGCACAGGACATTTGCATTTCAAACAGAGGGAATGGGTTTCAAATATTTTAAGGCTATGAAATGCAGAACTTCTCAGGGTTTTTTTTTTGCATGTCACCAAAACACAGAATTAATCTTATTTTCACTCAGCCTCCCATAAATCATTGCTCACCAAAGGCAGCAGCAGGCCTGGCTACAGCTGCTGTGCAGGGGTGGTTTCTCCATGACTATCACCAAGTCCTTACAACACAGCATTGGAGAGATGCATGGAAAGAGAAGGCCAGTCCTGTGCCATCACTGACACCTTTGGCTGTAGTCCCCACTCCTGGAGCTTTTAACTGGAGCGACCAAGCCAAAGCCCAGCTCAAGAGAGAAGAGAAATGCTGAGAAGCCCCTGGGCGACATTCCCTGGGCACTTGCTGCTCTAAGTCAGACAGAGGTAACCAGTATTGGCCATTGTTTTAACAGAAAAAAAACAGCAGTATTTTGGCAGCATGACAAAGCAATCCCATTCTTTACGTCTGCAAAAGAGAGCCCCTCCATCCCTGCCGAGGGAGATGACAGAGGAAACATATTTTCCAGCAATCTTGGGTACAACATTGAATTGGAATCTATTTTTACCGTGGGCTCTGCACTACACGCACTAATTGTTATGACAACAATATTTGCTGGCATATTCACTCCAATCATTTACAGAAGAGAAGCCCAAGAGACAAAACAAGCCCTTGCTCTATGAGACAGAGGGAGGCAGGCAGGATGCCACATTGCTTCCTGTGACACACAGCAAACGCTTCTCTGTGATGGTTGATGGTGTTGATAACCCATCCCTGCACTGGCAGACCAGTTCTGTGGAGACAAGGGAGCAGAGCGGCCCAGGTTATGGATCAGTATTCCCCATCCTGTTCCCTCTCCCTTGCATGGACACAGCAGCACTCAGGTGTTTCTGGAGACCCACTCATGTGCCCAACCTGCTCCCCACTTCAGGGACAGACAAAACCCTCCGTCACCCCTCTGCAAGGAGGGCACAGGGCTCGGGGCAGGGCTCAGGGCAGGGCTCAGGACAGGGTTCAGGGCAGGGCTCAGGACAGGGCTCAGGGCAGGGCTCAGGACAGGGCTCAGGACAGGGCTCTGGACAGGGTTCAGGGCAGGGCTCAGGACAGGGCTCTGGGCAGGGCTCAGGACAGGGCTCAGGGCAGGGCTCGGGGCAGTTCGGGAGCCCTGGGGTCTGTAACCTGGCCCAAAGCAGCACGGGCAGGCTGGCAGGCACAGCTCAGCAGTTTCAGCATCCAGACTCCATTCTTATTAAGCCCAATTAGGTTTGCAGAGAATGAGGATGTTTTAGAAAGAACATACAAAAGAACTGCTGTGGTCTCTGTTGGCCATGGAGGCCCCACAGCACCCTCTTCAAGGCAGAAATCTGCCACTTTTGATGAGGGCTGTCAATATTCCACAGTGCTGGAGGACGATCCATTTCCATGTGCTGCCCACAGCCCCCCTCCCACACAGTCCACAGAGCACTGCAGTGCCTGGGCACATGCAGCTGCAAGAGCTTGGGTTCTCCTCCAGAGCATCAGTAATGTATCAGCCAGACTTGTGCTGTCTGCAGAGGACAGCTGAACAAAATCAGCTCCAAAAGCCTTGAATGTAGGTAAATACATGATTCAGAACATGGAGAGGTTTGACAAATCAGCATCTTCCCATGCCGAGGGGTATAAAACATGCAGCTGTTCCACTACCACAATTTACAGGGAAGGCATTTCTCTTGGAAGTAAGAGAACACTTAGTATATATTCCTAGCCAGACTGATTACCCCTATTTATATTGTAAACCAAGAGAGCATGTACTAAATCCATAGAGTTAACCACTTCCAGATCCCAGATCCTGGGCAAGGGGTCAGTTTTCCATCGACTGCTGCACAGTCTTGTGCATTTATTAAAGAGAGCACAGGGTTTCCTGCAGCATGGGTTTGTATGTGTGTGCTGATTCTCATGGTATTTCAACAACCATCAGGAGGAACACTGCTATTTTATGGGATGCCAGGGAATCAGAGAATCCACACAGTTTTTTAAAGTTTTGTTTAAAATCACCAAGAAGCCAGCATGCCACTATAAATACATATATGTATAACAACTGCAATCTGCTCTGGGACAGTAAAACCCCAGCACTGAAGGCAGTATGCTGTATCTGAGTATACACATCTATCCTGCAGTAAGATCGACCCATATTCTGTCGGTCCAACCTGCAGAGTGTTCCGGTCAGTCTCTTCTCACAGACAACCTGCCCAGCTGGACAACTGTCATTTCCTCTCTAAGTTACAGATCCAGTTCAACATCCAACAGCAGATATAAGCAGAGGTCTAGGACATGCTCTCTGGTGTGTCTGCTCAGGACTCAGTGCTGCTCCTGCCCCACTTGTGCAGCTCCACTGGGCCAGGAGACCCTGGAGCTCAACCACAAGGCATTGAGCCAGACTCACAGGCTCGTTTACCCCTAAGAGAAAGCTCCTTTTCTAGCCAACTTCCAGTTTCTTCTTTTTCTCTCTTTAAACACTGATAAGATGAGAGATGTTGGAGCTGCCCATTGGTTTATATTACAGCTTTTGGAGGGATAGGTTTCAGCATGTTGCTGTAACAAATACAAGAGTGAAATTGGAAGAGATGGTGACTTGAGCTAACACAATTAAAATTTATTCTTAACAACACTCTGCAGATATACAGTGCCAAACACAATCTAGAGTCATCAACTAGCATGGACATGAATTAACCTAATAGCTTCTGAAAGAAAAAGAAGTCCCATGAAAAAATCCTCCTATTAAAGTAATTAAGTGTTATCAGAATCACAGAGACATAATTAAACACAGTTTATAATTAAAACAGCATGTGTCCTCGACAGAGAACACAGCAACAAAGAGACTATAACATGACAGTCGATGCCAAAACACATGCCAAGAACCAAAAATCAGAAGAACAGGCGACTTTCTAGCAAAGCTGCAGATTCAGAGTCTCTGCTGCCATGACTGAGCCATCATCACTCTCAGGGACGTGAGCACACTCAGAACTCCTCAGGGCTTTGCAAAGGGCTGCCAAAGTTGAAGCAGAACTCTTGGGAAGCAGGAAGACACTGAGTGCAAGGCCCAAAACACCGAAGCAGAGCCTGCTGTGCAGGGAACAGCGAGTGAGAGGGCCCCGGGACTCACACCAGCCTCGTCCTACCTGGCAGCGGCTGAAGATGTCGCTCAGGGACACCTGGATGTTGAAGTGCTTCAGAACCTGCAGGGCCTGTTCTTTCGCCTTTTCTGAGCAGTTCACAGAGAAACACCTTCCTTCTCCCACCTGGGACTGCAGCTTCAAACCAAAAAGACACTCAGTGAGGCACACCATGGGATGTGGGGATTGTCCTGATACAATTGGTTTGGTTTGAACTACAAATAATGTTTGGAGCTGGTATGTGTTTACAGTCTGAGTTTTGATCTAATCAGCACAGTCAGTCACTGCTGCAGTAGCTCTGACTCCTGAAGCACTGCAGTATTTTATAAACATGATTTAGCCTGAAGAAAAGGCTCAGGGGGAACCTTCTCACTCTCTACAACTCCTTGACAGGAGGTTGGATCCAAGTCGGGGTCGGGCTCTGCTCCCAGGTAACAAGAGGAAACTACCTCAAATTGTGCCAGGGGACATTTCAGTTGGATATTAGGGAAAGTTTCTTCACTGAAAAGGATATCCAGACCTGGCACAGGCTCCCCAGGACAGTGGTGGAGTCCCCATCCCCGGAGGGATTCAGAAAACCTGTGGCTGGAGGACACAGGTTACTGGTGGCCTTGGTGGTGCTGCTGGGTTAACAGTTGGACTGATGATCTTAAAGGTCTTTTCCAACCTTAAGGATTCCATGATTCTATTCCACAGAATATGCCTAAATCCTGTCAGTTTATAAATTGGTGGAGTGGTGCTGACAAGGGCAGCAAGAGGAAACTGAATTAAATTAAATCCCAGCTTTCAGATGAAACCTGGCCACATCAGTGTGCCAAAGCATGATGATGGTGTCCAATGACCACTCCAACCCTTCTGCTTCACACAAATGTTTAAGTTCCCTTATGGTCGAGAAATTTGAAGGGACTGACGTGGACAGTCCCTCAATGTTTGTTCCACATTTAGCAGAGAAGTCTGCATCTGGGAACAAGCACTGGGAAGTTCCAGACACATTTTTATGACCATGCTGAGTACTCAGAAGGTGGGAGAGCTACACACCAGTAAAGGAGCCTGGCAGAGCCACCCTGTCCTTGCAGAGGGCACCCAAAGGCCAGGGAACAAAGAGACCCAGATGTTTCCCAGGTCAGCACTGTACACTGGAAGCAGTTATTTTCCTTCTGCAATTCCTACACAGAACTTTGAAGTTTAAGCTTTGCCAAACAAGATTGTGCTGATGCTGAATTACCTATAACATCAGCTGTAGGCTCAAGGAACCACAGTCTGGATGCAGAACCTGCAGTGTGTGCACAACTGCACTTGCCTCTGTGTCTCATCATGGGGGGGAGTTTTCTTCCACACTCAGCTATGACATAGGAAATTATCAACCCATATTCTGCAAATACTCCAACTGGCTGCTCGAGTAGTTGGGAGCTTTTATATTGACAGTTTGTGACAGAGAAGTCCTGCACTCTGGCTCATGTGAACAGAACTCTGGCTCATCCAGAGCAGTTTCCCTCTTCCAAAAATTGCTACCTGGAGCAGGTCAACATAACATTGCGACCACTGACTTGGCAGCTTCAGCATCTTGTCTATGAAGGGCTCTGAACAGCTGGTGTTGAGGGTAAGGTTGGGTTTTGCTTTGACTTTTCTGTTTATCCATAGGGACACAAATGCTCTACAGATTCCATCATGACCCTGATCCAATCTCTGCCTTCCAAGCCTGAAGAAATGTCTTTGTGTTGAAACTCTGTTAGTGTGGAGCCAGTCAGTAAACAAGAACCTCTAGGATAAAAAGCACAGGAATGGAGCTGCCTTTTACCTGCCAGTGAGGTCAAACAGAAACATTTTGTTCTGGATTGCTTGGCTTGACTTCCACCCCCGCCCTCAATGGAGAGCAATCGCTCTCCTCACTGATGCAGGACTGAGAGTAAGTACAAAAGAACATTTCTCCCCAAGCTTTGGCAGTTGAGAACAGCAACCATCTCAAGACCCTTAACATAGCTTTTAGTGCAGAAAACATGAAAAAGCCAAGCCAGCTGTTGCATTCACATCTGACTTTTCCTCTTCTCTCCCCTGCACACTCGAGACACGCAGTGATACAATGCCAGAAACATGCCAGCAGCTCGGAACACTTACAGTCTGATATGGGAGTCCAGAGGTTAAAATGACTCTTCCTTCCTGTCGGGCAATCTGGAAAAAACAGTAAAAAACCAAATGAACAGGGGCTGGAGTTACACTGCATTCAAGCTTTACGTGCAGTCACAAGAGAGAAGGTGGAGATCTTGAGTGTTTCCCTTCAGTGTCAGCCCACACCTGGCCAAGAGCTCCTGACAACCATAGCAGCTCAAGGTATGGCTCATCCCATGCCCCCTCCCTACCAATCCCTGCCATATCTCTCATGTGCTGGAACAAGCTGCATCTGCACAGCAGATGGCCCAGGGAACCATCCCACCTCGAAACAATTCTATCCAAAACCAATCTTTTATTTTTTCCCCTTAGCCCAGACTATTTCTATTTCCTCAGTCTGGGTTACAAAGAAGCAAACAGTTCTGCTACACAAGGGAGAAAAGAAAAACTAGCCTAAGCAGGTAATTACAGCACAAAAATGTATCACAAAATGTGTCTGCAAACTTCATATCATTAACAGAAAATGCCCCTAAAAGAAAGAGGGTGTTACTGTCTCAGCAACCCAACACACAGGAATTATGCACCTTTCTGGGCTTCGAGGAATATATCCCTTAGAGTTTATCACATCCTGACTTGCAGTCTTGAGCTTTTATCAGAGATCTGGTCCTTCAAGTGGAAGGTCTGCACTGAATTACCAGGGGGCTCATCACTTGCACTGCTGACCTTCACACAGAGCCAGAGACACTGCAAATGGGTTGGTGCCAAAAGGAGACACTAAATCTGGAGCTGCAAGGATGGAAGTGTGACTGACCTTTTGACTGAATGACATTCCTCCCTCCCTCCCCCTCCTGTAGGAGGGAAAGAGCTTCATGGCCATGGTGATAGGAGGATTCCAAAGGATTCCCATGTGAACCAGGACTCAGCTCTGATCCTGCTGACAAGAGATCAGTGTTTTGAGGTAGGCAGGAGCTTATCTTTCTTCTCTGGTCTGGATTCTGTTGAAAGCCCTTGTGTTTTTCATCGATTCCAGATGTGTGTCATGGAGATCTCTCATCTGGTTCAGAGTGCAGCAGCTCTCTCTGGATCACTCTCTAACCTTGGCAGGAGGACACACTTGGGACCACAGTCCTGCTGCACTTTCCAGACAGTTGACAGCACCAAGCACAGCCAGGGAACAGCAGAAAACCCAACCATTTTAAACTCTGTCTTGGACAGCTATTTTTTTAAGACCCACAAGATCTATGGCAACATGAAACAAGGGGGAGAAGGTTCTGAAGGTCCCATGCAGGCAGCTAAGCAACTTTTTTCCCCCTTTTTTCCCTTCTTGACCTTCTAGATAGCTGCTTCCCTCCTTTTTTTGTGAAGTCACTCTTTGGCTGCCAGTTCTGCACTGAGAAAGCAATTGGTAACAACTTCCAAAGCACCTTCCTACAGGTAAAATTACCAGATTTCTTTCAAAATCAACCCCCTCTCTCTGGATGAAGGAAAAAAATCTGTAAGAACAGGAACCTTGAAGGTGAGCAGCAGAGGCACTCCATGCAATCCTGCTTCACACACTTTGGGTACAGAGCAGCCAACACAGCACCCTCATGGCATCTTATTGAGAGAAGTCTGGTAAGGCAAGAGCAAAAGTTCCCCACAGCGATCTGCCAGCAAGGGGAAAGATTCCTTCAGACCCATGTGTGCTTCACAGGGTAAGGCTGAGGATTTCAGAGCTGGAACACTCCACTCTGACTTCCTGCAACCAGGGTTAATTAGTTCAAGCTTGATAAATCCCCTTATCTAAATGGCTCTGCAGAGACAGGCAAAGAACATCAAATAAAAAGGAGAAAAGCAATAACTCTTCCAGCATTTTTTCCACCTCTGGAACAGGGAGCGGGAGAAGCATGCAGAGCCAGAAAAGCCACGTGACAGCACACATCTGACTGGGACCTGAGAGGGTTCATGCTGGAGAAAGAGGCACAATTCCTTCTATTTCTCCAAAAGCAGGAGGGGAGGGGAGTGCCGGGACCATTGGGAGATGTGTGGCCAGGGATGCAAAAAAGAGGAAAGGAAGGCCCAGGGCAGCATTTTGGAGTGGGTGTCAGGGACCTATGCTCCAGCTGCAGAGAGGGCACTGGCCTCAGTTTCACAATCTATGACAAAGATAATATCAACTTCCTCTCAAAAAAGCTCAGACCTTCTGGATAGAAAGCATTCCCTAATCTCTTGGTATTACTGTTCAGACCTTAATGTGCCTGTCTGTTTAGCCAACTTCCATCCTGCAGAGATGAATGAACCTGAAGGAATTACTGTCAGAGAGACCTGAAAGGGCAACAACTGAGGAGAGAGGGCAGAGAGCCCCTTTGCTTCGAAGCCAGCACCAGGATGATCCATGACAACCTGAAGGATCCTGAAGTAAGGCCAAAAGAGATTTCAGGAATCTCCAGAGCACAAGGCTCTGGATTTGTAAGTTAAACTTTGCCAAGTCTGTGCAAAGACACACGTGGGCAATGCCACATGCCCTTGAAGAAGCAAATTGCAGTCCAGGAAAAGCTGTGACCCCCTTGCAGTGATCCTGAGCCTGGGCCAGCAAGGTCCCGGTTCAGAGGAAGAGACAGTGGACAGAAAGTGTCTGCCCCAGGATGTGTGGTGGGAAAGCACTCAGACAAGGATCTACCAGAGAATTGGATCACAAAACTCAGTCCAACCCTCGAAGCCCTGCCTGTAATCCCAGGCTCCTTTAAAACAGACAGTAAACCAAGAGCTCAACAGCTCTGAGCACCCTCAGTCCAGCCCCACTGATACTGCAACCCTAAACTTCTCTTCAGCATTCCTGAAAACTATGAATTGTACAGAGTTATCACATGGCTTTGTAACGTGTCCTTAAGTATATCACACCAAAACCATCCACCCAGTTCTGCTTCTTAATGCAGACTTGTTGGTATCAAGGTCTCGGATGAAACACCTCCTCCTCCTGCTGACCAAACATCACAAGCCAAGCCTTGATCTTAAAAGCAACACAGTTCTTCATCTGCCCTCTGTGAATTTAGCTCTCTGACAGTCTGTGCAGTAAAAAGACCAGCAAACCTGAAGAATGTCATCTACATCAAAAATATGGAAAAGGCCTCCAAAGCTGAGACAAGATCTGAGATTAGATTCCCCCATTATGTGAACCTCTGCTCACTGCAGCATTGAAGTCCCCTTGGAGTACCCTGGCTCCAAATCAGTTCAGGGCAATTTAGATCTGGGTGCACAGTTCTCTATCTGGCTCCTGAGATCATCCAGCCTGACCCTCCACTCCAACTCGCTGGTTCACCTGGAGTTTTGGGGGGTAGGTGTAACCTTGGAAAGGAACCTCCCACAGCGTGGGAGCTGCAGGAAGCCAGTTGTACCTGCCTTCTGGTTATTATCACACTTCAAAAGGTACCAGGTTTGCCTTAGTGTCAAAGTATTCTTAGAAATGAGGATGATTTTGAAGACCAAGACCAAAGTCCATTAAAAAAATAAAACAAACCAACCCTCAACTCAACTGAAACAGCTTTGAGATTCCACTGAGTCTCCTTAGAAAGCCAAGAGACTACCAAAATTTTCTTAAAAACTTCTTCTCTACTCCTGATGTACAACATTGCAGGATCTACTGTAGTCACTTCAAGGTGCAGGACCAGAGCAGTGCTGCCAGGCAGGAACGTGTCAGAGAAAGCATGAGCTGGATCCCATCTCTCAATGTACAGGCTGCTGATGTCAGGTAAAGGAGCTCATCCAGCACATCTGAAACAAATTTCATCCTCCAGCTGCATTCCTGCTGTGCCAAACATGTGTGCAAGTGCTACAGCAGGTAGGGTAGTGGTAAAAACAGCACTGAGAGGACTTGGGAAAGGACACCTGTACTGCCCTTCCCCAAGAGGCTGGTGCTTGTGGACAGAGGCTAAAACGTTTCTGTAAAGATGGCCTATGAGCTCTTTGCCTCTCACACAAGAACAGATTTCACCACAGACATTTTCAGTATGAGTTTCTCCTGTTTTTCCATTTTTGAAGATTTTCTGTGTCTGTGCTTATGACAGGCAACTTTAATCAGTCGCTTCTCCAGTCAAGTCCTGATTAAATAGCACCATTAAATCACAGACTTCAAGCTGGTGGTACCTCACAGGAGACAGAGAGAACCATAGGATCACAGAATCATTACGGTTGGGAAAGACCTCTAAGATCATCGAGTCCAGCTGTTAACCCAGCACTGCCACCACTACATGTGGACGGCCAGGGGGCATCCAGTGGCTCGTGGTGTCAGAGGTCCTGCTCTCACATGCCTGCACATCTGAGATTGCAGATCTGGCACAATAAACTCACCATGACAACTGATGTCCAAGACAAAACACTTAGCCAACAACAACAGCACAACATAAAGCAGAACTCAGGACATGGACTTCATGTCCACAGAACAGGGACCTCCTGGGAACAGGGGTTCTCAAACCAATTCCTGCCACATGCACTAGTCTAAACCAAAACATAAATCAACTCCAGAGCTCCCCAAGCACAGCTGATGAAGTTCACAGGCTTCTAAGCTTGATGCCAAACAACAGAGGGTGAAGGACCAGACCTACCTGCCTACCAATACTTGAAGCCACTTCAACCAGCAAACGGTTGGGAAAGACCTCTAAGATCATCGAGTCGGTGCAGGAGTTCTTGGCACAAGGAGATGTGTAATATGACTGATAAATCATTTGAGTGAAAAGACTTTAATGAAGAACAAACACTAACTCTGTACACACTTATGTATTCCTGGTGACACTAGTTTGAGACTGTGCTGGGACAACACCCAAACTGTCTGTCTTGTATTCAGTGACCTGGATCCAAACCCCCTCCTGGCCTCTGCAGTAACATTTCCAAGTTTTTGGGCGTAGGGTGGTCAACATTCAACTTTGATTAAATCAGGACAAGCCAGATATAAAGCAGGGTGGGAGGAGTCTATTTTTATCTTTGATTATCCAAGCCCAGATCAAAGGCTCTGCAATACAGTAACACTCCAAGGGCTTTTGATAGTGAAAGGATGTTTGTCCGGTCACCATAGAGAAAGCAATGTCAAACATCCTGTCCATGGCACGATAAGGTATCAGGATGAGAAGCGGAGACGGGGCTCTGGGGGGAAGCAGTGAGAACTAGTTTGTTTAAATGACTTGTGCAAGTTTGGCGGGGAGGAGATATTAATTATTTCTGCAGAAGTTAGAGCCTGCCCCGGATTCAGGCCAAGCAGACATCTGAAGAGGAAACATCCTGCACACCAAGCTGAGTGATTTGTGCACATTTGATAGCACACACTGTGTGGGCTGGATATCTCCAGTTCTGGCATAGCAGAAATATGTCTGAAATGAAGCAGCACGTGTTTCTCCTCTGGGAGGCAGAGCATCAGAGTTCTTATGGGAGTCCAAATCAATGTTCACTGTCCCCATGTATATTAGAGACTCTTCCACTTATGTCACAGAAAGTTGTGGCTGATCACCTTTGAGTCACCTCACAAGGTGGTGGCCAGCCCATTACATGGGCATTGATTATGGACATTTTCCCTTCCATACTGAACAGCCATCTTTGGATTATGCTTCTGCCCAACTCGGCACAAGGACCTGGACACAAGGCAGACAATTACCTTTCCTGTAAGCCCAAACTGGAGTCCATTAGAAATCTAAGTAAATTTAGGGTTCCATAAATTTAGGTTCCCTAAATTTAGGGTTTCAGTGACTTTTGTCTTGTTGCAAACACACAGCCTCCCCAAAGACACTTAGTCACATCTTTGAGGGCTGGAATGAGATGATCTTTAAGGTCCCTCCCAACTCAAACCATTCTGTGATTCTATGACCTTTACACTCTGCTTGTGTTCTCCTCATGACTTCAACTGCTCCAGCTGTCAATGACACAAACAGACACAAATAAGAGTGAGATCACAGCAGTCTCTGCTCACCTCCTCTCTACTGGAAGCAGAGAACCAAGCCCACACACCACTGCAGGGACCAGCTGACACCAGCTGCCAGGTGACACAGCTTCTCAGACTGACCCAGAGAGCTGGGACTCAGCACAGGGATAGGAGGAGGCACCTGTGGGGCAGCTCCTGCACCCACTGACAACCAGTGCAGCTCCAGAAAGGCAGCAGCCATGCCCAGGGAGCACAGTGGCAGCTGTGAACATGCACATGTGTGTGCCTGACTCACCTCAGCAGCTTTCCTGTGGTCATCCTCGTTGTCCAGCATCCGGACATCCACGCCCAGGCAGCGCAGGTAGCGCCCGAGGCCCTGCAGCATGTTATCACACACCACGCTGAACTCCCTGGGGGACACAGGGGCAGGGGGGGTCTCCATCTGGGATCCCTGGCACTGCTAGAGAAAGGCAAGAGAGCCGTAAACAGCAGAGGGCTGATTTCCTGTACATTCATGTTTTACCTCCCTGCATTCACCCACCACAACAAATCAACTGTCTCCTTCCACCTGTATCACACGATGCTCTGAACACCCCTAGATCCTCCTCCCCTCTTTCCACACTCCCACGTGGGCAGGAGGCAGGACATGATGGGACCAATTCTAATAGTCATTGTCTCACTGGCCAGCTGGCCACCCAATCCAGGGACCTGCAGCCCTTCCCTGGAGAAATGCAAGCCTGGCCTTCAGTGCTCTACACAGACATCCTTCTTCATGGAGTCACAGAAACATCGGCAAGGCTGCTGTTCCCCTCCTGAATTAGTGTGCAACTAATAAACATGTGCCACAGCTATGATTTGGGAAGGGGATCGCACACACAGAGGGAGAAACAGGTAGACAAAGCTACCACGTCAGCTCTGTTATCTTTGGAAGGTTAAAAATAGGCAGTGCCTGAATTCTGTTTGTTTTATTTTGAATATCTGCTGCTGGGGTAGTTCCTGCACTTGGAGGACTTCAGCGATGGGAGGCTCCCAGAAGTACAATAGCTAAATTCATGGAGAAGGGAAGTTATTAAGGAACTTCCAGTGTTCAGCTTTTGACTCCAGGAACTTGAATGAGCTGGGATGGCTGAAGGACACAGCCAGTACCTATGTAGGGAGTCAGCACTGCATATTAGCCCTGTAGGAGCTGGCTCAAGGCTGGGAATGCCATGGCACAACATGCAGCTCCACATGGGCTGACCCTGGGAACCAGCTCAGATCCAGGAGCTCCACTGGTGTGAGGCTGCACCTCCCAGAAGCTGGTCCACGAGCTCAGGGCTCTGCAGCACTGGGCAGACTGCGCTGTCACCAGCTCCTGCAGGATCCTGGTGGATGCAGCTGTGTCCTGGGACATCAGAGGGCTGTGATTGAGCTGCCCCTCAGTGCTGAGGCAGTTGGAAGACACTAATCCTGGTTGCTGCTGCTGCTGCTCAAACAGATGTGCAGGAGCAGCAGCTGGCAGTCACCAGTGTTTATCCAGTGGCCAGCACTGTCAGATGTAGCTTTTTTCTCACGTTTCATGCCAGCAGAGAGCAAAAAGCTTTATAAAGGAGAATGGAGTCACTAGCCCCACTTCAGATAGTGGATACAGGAAACACTGGGAAAGAGAGTCTGGAGTCCTGCAGGATGCAGAATTAGAAGTCTGCTTTTCTTGACGTCCCAGTCCAGGTTTTACCAACTGCCTCTCAGTTCATGGATCTGACTGTACAGAACACAAAGATGACCCGTGGGTTCCCAAGGTAATTCAAGCCTGCAGTACTCACTTTTCCCATCTCTGCAGCAGCCAGTCAGCTCTGCTGTAACACAACATTCCCATGAACAGAGTGCTTAGGGAGCTACTGAGCAGCTCCATGCTTTACTGCCTGCTGAGGACTGAGGGGATGCTGTACTTCTACACACAGCTGACAAGGTGGATACAACCACGGAAGGTGGCAGTGACTTCAGGAACTCAGCACACATTCAGGGCTCCTCAGAAGGATACACAGTTATAGTGAGTCTTCTCAGGTAATAAACAAAATGGGGCTTCTGCTGAGGTTTCCAAAGGTGCATAACCACTGGACGGTTCCATTTCAAGAGTAAAACTTTATTATTGACAGGAACCAGTCACATTCCAAGATACTTAAGCAGAGTCACACAGCTCCAAGTTATGGCCAGTGGAGTTTTAAGGCTCTGCCACATTGTGGTAGATTGTGGATTGTGGTGCTGTGCAGGGAGGCAGAGATAAATCTTCAGCAGAAAGGCATTTTTGATGGATTGTTTCCTTTCAACTCTGCACACTTGTACTCCAGACACAACTGAGGAGACATTCCCAGTGTGAAACTAAGGTGTGGAAGCTTAGTAAAAGCAAAAGTAAGAAGGTCAGAATTTTGAAACCTCATGGATGCAACACCTTGGTCACAGAATCCAAACCCACAGCACCGAGGTAACACGTAAGGAGATTTCCACCAGCAAAGCTCTCTGGACTCTGCAAACAGATCTGCACCAACATTGTGTGAAGACAAATGAACCTCAAAGTGCAGGGTAAGCTGAACCCAGGCAGGCCAAGGAGAAAGCACATCATTGCAGGGAGGGAGGGATGAGGAGGATGTTTGCTGCAACAGTCCTGAGAACAGGCTGCAAACAGGCCCCCATGCACAGCTCACAGTATGACTGACACTGAGCAGGGTATGATTTACAGGGGTCTTGAGCAACAGGCAGCTCTTTGAAGATGTTTACAAACCTGTCCAGAAGGTGACAGTGCTTCTTGTTTATTCAGCTGCTTCTTTGCCCTGGGTTTTATGCTCTGTTTTCCCACTAGACTCTCCATCAGGTCTGAGCTCAGCCCAAAGCTCTCTGGGTCCTTGCAGAGCCTCTCGTAGATCTCCAGCAAACAGTACGCATCAGAGGCTGAAAGTAAGGGGATATGAGCCTCAGCTGGTTCCATTCAAAAGTAAACCAGAGGCTTTCCTGATGCCTGGGAGAGCCCCCCACCTTCATAAAAGCCACTGTGAACAACCTGAGAAGCTCTAACTCCATGACTGATTCAAGAAGCCTCATAACTGAACACACAGTCACAGAGGGTCAAGGCAGGATCTCCAAAAGTGACAGGCTCTGCCCTCTCCACTCTAACACAATGCAAACTGTAGTGTGGCTGTTCCAACCACTACCTGATAGCTCCAGCCAGCCCCTGTTCCTCACCATTGTCCCCAAGCCTGCCCACAGTTCCTCACCACATCTCTCAGCGGGAAGGGAACTTCCCCCCTAGATGCAATATCTGAAAAGGCATTAACTGAGCTGTTTGCAATCACCTGCCCACACACATTGTTGTGTGGCTCTGCTCCCTGCAACGGGAACTGCCAGAGTCTCCCAGCCAGTTTGACAAGTCCTAGTGATTAACTTTTGTGGGAACTGTGTCAGCTTCAAGGATAGCTGAATTTAACAAAGGGCTGCTTTGCTTCAGTAAAGACTGTCCTTTGATGCCCCAGGAAAAGACTTAGACCCAGACTTCTGCCTCTGATTATTGGAATAATCAGCAATAAACTCCACTGGTCCCTCCACAGCCCTGATTCTGTGCTGCAGTTTCTGACACCACGTCTGCCCATTTCTAACCCAGCTCTAACAAGCACTTCACTGTGACAAATGAACACAGCATTTGTTTCCCAGGAAGGCTGTGAAATGAGGCAGAAGGAAGTGGACTTTCTTCCTCTCAGTTACTGAGAAGAGTTTCCACTGAGGTGATGTTTCATCAGACAAAATCTGCAAAGCACAGGAATTCCTTCATAAGGGAAATAATGAATCACTGGACAGTTTAAACTTGAACCATTAAAGCCATGTCCGCAAAAGGACAAACAAAACATGTGCTGACTCCTCTGAACAGGAACTAATCTGCAAAGCCATTCTCTTCCTTTGCTACTTAACAACCTTCCTGGTGACAGAACAGCCAAACACAGCCTGTCCTGGACACCCGTAGGTGCCACCTCCATGTCATTGAGCAAGGACCAGACCTGCATAGAGGATCTGCTCCTCCCGGAGAGGCCGTTTCTCCCAGTTTGACAGCTGCTCCGTTTTATCCAGAGGTTTCCCCAGCACATGTTGCACCAGGAGGCTGAGTCCCTTCTCCTGCTGCCTGACCCCTCTCTCCTCGTGGCTGTGCTCCGGGGACAGTCCATCAGCCTTCCGGCCGTCCTTCCTCCACTCACTGCAGCCCTTCTGCAGCTGATGGAAACAAAGAGACATAAAACACCTGGTTATAAAACAGCTTCTCCAGCACCTCGTGTTCCAGTGGGCAGGGCCAGGCACAACCATATCACATCTATCTCTTGCCTGGCATATTGAACCCTGTTGTCTCAGACAAGGGCTGGGATGGCATTAGACATAAACAGCGTCGGGTTATTTGTTTAACAAACACACTTGCTGCAGAGAAATCTGTTTCATAGCCAAGGAAGAAAAAAAGGGCACTGTTGTACAGCATTGTACCAGAGCTGCAGGGCTGGGACTGAGGCTCCTCAGAGGGCTCTGGGTGCTCAGCTATGCTGGAGGCTGCTAGGCACCCACTCAATAAAAGACCAGCAGTGGCAGTTCAGCATCTTTCTCCTCCTTGTCCCAGTGAGAAAAGGCATTCCTGTCCCACCCTGGGCAGCAGCCCTTTCTGAAGCTGCCATTTCTCAGGTTAAACTGAGGCAACAGCTGTTGGCAGGTACGTCAGCCCCTGCAGCACTTCCCAGGTTAAGCTATCAGTCCCAAAGATCTGCTTCACCCCAACCCACAGCCTTAAACACGCTCTGTACATTTTACCCATTAAAATGGTTATGCTCAACATTTCTGCAGACTGCTGAAAGCTCCTGTGTGCAAACCCAGGGACAGCTGTGCTTCAGCTGACCAGACATTCCTGTGCTGAACCCACCAACAGCCCTCCAAGGAACATTAGAGTTCTGCACAAGTCATTAACTCCATCATATCTGCTTCAATACTGCATGGTCCTAGGATAGCAGTATTCCTATAAGAATCTTCTTAGTCTTCTTAAGTTCAAGTATAACTTGTGCTCAGAAACCTTGAACTGGCTGAATGGAGCTTTTATGAAGGTTGTGAAAAAGCTGTCAGTATTGCAAGCTTTAACCTTTTAGCTGATGAAAATAAAATGCTTCTGTCTTCCTTTACAGAATCCCAACACCTCAAACAAACTAGAGGAAATGGTCTATTTACTCATGTAGCTGTATCCCTGCCAATCCAGGATACAAACAGATAGTGCTGTGGATTCAGGACAGTTATCCACCAGTACATAAAGGAGACACAACTTCCCACATCTCGATATGTTCATCCTTACTTGTTTGTCCACTGTGAGTAGATCCACCACACCATGCAGTTGCTTCTCTGTGTCTTTCAGAGCAGAACATGTGGTTGCAAGGCTGCTGAGGTCTCCAGACATCCCATAACCTGGAGACAAAAATAGCCCAAACCACACAGGTAAGGAAACTCAGGTCATGGCTAAAGCACCACAGCTGCTTCTACTTCAGAGTCAAAATGCTGACAAAAGATATACAAACAGTGGTGGGAAGGCTGTTCAAACAGGGAAAAAGATTGGCTCCCATCTCTCCTGTTCCCAAGAGACACTCCTGCAGATCCAGGGAGAGAAGAGGTGGATGAAAACTGCCGAGTTTAAGACCAAATTATTTAAAATCTGGGAAGGTAATTATAAATTTGTCCTTGAAATCCAGGGTTTGCAAACCCTACCAAAAGCCTCCAAAAACCAGGTATGGTAATTCAGAGAGCTCTGGTGTCCAGCACAACAGCTCTGGGGCAGGGACAGGGATATCCAGACAGCTCTGGCTGCCAGACTTCCCTAAACCACTGAGGTTTGAGTGTCAGTTGGATCTTTGTATGGAATTAGGATAATCCCAAATCCGAGAGTGCAAGCTAAATCAGAAATCTTGGCTCTGATCTGACATGGGGAAATATAATGGCATGAAGCGGTGTCAGGGCAGGGTCAGGTTGGATCTCAGGGAAAGCTTCTTCCCCCAGAGGGTGGTTGGCACTGCCCAGGCTCCCCAGGGCAGTGGGCACAGCCCCAAGGCTGCCAGAGCTCCAGGAGGGTTTGGACAACGCTCTGAGGGACAGGGTGGGATTGTTGGGGTGTCTGTGTAGGTCCAGGAGCTGGGCTGGATGGTCCTTGGGGGTCCCTTCCAGCTCAGGATATTGTATGGTTCTGTGGTTTTATATTTCTATCATTCCCCTGGTCACCCTGATTCCTGGCCTGGCAGTGCCTGAACACCCAGGGCTACAAAAGCTGGTTCCATGGCAAGTGGAGAATGACAACTCCAAGAAGATCTAGGAATGTCAAAAATGACAAAGCAGGCTGTGTGAAGCCCCGGGGCAGGGAGAAGAGAGGTGTGTTACCTAGTTTAGTGATGGCAGCATCTGAATAGAGCATCTGGATGAATCGGGGGAGCTTCTCCTCCTCTTCCACCTCAGCTTGCTCGAGGAGCCGTGGCAAGTCCAACAAGAACACCTCCTCCTTCACTGCCATCTGGAGGAGGGCGACACGGGGCTTCCCCACCATGCCAAAGGAAGGCTTCCACTCCATGTCAATGCCAACAACCTGCCCAGGCTGCAACACAGACACCTCCTGCACTCAGAGATGTGCTTGAGAGGGGCCTGGACAGTCTGCCCAGGACACAAGCATTGCCCTTCCAACCCCGGCAGCTCTTTGTGCAAACTGCTACAGAGACAGGTGACTCCCACAGCACCTGAGTCCCCGTGTGGGGACCTCTCCTGGCACAGCTCCCAACACGTTCCCCAGATCACACAAACCTAAAGGAGCAGCTCTTCTTGGCTTCAGGAGGGAGACACTGGATGGCAGTGGCCACATCCAGACATGAGTACCAGCCTGATAGAGAGTTCCTGCTCCCTGGCCCTGCAAAGTTAATCCCAGGTAACACTCACCTGCAGCACCTTCTCCCAGCACTGCAGTGTCTCTTCCCATGTCTGCAGGAAGTGAATATTTTCCCGTGGAATAGGAAGCTGGTAATAGTCCTTCTTCTTACTGTCTTCATAATTATCTGCTTTTGTGGCCTCTTCTACCCTGCACAAAATCAGATACAACAGTTTTAAGCCATGCAATGGAAGGAAATCCTGGATTTGAGGAAGAGTGGGAAGTCTCACTGTGTTTATTTCACTCCAGCTCTCTCTTTTCCCATGCCACCTTCTCTTATCCACTCTTTCCTCACTTTCCCTGTAATCTCAGTCTTTCATCTCAGAATCACAGAATCCCAGACTGGTTTGGGTTGGAAGGGATTTTAACCACCATCTCATCCCATCCCCTGCCATGGGCAGGGACACATTCCAAAAGCCCAAGGTGCTCCAAGCCCCGTCCAACCTGGCCTTGGACACTTCCAGGGATCCAGGGGCAGCCACAGCTTCTCTGGGCAACCTGTGCCAAGGCCTCACCACCCTCACAGGGAAGGATTTCTCCCCAGTATCCCATCTATCCCTGCCCTCTGGCAGTGGGAAGCCATTTCCCCTTGTCCTGTCACTCCAGGCCCTTGTGAAAAGTCCTTCTCCAGCTCTCTTGTAGGCTCATCCTCTCTTTCCATTCTTTTCCCAGAAGGGGCTCTGTATCCAAGAGCTCATCATGCACACACACTGTATCCACTGAAGATACTCCAGATCCACCAGAACTCCCACACCACTTGCTGGGGTCGGAGCCCAAGCCTGTCCTCAGTGTTCAATGGGCAGCTGTTTCCACACTCAGGGATAGCACATTTTAGATTTAGTGATTCTTGCCTCCAAGCTAACACAGGAGCCTGCTGGTGTGTGACACCAAATGGAGAGTCAGCTCTGAGCAGCAGTATGAGCAAACAGGAGCCTCACTCTGCCCCTCTCACACACAGCCTCTCGGACTGATCCACACTCAGATCCCCATCAGCTGGGAACAGGGGAATCTGCCTCATCACTTTAAAGTGCAATGCCTTGGGAAGGCTTCATAAGGAAGACCTCCCTGAAGCTATCCAGCTTCTCCTCCTCCATCCTCTTCCCTGTAAAATGATCACAAAGGGTGCACAAAGACATTTGTCCTACATTGCACAGGGATGAAATTAAAAAAGCTGAGAAATAAAGATTCAAACCCTTCTCTGTTTTGGGGAAGGCAGCAGCTGAACCCACAGAATGTGTGCCATGCTTGTGCTGCTCCCTCCATGTGGGTTTCTGATGGCACCACACAGAGAAACTCGGTCTGTGTATTAATTCCCTGGGAATGTTGGAAGATGTCTGCAGAAATGAGCTAAATGATTGCCTACAACAGGATCTTACACAGCACATTTTCTGTTCCAAATGCAGCAGCCTCGTGAAATGCCCTCAGAAATGAGGGTCAGCGTGTTGCTCTGGTGGCTTAGCCAGATGATGCAATCAGAGAAAAGAAACTAATCAAAAAGATCCAGCTTCTTTGGACATATCACACATTTCTGCATAGACTCTTTCCCATAGAAACTTGAAAAGGTTCATTATTTGAGAAACTATTTACTAACCTTGTGTTTGGGAGCCTGCATGACTAATTTTGCAGCAGAGCAGCTCTCCTTGCACAAACACTCTTTCCCGTGGGTTTGTGTGCACGAGGAAGTCAATATTTGTGTAAAATATTTAATGAAGGTGTGTAGGCTCACGTCTCCAGGAATATTCTCACCTGCAGAGCTCAGGAGCCTCGTGTGGTGTGACCAGAGACAGATGATGTCATTTATATGCTGGTGCCACCTTGTTCTCTGCAGTGTGAACTCCCTCTCTGGGAACCTGCAGCTTTGTTCCCTCAATAAACAAGGCAGCCAGACTGTTTTATGGGGTTCCATGGCTCTGCTGACTTTATAGCAGCTACTACAGCAGGTATCATGACCAGATGAGTAAACTGCAGCACAAAGGATTTTATTCATCTGTCCCAACTGCTCATGCAGGGCAGAGCACATCCTCACTGCCTTGCCTTCCCTCTACCTGGCACAGCACAGGATTCCCACAGCACAGAGATGTAGTGATGAGTTTTATCTCTGGATGTGCAGTCTGTGGCTCAGCCACACTCCTGTAACCATCCCTTTGTGTTTTGAGGGTTTATCCCTCATGTAAAAGCCTCCTGGTTCTCAACTGGCAGCTGATGAGGCTTTAGGAGGGAGGAGGAGGAGCAGGAGGGCAGCTCCAGCAGTGCATCAGAGCGAGAAGCATGTCCTAGTCAGACAAGGGTTTCCTGTGCTCCAGAAAAGCCATGGACCCTCTGGAGAAGTTGTTCTTTGCAGAGAGTGTTTCAATCTGTGTTGTGTTTCCTGAGGTGACATGGGGCTTAAACAAGAACCAGATCTGCACTAGGAGAAACAGTAGAACCACAAAGAACATGAACAGTTCAAGGCCATCTGTGAGACTTTCCCAAAATCATCAGCATTAAAAAAGTAGTAATACACCATGGTCTCATTTACCTTCAAGTTAGTCTCATCTATGCTCCAAAAATACCAATTTAATTATGAAAGCACAAGCACCTCTTCATAGGAGACTGAAACAGGCTGTAATATTGAGGACAGCAAACCTGATGATAAATCCATTGGAGATTTGGTCTTCTTAAAATGGTCTCCTTATCCCACAGAGTGGTGTTGGCACTAATCAGGCAGCCAGTGACAGATCCTAGCTGTTACCTGGAGTTCATAATTCAGACATGTGACACCAGGAGGAAAGTCCTGCTGTAAGAACACCAGGTAAAAGGACACTCCCAAATCACCTGCACACAACTGCACGTTTGCAGCGACAGGAGGAAGCCCCAGCCCATACAAGGTGACCGTGGGTGTGCAGACTCATGCACCACTCGTGCCAAGAGGGTCCTGCCTCTGCTTCTCATCACAAGCATGGTGCTGGAATCCTTGCTGCTCATGGAGCAGCAACCTTCGACTTTCTGATGGCTTTACTCCTCCCCAAACAGGCACTGTCTGAGGCCATCACAGCTCCTCCTGGACACACAGTTCATTACAACTCAGATCCACACTTCATCACATACACTGAGAAGTTCAGCTCCATTGGGCAGTCACTCCCTCATATTATAGGCTTCAAGGGCCATGTTTACAGGTTGCTGAAGGTACGGGCTCTCAGCTTGCACAAAGTTGTCAATGGTTACCTCTTGGGAGTGGTCAGAAGTTTTCCATAAACATTCCTCTAATCCCAGCTCCCTTCTGAACCAGAAACACCAATCTCCATGTCAAAAAAACCCAACATGTTTCACCAATGAGGATAAGAGAGAGACATGTGCAAGGTGGAGACAAATCCAGTCAAGCACAACACCCTGGAATAAGGTGGCTGATGTGTTCAACAATCAAAGAGTTGTAAGGAACCTACTGCTTCCTCTCTTTGGTTTTTGAAAAAAGGCTTGACTCTACCTAGAAACATGTTATTGCTCCTGGAATGACAGCAAAGCTCTGAGCTCTGCTGCACCACAACCACAGCCCACAGCTCCTGCATCTGCATCGAGCACTCAGGGATAAGTCCTCTGCCCTGCACAGAATCCAATTAGATGAATTCCTGTACATGAATGAGCAGAGACCAGCAAGGTGGCTGGGGAGTGACTCTGACCCCAAGGGCTGTGGTGGCCTGCAGCCTCACAGGGGCTTGGCTCAGGAACACGTGTGGGCACAGAGTTCTGGGCTGTGTGTTGATGGGCCTCATCCAGCCTGAGGCTCCACATCTCCTCTCCAGCCCTGGGTGAGATCCTAAAGGACCCTCATGCAGCATCCACTGCAGGTTCCTCAAGACTTTTAGTAGCCTGAATATCTGCAGGAGAAAAAGGGTTTAGAAAGGGTGGCAAACATGGCTGTCTCTGAAGAACTTCATTAAACACAGAATCAGAGAATCACAGACTGGTTTGGGTTGGAACAGACCTCAGACATCATCCAGCTTCATCCCCATTGCCACAGACAGGGACACCTGCCACTAGACCAGGCTCCTCAGGAGCCCATCCAAGCTGGTCTGGGATGGGGCAGCCACAGCTTCCCTGGGAACATCTCCTGGACACAGTCACTGAAACATGGCAGGTCCACCAGTGCTCATGGGAGTGCAACAGTGAACTGGGGCTCAGCAAATCATTTGCATTGAGTCACTTCTTCACCCAGAACCTGTGCCCCTCTATACAGCACAGCTGGGCAGCTGTTAAATGGGGACACTGCTGCCTGAAGAGGATGGTCTTGGGACATTTTCTCAGAGAGACACAGCACAGAATACTCAAAAACAGAACTTCAAAGCCCTGGTATTCAGGGGGTATATGGGCCTTCCTAAGCTTTGAGCCTCTTCTCAACTTGGCACAGCTTTGCCTACACAGTGTGGAACCTGCCACCCTCATCTCTCCATCCTTCCCCTCTGCTTCTTCTACACCAGCAGGTTCACAGAGATCCTTGACTGGGGCTGTTTGCACAGTTCTGAGCACCTGAAATCAAGGAGTTGTAAGAACCCTTCTTAATATAAGGTCTTTTCAAATCTTTTGAACCTCTGCTTCCAGGGCCTGAAAGAAAATGGAGCTCCTGTTGGGGGAGGAACTGTGGCTACTGCAGGTTCATCTGGTGCACACAACACAGGGGTCCCAAAGCAGGAGGGGAACATGGCATTGGGTTATTGGAATTGCATCAGAGGAAGAAAAGAGGACAGAGACTAATGAGGGGGCTAATAGCTTCTTAAGCTCACTTATTCAATTAATGTGCCTCTTCTGGGATCTGACCCCAAATGTCAAAAATTCTCAATACTTCTGAAAGCTTTGGATGAGGCCAACATACAGACTGGGAAGAAAACTGGCTTATGAGCTGTAAAAGAGGGAAGAAAACAAATACAATTTAAAAATCTGAGGAACTTTACAATTAGTTTCTTGGTCATAATCCTCCTGAAAGGCATCAAAACAGGTTACAATCCAGTGGGGGTGCAGAGCATACAGAAAACTTCGACAGATGTGTAATAACCTCAGTAAAATAGATGCAAGTAAAGGTCCTAGTCACATGATTTCATTTGCACTGTTGATCTGGCAGAGGAAAGAACCCTCTGAAAGTAAGAACCGTCTGCAGCACAAAGCAATCTCACAGAGCTCCCACAGACATTTCCAGGCTTAGGACAAACAGATGCAGTGTGTCCAGGGCCACAATGGGATCTGAGTACATGGAGGAAGCCTTTGCAAAATCATCTTCCCAAGGAAGCATTACAGCAGATGATTTGAAGCAAATAAATATAGGCTTTGCATGACAAGTAATGTACACTGAAAAGGGTATTTACCTCTCTTGGGTGTGAAGCTCTGGGAGCTTCTCAGCCAGGCCAGGAGGCAGCAGGTCCGTGGGCAGCCCCCAGTGCCGCACCCACCGCGCCGCCGCGCGCCCGCTGCAGTGACGGAGCAGCAGCTGCACCAGGTGCCCCTGCAGACATCGGCTCTCCCCAACTGTGCTCTGAGAGGGGAAGCAGAGTGAAGGAACATCGTCAGTGCAATTCCCAGCATGGTTGTTTCTCCCCCCTCTCTGGATGCAGCGTCCTCTGGGGGGTCCTGGGCAAGGGTGGGGAGGAGCGGGAGCCACCCCACAGCTCATCCCGCTGCAGGAGTGGTTTTCCAGGGAGTGCTGCACTTCTCTGCCAGGAGATGAACAGTACACACTTGACCTGGGAGCTCATTGGGATACTTGTGTCCCCTTGCCAGCAGCATGGCTGTTTGTCCAGGGAAGGCCACTTTGCAGGTATATCACAGACAAACAAGGCTACACCACCACCACTGAGCCTGACTGGTGACCTGTATATTATTTACTTACACACTGATTACATTAAGCAAAATCTGAACCAGTGACTAACCAGAGAGCAAAGGTCTCTGGAATTAAACAGGTAATTATGGAGGGGTAAGAGTTTGGATTGTTTTAATCCCATGTTGTACCCATACACAGTCCTGAAATGATGCTGTGACTTGACAGCCTGGGAGGGCAATAGAATAATAGAATCACAGAATAGGTTGGGTTGGAAGTGACTTTGCAAAGGTCATCCTAGTCCAACCCCCCTGCCAAGGGCAGGGACACCTTCCACTAGACCAGGATGCTCAGAGCCAATCCAGCCTGGCCTGAGACACTTCCAGGGATGCAGCAGCCACAGCTTCTCTGGGCAACCTGTGCCAGGGCCTCACCTCCCTTGTTGTAAAAAACTTCATCCTTATATCAAGTCTGAATGTCCCCCCTTTACTTTAAAACCATAACCCCTTGCCTTGTTGCAACAGGCTGTGCTAAAAACTCTGTCCCCACCATTCTTACAAGCCCTTTCTAAGTACTGAAAGGCTGCCTGGTGCCTTCCCTTCTCCAGGTAAATACCCCTGGCTCCCTCAGCCTCTCTCCAGAGCAGAGGGGCTCCAGGCCCTGGAGCATCTTCGTAGGATGACTTAGTGTCTCTCAGAGCAGACAGCGGAGTGGGGCCTCATCCATTCCTGGAAGGATTTGCACAGATAATCAGGATTGCCAGTCTCCCATGCGTGACAGGGAAAGCACATCAGCAAAGCTTTCCTGAGGGACAGCTTTGGTGTTCACAGCCAGGGAAAGGCTGATGTCAGCCTACAGCTCCCCTCCATGCAGTGCTGTGGGGGCTCCAGGTCCCTCCTCCAGCCCCAGGCACAGCCCCCTGAACCATCTGACCCCCATGCACCCAGCACAGGCCCTGGGGCAGGGTGTGACCCAAGTGGAGAGTGGTGTCACCCTGCACTGCAAATAGGCTGCATGAAATGTGCTCTGAAAGTCCTTCTTCATCCCCACTGACAGTGAGAGGAACCTGGAGCAGTCACTCTAGCTGGAGTGAATCAGGGTTGGGTGAAGGAATTCCTCCCTTTGTGTCTGTTCGAGGCCTCTGGGGATGTGACAACTGGATCACTGCTCCAGCCATAGAGACAAACACACTCTCAGGTGTCACTGTGTTTGCACCTGCAAACAGGGAGGGCAGTTTAGGACAGTCCCTGCTCCCAGCTGTTCTCTGGAGGAAGTGAAGGCAAGCCTTGGCACACTGCAGAGCCTGGGGGCACCAGCACAGGCTCACGCTGCCCGTGGTTTAAGCCCAAATCCCAGCTGTGAGCCAGCGAGGCTGGAGCATGGCAAGCTGCCCACCCTGGCATGGGCAAGGGGCAGGGCAGGGACACAGGGCCCACAACAGCCCCCACAGGGACAGCTGGATGCACCAGAGCTCTTCTGACTGGTCCACCTCTTGGCAGGTGCAGCTGTAAGAGGAAATACAAACACAGTGACACCAACAGCCACAGCAGCTCCATGGGGGTGGGAGTTAATGTTGTCTACAAAACTGCTAAAACAAGCTGAGAATCTACATGGGGGCTCAGGACCTGTAGCTCTAGGACTGGATCCCTGCTGGCACTACCAACAAGTATTTTCAGAGGACTGAAATGCTCAGATCTGCACTGAAAGTCCATGCACACCCTGCACATGTCACTACCATCTCCCCTTGGCTGCCCACGGGCCTGAGCCTGTTCCCAGAGCCTGAGCCTGCTCCCAGAGCCTGAGCCTGCTCCCAGAGCCTGAGCCTGCTCCCAGAGCCTGAGCCTGCTCCCAGGGCCTGAGCCTGCTCCCAAGGACTGAGCCTGCTCCCAAGGACTGAGCCTGCTCCCAGAGCCTGAGCCTACTCCCAGAGCCTGAGCCTGTTCCCAGAGCCTGAGCCTGCTCCCAGAGCCTGAGCCTGTTCCCAGAGCCTGAGCCTGCTCCCAGGGATGGCAGCACCTTGCTCCTTGTCCCCGGCATGTAGGAACACCTCCCAGCTGGGTGGGAGGCTGGGGCCATGGGGCCTCATTCCTCACATTCCTTCAGTAACTAAAAGGTGAGAAGTTGTCTTCAAAGCAGATGCAGAGATCAGGAAACAGATCTGCTGATGACCCCCAGGTAAAAGGGAAGGGAAAAAGAAAGCTAAGCAGAAAAAAAGGAATGACCCCCGCTCCGGAGGTGCAGGAGGGGGCAGAGGCTCAGGAGAGCAGTTTGGAGGAATCTGGAACTCCAGGTAGCACCAGGCTGCTCCCAAAAACTGCTGCCATCAGCACCCCTGAGACTCTGCCAAATGCCAAACCACAGCTCTTCTCATGGATATGTGGAGGAATAGTTTTACTCCTGTTCCCAAGAGGCTGGGGCACAGCAGGAGCCAGGGGCAGTGGGATGGGGGTCCAGCAGCTCACCAGGGGCTCAGGGAGGGAAGGGGCAGGGCAGGAAAGGACAGGACAAGCTCTCCTGCTCATGCTTCTTGCCTTCTACATTTCCTTCTGAATTCTTCCCCTGGCTGTGCCAGTCCTGACCTTTGTGCATCTCTCCCATCTCTGCCTCCTGAGACTGAGCTCAGGCAAGCACTGAACACATGGAGAGGGGCTGAGTAACCCCTCCTGCCGTGTCTGCCAAGCCACTTCTCAGAGTCCTTCCGGAAAAGAACATATTTTCTTATTAACATCACAGAGCAATTCCCTCTTCTTGCTTCCCCTGTGTCCATCCTATTGTCTTCCTGCCTTTTTTCTAAAACACAAACTCTTTGGGGTTGGAGCTCTCTTCAGTTCACCCCGAGTCAATTCTTAATAAATCTAATCATGGCAGCTTTATTCCTGGAAATAATGAGGTGCAGATTTTTTTTTATTATTTTAACGATAATGGATTTTTTTCAACCACAAAAAACAACTCTGTAAAGAAGGTTAATCTCTCCAGAGATATCCCATCTTGCATTCTGAAACAGAAAATAGCTTTGTTTGTCTTTTTACTGAAAAAAAAACCCCAACATTACTCTAAAGGGGAAAGGCTTCCACCGCAACAGCTCTGCAAGAGGCAAGAATGTGGAAAGTTTGGCCCCAGAAGACATGGGCACAGATGCAGAGAGCAATGCTTCACCAGGGATGACATTTCATGTGCTTTGCTGTCAGTAAATGAACACTTCTCAAGAGGAAACTGGCACAGTGTTCTGATCAACATCAGCGACACCTTCGAGCAGGAAAAGATTCTATAGAACATGAGGCTTGTTTACATCCCTCTCGGAATTCTAGACATATCATACATTCCTTAATCCATAGGCGCACACAGAAACCCCTGACACAACAATAACCCATGATTAAAGCTTTCCAAAGCGACGGCTGCAGATTTCCTACCCGTAAATCCTGTTCTCACTGCCAGTGCTTCACAAAGCTCGCACCAACCACACAGGGCAAGCTCAGGAATGTCCTGACCTTAACCCATTAACAATTCCTCCTTTGGTACCAAAAATTTCGAATCCAAATATCCAGTATCTCCTTTGGAAGTCACCCTGTCCAACCCCAGATTGCTTTATCTGTATGTGTTAAGCTGTGTTTCACTCTGATCCAATTCTCCCATTTCCCTCAACATCTCTTCCCGGAGAGAGACATTATTCACACCACTGACACTGGCTATTTGCAGAGTCAGATTTTAATTTAACTTTTGAATGTCTTGGCCAATTTCCCCTGTTTTCAAGTGCTTCCAGAATCAACAAAAAACCCCCTCCTGCTAGTGCAGAGAAAATGTCAAGGAGAAGATTTTAGAGTCAGCAACTTTAAAAGGGGAAAAAGAAACCTGGACTTGTAATGGACAAAGCCCCTGTCAGCAGTGGAGGGCACTGACAGTACTGCTCAGTTGCCTGTGGTGCACTGGGTACTGCACAGACACCTGTGCTTGAAGATTCCCTGAACATCCCACTGTGGTTCTGTCATTGCTACTTTGTTGTATCTGTGCTCCTGTTTTAAGTTACCACCATTTGTGCTGCATGGGGAGATGCTGCAGTGTCACTAGACATTAGATGTCATAGAAAGGAACTCCTTGATGCACAAGATTGGCGTTGGTACCCTCAGCACCAGCCAAGACCAGGCCACAGCCTGTTCCCAGAGAGGAGTGGGATCCTGGCTTCTGGAGATCCTGAGGAGATCACAGAATCCCAGGATGGTTTGGGTGGGAAGGGATCTTAAGGATCGTCTCATCCCACCCCCTGCCATGAGCAGGGACACCTTCCACTAGCCCAGGTTGCTCCAAGCCCCATCCAACCTGGCCTTGGACACTTCCAGGGATCCAGGGGCAACCACAGCTTCTCTGGGCTACCTGTGCCAGGGCCTCCCCACCCTCACAGAGAAGAATTTCTCCTCAATATCCCATCTATCCCTGCCCTCCTTCAGCTTAAGGCCATTCCCCCTTGTCCTGTCACTATCTGCCCATGGGAAGTCCTTTTCCCTTTATCCTGTAGGCCCCATTTAAGTACCAAAAGGCCACAATAAGGTTTCCCCAGAGCCTTCTCTTCTTCAGGTGAACACCCCCAGCTCTCCCAGCCTGTCTTCAGAGCAGAACTCCAGCCCTTGGAGCATCTTTGTGGCCTCCTCTGGACTCGCTCCAGCAGATCCATGCCTTTGCTGTGCTGGGGACCCCAGAGCTGGACACAGTGCTCAAGGTGGGGCCTCACAAGTGCACACGAGAGCGGCAACATTCGCTCCCTTGGATACAAGTGCCAACTTTACCCCCACTCCCTTCTGAGCAGAGTTTGCTGTGAAAGCAGCAGCCACTCACCCACAGCCACTGCCCACAGCCAGAGCCTGAGAACACCCTGCTTTCTCACCACTTGAGCTGCTCTCTCACTCACAGGCACTGGCTACTCAGATACACTAATTTATGAACTGAAGAAGAACAAAATAGGCTTCATTCATATCCCAGAAGACTGGCTTTCAGATAGCGATCAGTGCGTCACTGACAGAGCCACACTCCAGTGTTCTGGAGGCCATTACCACATCAATGCCAGGGAAGTGGGCTTTCTTCTCTCTTTCAACAAAGCTTTGGCACTGTGGCTCCCTGGGGCATGTTCACACTACCTCGCTCCAGCTTTGTGAATCAGGAGACTCAACTTCCCGATGCAATCAGAGGAGTCTAACTTAGGATATCACCACAAGGGATCAAGGCAAAGGCAACTGTTAAAGCCAACTTGCCCTTGTACTGGGGTTCCTCACAGGGAGCTTATTGTTCCTGGGCAACCTGGAGGAAGCTGCTGGTGTGTGGTGAGGAGCTGGGACACTACTGTGGGACAGGGCACGTCTGCTCCATTTTTCTCTCTGCAGCTCACACATAACCTCGCCAAGGAAATGTCTGCTTCAGAAGTCCAGACATGATGGCCACATGGCAGCCAGAAGAATCAAACCATACAGCTTGTCTGTTTATCCCCCCAGGAGCTGGACTAGATGGGCTTTAAAGGTCTTTTCCAACTCAAACCATTCTGTGATTCCACGAGATGGTCAGTGGGTTGGAGCACGTGGTGTAGGAGCACAGTGGAGAGGCTGAGGGAGCAGGGTTTGTTCAGCATGGGGAGGGCTCACTGGGGGACGTGGGGGAATACAATCGTCTCTTCAATTTTATCATGGGGAAACACAGAGAGGATGGAGTCAGATCCTTCCAGGAATTCCAGCCAGGCCTAAAAGTAAAAAAAAGGTGACAGTGAAAATGGCTAAACATTGCAACAGAACCAGAGGGGCAGTGGAACCAGGCAGGGCTCAGCAACACCTAGTCCAGTGAAATTGGCCCTGCTTTGAGCAGGAGGGCAGAGATGAGCTCCCAGAGAATAACTAATTCCAAACTGAAATTAGGCTCTGATTGTGTGATTAGCAGGGCTGTGCATTCCCCAGACTCGCCTCCACACAGACAGGCAGCTTCTTGCAGCAACTGCTGCTTTCAAGTCCCAAGCACCTCCCGGGCGAAGAACACCCAAGAACACCCATTTACCCGGAATATAGGAGGGTCCTGATCATGCTCAACAATACTACACACAGATCCAAAGACATTTCCTGCATTGGGATTCCTTCCAAATTTGTGCTAGGCAGCCCCTGAGGGAAGTAATTAATCTTCAACAGATGAAGACATCATGTCTCCAAAATCTGCTCCTGCTGCCGTGGATGTGAGCAGGTACAGAGCAGAGGGAAAGGATGAACACTGCTTTCAAAGGCAGATCTGAAGAGAGAGTATTTTCAAATAACACTGAGCAAGAGGTGGAGACCTTTCCTTCAGCACAGTGTTTGACATCCTTCATATGCCTTCACACAGCTCACAGAGCCACGGAACAGATGAACCATCTGCTGGCAGTGGCTCCACAGAACAGGACATGGACACTTCCCTCCACAGAGATGGAAGGCTCCACACAGGATGTTTCACTGAAGTGTATCCATCACGACCATTCCCAGATTTCACTTCAGTAGCTAACCAGAACACAGGTAGGAATGTGTCTGGGCTGGACAAAGCACAAGCCTGGACAGAAATGGAGGTTCCTAGAGTCACCGAAACATGGAATGTTCTGAGCTGAAAGGGACCCACAAGGACCATCCAGCCCAGCTCCTGGCCCTGCACAGACACTCCAACAATCCCACCCTGTCCCTCAGAGCGTTGTCCAAACACTCCAGGAGCTCTGGCAGCCTTGGGGCTGTGCCCACTGCCCTGGGGAGCCTGTTCAATGCCAACCACCCTCTGGGGGAAGAACCTTTCCCTGAGATCCAACCTAAACCCCTGCAATAGATATTGAACAGGTTTAAGAGTGAAGGTGCAATACTCTACAATGACATTGCTCCCACTTGCCCAAGGGACTGTCTGGCACTCAATCCTCCAGATGCCCCAGGACACAGAAGCATTTGGTACAGAGGGCACCACGGTACATCTGTAAGATGGCAAAGCTCAGCCCTGACACTGGATCCCACTCCCCCCACTGGCACATAAACACAGCCTGGAAATGCTGTGAACAGCCTGAAAATGTCCAAAAAATCAGCTTTTACTGCCTGATTTGGCACTGCTGCTGCACCCACAGAACGCATTACAGAAGGGATCCTGTCCCTGTGCTCCTGTCACTTCAGACAGATGCCCCAGGAGGAAAGGCAGCCCGAGGCTGTGCTGGGACCAGTCAGCCAGTGTTGCTTGTCTCTGGGGCCACTGATCAGTTCCTGGTCTTGTTCAACAGTGTGGGCATAGTGACACTTTGGGAACCTTCCCAGTGGAAGGATGAGAACTTTTTATTTTAACTCACAATTAACTTCTTTTCCTCAGCTACATCCCACAGCTCCAGGTATGTTGATACACAAAGTCACAGTGCATCCACCTGCAATACTTGTTCTCCCTTCCACTACCTGGCCAGGGAATGGCACAGATGTAGCTCTGTAATGAGCTGTAGTGTCAGGTTGACCCAATTGAAATAGCCTTTATTTAGAGAGAGAAATAACTGCATGCCATCCATAAAAAACAAATACTACAACTCCATAACAAACACTCCAAGGTAACTTTAGCCTACTCGCTTTTCCAGATATAATCTTTTTCCTTCCCTTCAGTGTGAAGTCTGTCCTGAGGGTCTGTTCTTCCCCCAAAATCCCTTTCTCACAACCACTGCAGAGGCACCTTCTGAATTCCAACCTAACCCTGGGGCCCCAGAGCTGATGAATATTATTCATCCCAGGGATCAGTAAAGGACTATGGACTTGGTCTGCATACATAAGCCACAGAGTTTTGATATGCTTCCAGATTTCTCACACCTCTCGGTCCCACGATGGCAGGCTGGAGATATTTTCTGGGAGCATTCCAGTACTTGGCAAGACTGAAGATGAATGAGGATGGGGAAATTGGCCAAACTCTTTCAGAGCAGAGTGTGTTACTTATCACAGTAGGTGCTTTGTCTAAGCCCAATGACACAGTGCATTGAAGACAAACTGGCAACTCTTATCTCCCCAGTGTATTTTGAAGTAGCATTTATCTACCCACCCTTTGTCATCGTGTCACACACACACCAACAAAGTGTCGCTGTGGCCAATGGCAAATCCTGCTCTGCAGTTGGAGGGAGGGAAGGCCCCATCATATACTGCACCCTGGGTGACCTGCACTGCTGCTGAGCCTCACTGAGCCTGGGCCTCATGTGACCCAACATCACTGCCCTGGTCTCTCAAACCTCAGAAGGTTTATACAATCAACCACAAATGTTCTACAGAAGTCACATCACACAACTCTGGTTTGTATCCCAAGGCATGGAAGCCCTCATGAGGCTGAGCTCTGGGTCTGCTGAAGGATGACTACCCAACTTGAGTATTCCAAAATCCACCTGAGCACAGGTGACATCCACTCATCCTACAGGATCTGTCTGCAGGAACAGTGAGGGGTGCCTGGAGCCTGACCCCACTGCAGGGACAGGGACAGGTCACTGCAGCTCCACAGGACTGCCAGAGCTGCAGGTGAGTAAAGGAATGAAACCACTGTCACTGTGTTTCCACTGCTGCTGGGAACTGAACTCACAGAATTACACCTCTTCAGTTTGTCAGGGTGTGCAGGAGCTGAAGCCACCCTGACGCCTTCCCAGTTGGTTTGGACAGTCCTAATATTAACCCTAATGAGCTAAACCAGTAGGCAACTAACCCACCCAATCAGTCCATCAAGAGTTTCCATACCCAATCACATACATAATGAGAATATAAAAACTCCATCTTCCTTCCCAAAGAGACATGGAATTCCAGCACATCTACTGCCCAGTGGGATTTCCTGCTCAGGTCCAGCCTGTGTCCACTCCACAGACTTCACAGGAGGAAGCACTTGCAAAATGGGAGAAGAGCCTCAGAAACCTGTTCCTTGTTCTCTCCTGACTCCATTCTCCCTGCTCAGGTCAAACTCCAAGTTATGATGCTGAGCAACAAAGTAGGAGTCTCCTTTTACTTGGAGGATTATTTTAACAGCTCTATAGAGGGGTCCTCCTGGGCCAGGATGCAGGGGGTTGGAACTAGAAGATCTTTTAAGGTCCCTTGCAAACCAAACCATTCCATGATTCCAGGATTCTACAGTCATGACTCAGCCACATGTTCCTGATGTGCAGCAATTCGCCTCAGATCTGAACTTTTCCTGTGGAAACAGATGCATCAAAGATTGGCTATCAAAGAGCTCCAGGTTCTCACCCGTATCACTGCCTGAACTAAAAGCCCTGTATGGTTTGAGGCGGAATGAACTTCACATCTCCCATTTCAGTTGCTAAAGAACAGAGGCCACAAGCTAATTTCTCTGCTTTCTTTTTAACCCAGCCCTGGGGTTCACTGACATCAGACTTCTTAGGTGTCTTCTCTGCTTCTGGTTTGGGAGATGATTTTTTTCCAAGACTTGCCCATGGAAGCCCCTCTCCAGACCAGGCTGAAACTCTGAGCAATGCTCCCCAGGGGCTCTGTCACTCATGGTCCCCAGCCTTGCTGTGCCCTGTACTCACCCCTAGTGCTCTCCCTGGCTCCACTCTGCTCAGAACAGGGAGGAACTTGGGTTTAGGTTCTTTTCTCTCTAAGAACATTCTAATGTGCCATTCCCGGCAGGGGCCACTTTTCTATTTAGGAAAGTCTTCAAAGTAAATAAGTAAAAATCCTGACAATGGAAATACTTGCTCAGGAGCACAAGTTCTTCCCATCATTAGTCTATGGAAATAGATGCCCACAGGACAAACATGGGTTACCACTGATTTCTATTTTACCATGCCCAAACCTCCCTGGCTCAGAGCCAAAGCAATAATCAGTATCTGTGCAGGATCTTTCCCAAAAGCAAAGCTTGGCAGTAGATTTTTCTCTCCTTTAATCTCTTTTGGTACACTTCAGCTCCTGGTGGTTTTTGTTCTGGAGGAGAAATGCTTAAGAGGGTTGACTGAATGAACTCTGAAATTCACACCCTGGCAAATTGGAACTGATTTCCTAAATCCATAATTACAACATTCCTCAGAGATATGCATTCTTTCAGAGCGAACAAGGGAAGATTAGTTTCCTGTTTCTTCCCATTTACATGACTTCTCCATCAAGAGGAACTTTTTTTGTTTCCAAACAATCCTCTGTTTATGTGGTTCACTTCTTGGCAGGGAACCGGGGAACTAATCTTGACTAAAAGTATAATACAGCCAAACTATCAATTGCCAGCAGAGTGATTATCTGTGTGCAAGGCAGCTGATTTGCACAGGCTTCAGAATCCAGTATCTATCAGCGGAGCACTCAGACAGGGACTGATCGATTACAGAGGGTTTAAATAATCTGGGATGATTACTGAATGACTGGATAGTTTTACTGGGGGCTGGATAAGAAGGGCAGAGCAGGTCTGTGTGTGTGTGAATATGTCCAAGGCTTAAAACTTTAGTAACACTGGGCAAATGTAGCCCCTCCAGCTGCACAGCCCCAAGCTCTCAGCAACTCCCACCACATGGTCTCACGCCACAGAGCTGCAGGTAAGAGTTGTCTCTCACTTGCAAACAGAACACATGCAGAGCCCTATTGTTTGTCAGGGTTTCTTTTTTAAATTAGTGAATCCATCCTCTCCTGTGCTACACCAGGAAGGAAGGTCTATGTCCCAGCCTCCCCTTTGCCTTTCCCTGTTTCTGCTGCAGAGGCCAATGTCAGAGCTCTTGACAGGGTTCCCTTTGTCCTGGAGCAAAAGGAACATGAGGAACAAACGGGAGCTGGGGATGTTCAGTCTGGAGAAGAGAAGGCTCTGGGGAGACCTTGTTGTGGCCTTTCAGTACCTGAAGGGGGCTTACAGAAAAGACAGTGACATTTTACAAGGGCAGATAGTGACAGGACAAGGGGGGACACTTTTAAACTGACAGAAGGGAGATCTAGATCAGATATTGGGAAGAAATTGCTCGCTGTGAAGGTGGTGAGGCCCTGGCACACTTCCAATCCCTGGAAGTGTCCAAGGCCAAGCAGGACGGGGCTTGGAGCACCCTGGGCTAGTGGCAGGTGTCCCTGTTCATGGCAGGGGGTGGAACGAGCTGAGCTTTAAGGTCCTTCCCAACCCTTCCAACCCACAGCAGTCTGGGATTCTGTGACTCTAACCCTACTGCTGCTGCAGTTTAGAGTCAGTAACAGGTATGCTGGACACGATATATTGACTCCTGACACAGATTTTAAGGACCTGGTATGTTCCACACGTCCCTGTAAGGTTTTGGATCATTGTCCTTCCTAAGATGCTTTTCCCATGTGGCAGAACTCAGCCTCCCCCAGCACACCCCAGTGGAGTTGAACAGCTCACTGATGCTCTTAACTCTTTAATCTAACACTGACCTCTCAACCTACAGCCATAAGCCAATTAGCTCTTTTTTATACCATACCAAATCTCTTTCTGATGAAGCTGTGCTTTCAAATGAATGTCTGCTAGTGACAGAAAAGTAATTACAGTGCTTAGCAGCACTCTGGCCCTGGCTAGTGGCAGGGGTTAAGGTCAGAATGCATCTCTAACATACCAAAACAATTTAAAGGAGATTTTTTTCCCCTAGTGTGTTCTCTCCAGTTTCCTCTCTTCACTCTCCAGTATTTACTATATCTGCACACAAAGGCTATTCAGCCATCAGTTTTAAACCTGAGATCCTGAGCTTTCCAAGGAATTCCTCAACAACCCCTTACTCAATCAGAGTCACAGACACCTACTTCCCATCAGTCCCCAGAGCTCGGCCCTGTGGAGCCACCCTTTACTAAATGGGGGCTGATTTTCTAAAGTTATTGAGCAAACAAATCTTCCATCTCTCCAGAGAAATTTTAAACTGACTTTTAAAGTTATTTTGGACATTTTTGACAATGGTAGTTTGTCTTGGCTTCTTTGCACCTACTGCAAAATTACACCAGAATTCATCAGTACCTTTGTGCTTAGCAATGGCTGGATTTGTTATAAACAAAACTACCATAATTACCATTGACACTGCAGCCCTCCAGGTCTTACAGAAAACTAACCCAGTCTAGGCCACGCAGGAGGTACCTGGAGGTATTTACATTTAACTGTATGTGATAGACTGTTCTTCAGGTAGGAAGGCACAGAACATGCTGCATATTTGGCTTTTCCCATGTATTTCTCCCACAGCAGCTGTGGGTTTGTTCAACGAGAAATTCCCATTTCTTTCAGCCCAACAGTGCTGACTTTATTAGTACAGGTGCACATCTTCCTGCTCTCCCTTCCCAGAGTAGAACAGAGCTACAGAACTGAATCACAGAATCATAGAATCACCAAATATCCTGGGCTGGAAAGGAACCACAAGGATCATCGGGTCCAGCTCCTGGAATTATAGGATGCTGTTCCTGAGACAGTCACACATGTGCCTGTTCCCTGCATCAGCCCCATCAGTCAGTCAGTCTTTCTGCTTTGCAGTAACTGGTGTTATACCAGCTATCAATAAATATATGACCCTATTGCCAAACTGAACTGAAAAATAGAAGGAAATCTATAATTTGCCTCCTACTCTAATTGTCCGTTTTGCTCATGGTTTAATACGCCCTTAGGAACAATATACTTCTACATCATGTTGTAGCTGCATGTTCTCCCCAGAGACCTTCAAAAGGAATAGTGAATCCAAAGAAAATGGCACAGGGCAAAAGCAGAGGGATTGTCAAAACACTGTCACCCCACTGAGCTCCTGTCAGCACCTGAATAGGGGACAGAACGCACGGAGAGGGGTGGAAGGAGCAATGGGAGCAACAGGTGGACACTGGGGGAAGCAAGGCTGCCAGTTCTCTCCTGAAACCAAGCCATTCCCCCAGTCCTGACCTCCAGACAGGCAGCAGACCTTAAAACTGTCACTACTCAGGTCTAGATACCAGCTACTCTGCAAGAGGGAAATGGAAAAGAAAAACCAAATCTTCTCCTTTTTTAAACAGCATCTGTTAGGGAGCTGCTCAAAGCTGTGGAAAGAGTAATGCAATTCTTGAAGGTGGTTCAACAGGCAGACTGCAGGCAAAACCAGACCAGGAGCAGCTCCTACATATTCATACACACCCCCATACTGGGAGCTACTGGGCTCCAGAACCTCAGAAAAAGCACCATGTGCAGCAACACTGGTGGAAGCATGAAAATTTATTTCGGCTGATGGTTCCTCTGTGAGATTTTTAAGGCCAGAAGGAACAAAACTAATCACCCACTGGTTCCAATTTCCTGCTAAAAAAGAGCCCAGAAGTACTACCAGGGGACTGCACACATCAGCTGGTTAAACTAGTTTGGGTTTCCACCTTCCAGGAAAACAGCCAGTCTGGATTTGATGTTTGAGTGATGAAATCCATCCCATCCCTAAATAAACACTTCACTCAAACACAGAGGGAAAGATAATTCGACATACAGTCTTATACCGAGAGACAAGTCGTTCATTAACCACCTCCTGAGCATCATTCCCGTTTGCATTGCACGGATGGCTTCACTCCCTGGGGATATTCAGTTCCTCACACCATGGGGATGTTGCTGACCTCAAAAAAATCTTCAGTCAATTGAAAAGTTTCCCTAAACCTTTGGAAAAATAATTGCATTCTGCCCTTTAAATTCCCCTTAAAAATCTCCTCCTTGAGTCTAACAGCTATTGCATTTTATTCCAGAGGTAGTTGTGTTTTAATTGAGGTCAAAATGGTCCTGTACAGAAAGGATCTTGCCATCAGCCACTGCCATTTAGGAATTAATTGGTTAAATAAGTAAGATTACATCAACTCCTTGCAGCAGTGTAAGGTAATTTACAGCTATTAAGAGGCAGGAATTGTCCAAGTTTTTCCAATCTATTGCGCACTTTAACCTTCTGCCTTCTATTGGGGGAGATTTCAGAATATTGTCTGTAAGCAGCAGAATAATCCTGGAACTGCAGTGGAACTGGAACTCTACATTTCCTAAGAATTAGCAGCATCTCACCCCTGGTCACCCAGAGAATGAGCTGGCACAGTGCTTGATTTCCATGGTCTGAAATTTTAAAATAAGTAAGTTATCTCACTGTCCCAGCTGGAGGAGGAGAGAGATCAGCTGCAGGCACTCCCCAGACTGAACACAGGGAACAGCTGGCTCCAGGATTCATCTCAGCATTCCCATGGAAGTCCAGAGCAGGCTGAAGAGCTGCGGAACAGGGGCCTGAGGGAAAACAAGGGCCCCTTTTCTGAGTGGTGTATCCCTGTATCCCTGAACCTTCTCTCAATCCACACACGCCAAAGTCAAGGTCAGAGTGGTTCCACCCAGTAGAGAATCAGAGAATCATGGAATTGTTAAGGTTAGAAAAGACCTTTAAGATCATCCAGTCCAGTGGTCAAGCAGCACCATGTTCACCACTAAACCATGTCCTCAGCTGCCACATCCACATGTTTTTTGAACTCTCCCAGGGATGGTGATTCCAGTCTGCCCTGGGCAGCTGTGCCAAAGCTTTACAACTCTTTCCATGAAATTTTTTTTTCTAATCCCTAATCTAGACCTTCCCTGGTGCAACTTGAGGCTGTTTCCTCTCATCCTGTGCAAGAGGGCTGGCTGCTGGGGTCCTGCTCCTGAGGAGCATCCAAGGAACACGTGACACCTCTCCAAACAGCAGAGCTTTTCTGAGCAACAGTTTTGGAAGGGTTTAAGATTTTGATATTTGAGAATTAAGGGACAGCTTCCCTGCGCAGACTTCAGCACACAATTTTTTGGGATTCAGCAGCAAAGGGCCCTTTGGCTCAAGGTCAGTAAAAATGAAAGTCCCATTTCTAACCATTCCCTTTCTCCAGCCTCACAGTTATTATAACACTGGCAGTCCCAAATGAACCAATGTGTTTTACCCCTGCCCAACACTGATTCTAGTCCGTGCCCCAAACAAGAGCTGTGCAAGTGTCACCCTGTTCTGCTCCATGGGAGAGGGAGTTTCATAGCAGAAGGCCAAATAAACACACAGACTTCTTGGCATATTTGAGACAACAGTTCAAACTGATTCGGCACTGATCAACCCAGCTGAGTCTAGAAGGGCCCAGTTACAAGATCCCCTGAAACACTGGTGAGAACAGGGCACACTGAGAGTGGGGCAGCAGAACACCAGACCCTCCCACTCCCAGTCCTCTAACAAACTGGGAGAATTTCAGGTCACCAGAACACAAGTGTCTGGTGCTATTTGAGACATCCTGGGGCTCCAGGTGCCACCTGAGACAGAAGTGCTCCTCAGTAGGGCCCATGTCATGATGCCAACCTCACACAAGTATCTCAGACACAATCTGACACCTAAACACTGGCAGAGGTGACACCTCCCATCAGAGTCACTTCCCTGTTGTGCTCCTCATGAATATCACGGTTCTGTGTGTATTCACTTTTCGAAGGCTTGGCAGATCCTGAGTCTCCTGTCTGCACAAGTGATTGGCAGGGGAGGTGTCCCCACACTCCACCATCAACAGAAAGCCCTTCACCTCACACATCAAAGCACATCCAGCAGTTAGAATCAGAGAATCATGGAATCTCCTGAGTTGGAAAAGGCCCACAAGGATCATCGTGTCCAACCCCTGGCCCTGCAGACACCCCGACAATCCCATCACTTTGCTGGTGCCAAAAATGCCTTCCGTGCTTTTTAGTCTCAAAGTGATTTTGTCCTGCAGAATTTCCAGGGGAACATCAGCATTCCACAGCACCTCCTGCCACTGGCCAAATGCTCTCTGCAGTCACTGGAGGCACAACCCTGAACACCCCTGAGCAGAGTCTCAGACTGGCTGTTCCGTGCTTGCTTTGTCCAATTTTACCCTCTTTCTGCAGCTGAAGAAGCCATGAACAACATGAAGCATGTGCAAATGGAAGCAGAAGGGCACACAGAAAGCAGACAGGAGCCTCATGCCCTGCCTCTTTTTCCCTGGCTATCTACCATCAATATCCTACACACCTTCCCCTCTGCTTGTGAAGACAGGCACTCCCGTGTGCTTCCAGCAGCCTGGAATCAGTTCGGCAAGGGATGAAGAGCTGGCACTGGGCACAGAGAGTCTCTTCCCCTCCCTCTGCCCTCCAGGCATCTCCACTTGGAGAAGATGCTACAAGTGGCAGCTCTCCTGGCTCACCAGGTTTGCAGCAGGCAGTGGGGATGAGGGCAGCTTCCCTATGGTATGAAGAGGTTTTGATCCCTCTCCTTCCCCTCCTGCCTCCTCTGCCACTCCTGCCCGGACACCGGCTCAGCCACTGGGCACTGGCAGGCAGAGGGGGCAAAACCAGTTTGCTACAGGGCTGGAAACAAGTTCTGTTGGCCCTACAGTTAACTCCAAGGTTTCTGCCTTTTGTAGGAGCAGTCAGGATCACACCTTGGATTCATCCCACAGGAAAAATCTGTACTTGCAATGCTCAGGGTGAACAAAAAGAATTACCAGCCCTGAAATGTCTCTGGCCTGCCATGGTGAGTGTGCAGGACTCTGGCCAGCAGGGACAGACCTGCTTTCATCAGGGCTCCTGAAATCTGTGTAATTCACCTGATCTCTCTGTAATTCCTGATATTATATAACCATGAGGGCTCTTGATAGGTCATTTGTTATGGCTGCAGCACAGAATTAAACAAAAATGAGCTTTAATCCCATCAATACCTCTTTAAATTTCAAATTGAAAAACATATCAAAAAATTATCCATTAATTCTGAGAGTTTGTCATCGTGGAGTCTTTTGGGTGTTATGGTTCCCACTGCCCCAGGTGACCAGAGGTCACACTGAGTCCCATCCTCTGCCTCCTGTCTTTAATCTGCCTGGACAGGCAGAGCTTGGGAGATCCAAACTGCCTCCGAGCCTCAACTAAACACAGGAATGGGACATGCAACACAAACTATGGCTTTCCTCAGCCCCACAAGGAACTTAGGGAATTTTTTTGATCAAAACATGTCAAGTCACAGGTGAAGTTGTTGCCCAGAGAAGCTGTGGCTGCCCCATCCCTGGAAGTGTCCAAGGCCAGGTTGGACAGGGCTTGGAGCAACCTGGGCTGGTGGAAGGTGTCCTTGCCCACGGCAGAGGGTGGAAGAAAATGATCTTTTAAGGTGCCTCCCAACCCAAACCAGTTTGTGATTCTGATTCTATGGAAGTCTGAGTGAATACTGAGTCATTCCCCCCTGTAAAGCCCAATCTTTCAAAACCTATAAAGTCCCAGAGAACCTTCTTGCACTGAAAGGCAAAACGTGCCCTGAGATCCCTCCTTTGTTCCCTCCTTTCCCTTCCAGCAGCAGCAGGAGCCTGCACAGGTGATTATTTCAGTTTCCTCCAGATGCATAGGCACAGATTCCCATCACTTTCAAGTGATGCCAAAGACAGATCTCTGATAGCTCTGAGTCAGGCTGATAACAGGCAAGTTTTAGCACTGCTCAGCTCATAATTACATAGCTGTGAAAAACAGATCAGTTGGTAATACACAGGAAATACAAAGATTGGAATCCTTTGGGAGAGGAAAGACAACCCTCTGCCACAGTCCATCACCCTCTGTGCTCTCTAGGGAGGTGGCTTTACCAGGCACACACATGCACTTGCCAGGGACTATCCCAAGCCTCCTGTCTGCACAAGTGATTGGCAGGGGAGGTGTCCCCACACTCCACCATCAACAGAAAGCCCTTCACCTCACACATCAAAGCACATCCAGCAGTTAGAATCAGCAAATCATGGAATCTCCTGAGCTGAAGGAGACCCACAAGGATCATCATGTCCAACACCTGGCCCTGCACAGACACCCCGACAATCCCATCACTTTGCTGGTATGTCCAAACAGTGCCAGAGACCTCAAATCCCTGAGATCATCAGGCACCAGGCTGGCCTGTTACCATGGGGAGCCCGTGCTGACCCTTCAAATGGGTTTTCAGAAATCCCTAATGGCTGCAGAACTCAAGCTGAGACGAGTTACAGAACAGGAGCAAACATCACGAGGCTGCAATTCCACAGGGACACCCTGGACACATAAATAACCACTAATGGTTTATCACCATGGAATTTTGTGCTATTTCATTGTCACATTTGTATTTATTGTTGGATCAAGCAAAACCATGATTGCCTGAACTCTCTTGTTTATACATCAAGACAAATCCATATTGCTCCCTTCTCCCTGTGCCATTAAAATTACTTGTGTCCTACAGCACAAGATGGAGAGGGCACAACATCAGAGTCACCTAATAAACCTGTTGACAATGATCAGAGTGGAGCATGCAGAGGGAATCTAACATTTATCCCAATTTCCTCACACACCTTGTTGGCTGCTGAAGAGAACTCTGTTCTCCCCTCTCCTTGACATTAACCAACATAAATACTTCAAGTGCTCACTTACAAATAAGTGCAGGAAAGTAAAAGAATGTACTCGATAATATACAAATCACAGAATCTCAGAACCACTGAGTGTCCTGAGTTGGGAGGGACCCACAAGGGACATCGAGTCCAAGTCCTGGCCCTGCACTGGCCACCCCAACAGTCCCTCCATGTGCCCGAGTGTTGTCCCAACATTCTAGTTTGGCTCCAGCCAAACAAGAGCAATTCCAAAGACATAAAAGGAATTAAAATATAAATGTTCTCCTTTGCCCTTCCCTACACGTACAGTTTTGCTGTATCTTTCAAAGTGATGAGAAAGTGCAGAACTGTAATAGCAGGAGTACAGTATCCACAGCTGGATACTCTGAACAGCTCAAAATAATCTCCAAGCAAATCACCCTGAGAAAACAGGAGAGAGAAATCCATACTCACCTGAACGTGATCTGCCCAGTTCTCCTCGGTCATGGTTTTCTGAAAAGACAAAATTAATCCTCAGACATCTCAGAAAAGGGAGGATGTTCCACACAGCAAACTAGAAATGAACATCACATGGTACCCACTGGCATCACCTGTGCTCAAGGAATGCACTCGGGAGCTCACGGGACACCTCAGCTGCCAGGGCACAGCAGAGCGACACAGCTTGGATGAACAACTCAGAGAACTGTTACATGACAGCATGTAAGACATAAAAATTCATGTGCAATATGTGCTCAGACTGTTCAGCTCTCCAGCCAGCCCATGGAGAGCCATCCCATGGGCTCCAGGAAAAGGAGAGATCTCAGGGATCCTCTGCAAGGCTGAGCATTCAGAATATTAAAATACAAACTTTTCTCAACAGCCAAGTCCTGAAAAATCCTCTGGAAACATGAGGTCTGGGAAAGGAAACTGATAAGTTAATATTCCCATTCTAATGTAGTTCAGAGCCAAACTTGGGGAGAAACTTGGGATTGGACCTACCCTCCACTGTGCCAAGAGCAGAAGCTACATGAGACTGACCATGAGCCGCAGCCTCGGTGCTGGCAGAGGGAACAGGGATTGCTAGTGCCACTTTTATGGAAAGGTACAAGAGCAAACAGTGAGTAAGAGCCTCAAAGAAAACAGCTCTGAGATATACCAGCATGTAATTTAAATACTAGTGAGATAAAGGGGCCATTTAACCATAGCTCAGACACAGCTGAGAATGGTAAACAGAGAGCACCAAAGAGCTCTCAGAAGAAGGGACTGTGTCCAGAAACAGCTGCCAAATGTACCTTAATGGAAGTAACTGGCCAGCTTGAATACTTTAAATTAAGCAAATGCTCCAAAACAAAGGAAATGGAAGGCCAGAGAGAGCAGAACCCCAGATCACAAATCCACTCCACTCTGGTAAATAAATACACCTGGATAAATGCTCTCTGCTCTCTCGCATTGGATGACCAGACTTGTTACAGTGATGTCATCCACACTAAAGATCTGAGGTGCAGGAGGCTGAAATGCTCAGTCCTCCCCAGCTCTCCTGGCAGTGGGGCTGGCAGGCAGCAGAGACAGCTCAGAGCCTTCCCTGATGGATTGGGAGGTCTTGGGAGCAGAACTTGCCGTGCCAGAACAGTGTCATCAGATCACCAGCATTTAACCCCATCCTTGTGTTCCCAGTACTGAGGCTGGGGGGGGTCAAAAAATATGCCTGGATCTGCCTGCTGCTGTCAGAGCAAAAAGGAACCCTCCTTTGAACACAGAACAGGCACTCTGGGGGAAGTGGCTCATTCCCTGAACTCTGGCTCTCTGGAGACTGAATCAATAGTCCTGTAGGAATATCTCAGAAACCTGCTGGGCTCAGACTCTGCCAAAAACCTCCTGTATCTACAAGGAGAAAATCTTCTATGAACCGCAGATGAAAACCTGCTCCAAGCTTGGCAAATACAGCTTGAGAATTCAAAATTCAAAAGTGGAAACATTTCACTGTGATATTCAGTCTCTTGTGGTCCTTGTCCTTCACAGTTCAATGGATACACCTGGATACAAGTGAGAGCTGTTTTTTCCAGAAGAGGCAGAAAAAATAAATCTGACTCTCAACTGGTATGATCTGTCCCCAGGCACAGGATCATGCTGAAAGCATCAGGAGAAGCACCAAACCCACCCTGTTTAAGGAGATAAATGTGTTCCCAGTGCAGGAGCACAGGAGCATCCAAAGGGCAGTGACTTGGCTCAGTGCACTCATGAGTGGGGAGGAGAAACCACACTCAAGTCATTCTGCAGACAGTCAACCTCCAAGCTGCCTCCTAGAAAACTGTTTCTCAGAAAGAATTACGGGCATTTTCTTATTCCTTCAAACCCTCAGTGCCAGCACAAGTACCAGTGGATTTGGAAAGAGAATTTGGAGGCTGGACAGAAGTAAAGTTTGTTCAAAGAGTGGTTCAGGGGCTGAAAATAGGACCATTTTGTTCCACAGTAACAAGGTTGGCAGCACAGAAACGCTCCTGTGGCAGGTTTGGGCTGTACCTATCCCAGCCACGCCACCAGCACCAAAGCAAAGTGCCTACAGAGCACCCAGACATGAGGAATGTCTAGAACCTAGTGTTCTTAAAAAAAACTAAACAAAAACCCCACACAAATTCCCCCAAAACTCGTTATCCTGTATGTTCCTGCTTATCTGAGATGGCTGAGAGAAGCTGAACGCGGGAGAGCCGACCCTGACCCAGGGCACTGCTGAGAGAGCTGAGGGGAAGAAGCTCCAGCCCTGAGCAGTCAGGACCCCCAGGCATTGGAACATGAAGGGACACACAAACTAGTCACTCACAGAACAAACACAGCCAGTGGCAGATCCAAGGTGTCTTTATATCATAATACAGCAAAAACTTGCTCATACACTATTGATACATTTCAATTATCTCAATTGTATTATATGCAAATGGAATGAAAATCCTCATTCACCCCCCCCACACAACACAGCACATACCTCAACAAATCTCTTGTAAAAGAGGTAGTTCAGGGTTCTCAAGTGCCGCTGATTTACGACATTAGGGCAGAGGGCTGAAAGAAGGGAAAAAGACATTTAAGTACCCAACACTGCAGAATTTCCTGGAAGTTTTACTGTCTAGACATGACACTTTTCCTTCCCCAATGTCAGACTGGGGTTGGGGAAGGCAGGATGCCCTCACACTTGGGACAATGAGGGACAGAGTAGAACACTGCCAGCTTATCTCAACTATAAACTGTTATTTACACTTTCAACTGTAATTAGCAATGCTAATCCTTGGGTCTGATATCTCTGGTTCCACCACCCCTGAGTGATAAGATCCACCCTGTGGCTCAATATGCTCCACAGTCAATGACTTCACACCTTTAATTAGGCAGCATCCGCACATGGGCACCACCTCAGTCTCTAGAGGCTGCATTCTTCTGGGTTTAATTGGCACCTGTGTTGTTAATTCATTGAAGCAGTTGTGAACAACTTACTCAGGATGTAAACTTGTGGCTAAAGTTTATCCGATAAACACAGATCCATGTAAGAGACTCCACATCCACACAAAGAGGGTGGGGACTATTGTTTTGCTGAGCTAGCAAGCCACACTTGTTGATAATATTTTTATTGCTGTCATCTTCATTAGATATGGCTCATTACAACTGCAAAACCCAAAATCTTCACACAGGGCCTTGTTTGGAAAGCCCGTGCAAGGAGAGATAAAGGCAGGAGATAAAATACATGAAGTGGATTAGCATAGGTATCTGTCAGTTCCTGCTGGATGCTGGGATGCATGAACAGGGAAAGGCTTAAGCAAAGCCCTCTGTGGGGCTTCAGTGGCTAAAACCATCACCAGCTCATGGAAAGCAACACTCTCTAAAGAACATAAGATCAAGGCAAAAATTAATAACATTCCCATCTAACTCAGAGATTTCAAAGTCAGACCAATCAGAAATGGTCACAGAGAGCAGGAAAGTGACCATTTTCTGCAGCTTCCCTTGAATCAGAGTCCACAGGGAGAAACCAATTCCTTATCTCTCTCCGTGCCTCACACAGGGCATGCCCAAGGATTATAAACCAGGAGAACAAAAAAAGATCTCTGGATACCAGACCCTGGGATCCAAGGGGGATGGGTTGATGTCCCACTAGATACAGCAGCTCCTCAGAATCACCTGAAGCATCACTTCAGAATATGAACATTTCCATCTCAAACATAAAAGGTTAAAGCTGTTGTTTTTAAGTTTATCTTCCACAGTCTGACAACAGATCCTTACCCTCCAAGGATCTGAGGAAATTATTGCAATTATCACACAGGATATTGTCCCAATAAATATGGTGATCTTTCCTCTGGATATTATCCCAGTATCTGGAGGAAAAATCACCAGCTCATGGAAAGCAACACTCTCTAAAGAACATAAGATCAAGGCAAAAATTAATAACATTCCCATCTAACTCAGAGATTTCAAAGCACTTCAGAAAGAACCACGGCATGACTGCTCCAGGCCACCCGAAAGATCCACTGAAGACTTTTTTCTTTGAGCTTCTAGAGGAAATATCCAAAGCAGAAGCTCTGGCAGCACTGGGGGCTTCAATGGCCAACTCTCTGCGTGGAAAGCAGAGAGGAACACAGATGCACTGGAAACATGTTTGAAGGCACAAGTGACATATTTTATTCCGATGGAACAAGTGAATGGGAATTGAGCTTGAATCTGGTTTTCTATGCTTTATTACAAAAAATACAGAAGGACTAATCAAGAATACAAGTACAGGCTGGATAGAGAAGGGATCAAGAAAAACTCAGGGGAGAAGGATTTGGGCGTGTGGGCAGATGAGAAGCTCAACATGCCCTGACCACGTGTGTTGGCAGCCCAGAAACCCCCCGTGCCCTGGGCTGATCCCCCAGCACAGGCAGCAGGGCAGGGGGGGATTCTGCACCTCTACCCCACTCAGGTGAGACCCCCCTGCAGAGCTGCTCCAGCCCTGGGCCACCAATACAACAAGGACGTGGAGCTGCTCTGGAGTCCAGAGGAGGCCAAGGAGATGCTCGAAGGGCTGGAGCCCCTCTGCTCTGGAGCCAGGCTGGGAGAGCTGGGGGGGTCTCCTGGAGAAGAGAAGGATCCAGGGAGAGCTCAGAGCCCCTTCCAGGGCCTGAAGGGGCTCCAGGAGAGCTGGAGAGGGACTGGGGACAAGGGATGGAGGGACAGGACACAGGGAATGGCTTCCCACTGCCAGAGGGCAGGGAGAGATGGGAGATTGGGAAGGAATTCCTGGCTGTGAGGGTGGTGAGGCCCTGGCACAGGTTGCCCAGAGAAGCTGTGGCTGCCCCATCCCTGGAAATGTCCAAGGCCAGGAGCAACCCGTTCTAGTGGAAAGGGTCCCTGCCCATGGCAGGGGGTGGAACTGGATGCTCTTTAAGGTCCCTTCTAACCCAAACCAGTCTGGGATTCCACGGAAAATATGAAGGTGAATGGTAGCTTGGTAAGAGAGACAGTGAAATGAAGAGATCAAAGCTCTTAAGGAAAGGAAGAACAACAAAATAAAAACAACAAAATGGATTTCAATAAACTCAGAAAACTGGATTTCATGTGGAAATCATTCATGAGGAAAAAAGGAGTTGAGAAGAGCTGACAAAGGAAAAATTGGAAGTGAAGAGACAACTGCTAAAGCAAAAGCTTTTATGGATCTCAGTCACAAGAAGGAAGTTAAAAGAACGTGAAAAATGGATCACACACATACAAGTCAACAGCAGAAACACATAAAATCACAAAGCCCAAAGTAAAACACAAGATGTTTCTATCAAAAGCTATAAAGGCAAGAGAAATACCATACAGCCTTCTGGAGGAAAAAACCCACCACAACCCAGCAAAATCTAATGCAACAGAAGAACTGGCACAGGCTGTGTGGAGATGGCAAACCTCCCATCTTGGAGGGCTGTAACAGGTTGCACATTCCAAAGTAGAGCAGAAGTATCAGCAGGAGCTCCTTTGGCCAAGGGGCACAGATGGCACAGGTGGCACTGCAGAGCCTTTGCCAGACCTTTCCCTGAGTTTTCATGATCATCTGCACCTTGAATGTGCAGAAATCAAAGTGCGTCAGGACACAGCAGCTTCCTCAAGGTCAAACCCCCAGCTGGGGGAGCAGGAGTCTGAACCCTGGTCGCCTGCACCCCAACCAATGTCCTGTTTGTCAAAAGACCAAAAGAGCAAAAGACCTTGTCCTAAGCTTTCCAGAGCAGGGGCCATCCTCTTAGCCAGTGTCTGTCCAATGGGATCATGACTGGCTTGTGGAGCACTAGTGGAATACAAATGCTTTAATACCATGAAAGCAGCTCTTTGGACACATTAACTCTTAACCTGGCAGTTGCACCACAGCCATGTTCATCTGAGCTACATTTCACACCTGGCCTGACTCAGAGGCCAAATCCCCAGTCTGCTCTCAGCCCTTGGCAGAATTAGTGGTCATGAGCAACACAGACAAATGAAATTTGTCTGTCACACAGGGTCCAACCCACAGTCCACACTGATTTCAGCCAGGCAGGATGGGTAAGATGTGTCTACTGCAGACACAGTGCAATATGTTTTTAGGTGTGGTGCGTGGGTACCTCTCAGAGGAGATGCCAACGGGACATGGACCCAATCCTCTCTGTCCATTCACAATGAGACTCCTTCCCCCTGTCCTGGCAGAACACCAGGTCCCACACACAGTGTACTCGGTTTGGGGGCAAACTAAAGGAGCCTTTTGGATAAAATCAGGGTATCTGACATGCCAGAGGCTTTCCCTGGTATTGCTAAGGATTGCTGGGGAACCTGAGGAGCAGCAGTCTGTGCACTGGGCTCTCACCGTGTTATGAGATTAATCCCTAAACGCGAATTAGGGGAGGACAGGGCTGCAGTCAAGAAAACCTCTTTTTGTTGTAGCCTGAAAGATGCATTAGTGTCTCATTAAATGCTCGGTGGCATCATAGCTCAGGGCCCATGGCCCTCAGAAGCAGAACATTGCAGAAGCCCCAAACTCCCCCTCAAATCCCTGAGCTACCTGCTGGCTGTGCACAGCACAAGGGTTTGATCTACACCTAAAGGAAAACATGCCCTGGTGTACCCTTAGACACCATGTGGATATGATGAATTCATGCTCACAATAGCCAGGATGGGGCTAGCTTTCCCACAAAAAAGCTTGGAGCTCCTGGCCAGTGTGTCAGGCCTAGAGCAGGTCATGTCCTACTGCCTGTTCTTCAGTCTGAGGGCCATAGAAAAGACTGGGGCACATTCAATCCCTTCCTCTTTCAGCACCTTGGCTTTGCAGCCTTGGGAATGGGGTTCCTGCCCACCAGTGTCCCAGCCTGCAGGTTCTCCTCAGGCACAGGGTGTGCAGAGTTGTGCTGGTATTGACCACCTGAGTTAGAACACTCCAGAACAGCACATGGAAGTCAGGGAAAAAAGAGAGGGAGGGGAGAGGAAGGGAGAGGAGGGGAGCAGAGGGGAGGAGAGGAATAAAAATTCTGCTCTGTTTTAGTGAGGGAAAGGTAAAACTAGTTGAAATTTTGTCCTTCCAAAGGCATTCCTGTCGAACTACATGAGTAATTTCCTTCTAACTCAGCATCTTCTGAAAGTGCCCCCCTGGTGACTGCCCTGCCATGTGCGTGCAGGTCCCCAAGCCCTGAGGAGGTGTGGGCCAGCTGTGGCTCACCTGGGCAACGTGGGGCTGTGCAGCCCCAGCTGTGGCTCACCTGGGCAATGTGGGGCTGTGCAGCCCCAGCTGTGGTTCACCTGGGTAGATGTGGGGCTGTGCAGCCCCAGCTGTGGCTCACCTGGGTAGATGTGGGGCTGTGCAGCCCCAGCTGTGGCTCACCTGGGCAATGTGGGGCTGTGCAGCCCCAGCTGTGGCTCACCTGGGCAATGTGGGGCTGTGCACAGCCCTCTCCTGCCCTCTGCTGCCCCGGCCCCGCCTGGAGCGCGGCAGCGCTGGTGGATGTGAGTGGGGGAAGGGGGTCACACAGACGGAAATTACTTGTTGAAACAAACGGATAACCCGGTGCTCAAGTAAAAGAAACATTTCTCTTGGTTTATACTAAAAAAACGTTTAAAGACTGTGGTAAAAGCACAGAGCATTCAAACCTCGAGGTGCTCAGCTCACCTCCCACGCTGCTACAGCACAAGCACCACGATGAACTGGGCACTCAGTCCCCATCTCTCTCCTCTGTGTCACACTTCTGTTATTTGCTTCGTTGGCACAAAGGCATCAAGCCCAATATCTGAGGTTATCACACCTCTCAGAGCGAGACCATTTCTACTTCAAACCCCAGGAACTGTCAGTGAAAAACATCCCTAAGCTCTCTGTGTGTCCCAGCTGTGCAAAACCACAGCAGAGAACAGATTCAACCATGTCAGCTCTGGGAAGGGACTGTTCCCTCACATCTGAGACCTGTTTTGACTGAAACTTGTGTTTGTGAAGTCAACTTCACAGGGTCTCCAAAGGGTATTATGCAATTAGCTTGAAAAAGCTACAGGCTCATTAAACCAGAGCATACTGACCCAGGTGTGAGGAAAGACTCTATAAACCTCAATTTCCTCAATCAAATACCACTTCTGCCCAACTCCTTCCTTCCCCAATAAGGGTAATTAAATGGAATCCACACACATTTTATTGGGACACCTTTGGGACTCAGCAGAAAATCTCCCACTTACCACACCCCGTTTGTGAGTTAACAGGAATATAGCTCTGAAAAAGCAGGGGAGGACTAATCAAGGAGGAAGACTTTTTTTTCCCCCTGAGGTTTAACATCTTTTTTTTATATTGGGCCACCTCCTACCCAGCTCTGGAATTTAAGGCTGCCAGTTCCCAGGAGTGTTTCAGATCCCAGTGGCTGATGGACAGCTCAGCTTGGCACTGGGTGTGATTTACTGAGAGTGGGCAAGAGTGAGCTCCGGTAGTAAAATCTGAAAGTTGATGTGGAACTGCAAGAACTGAGTCACACACAAGTTTGCCTCCTCATACCCAGAAACCCCGTCCTCCTCCAGCCTTTCTCACCAAGGCCACTTCCCTCTCTGCTGCTGCTCTCGGGCTCCCACAGTGAGGAGCAGTCACAGTGAGGAGGAGACCGAAAGCAGCAGCAGGAGCCTCAGCACCAAACGAGCCCCCAGCCAGGTGGAGTGACAAGAGGTGACAAGAAGTGTGAGCTCTACCTCACTGCAAGCTTTTGGGGAAGCTGCTCAGAACAAGAGTCATGAGGGGTTCTTTCACCTATATGTTTTGCCCAGCCTACTGCCTTCTTGCACACTATCTCACCACAGTCAGACCTGCTTCCACTACAGAATGGAGAAAGAACACCCAGAAATTCAGCAAAAGGGAGGGGAGAGGTGGGAAGACAAGGAAAGCCACGTTGTTCCAGCTGCCAGCATTTCTCAATTCAATTCCAGCATGACCAGCACTAAGGCAGCAATTCCTCTGCAGGCCATTCATCCCTTTCCAAAGCACTTCAAAGCAGATTGACAGCCACAGCTCAGCAAAGTGTGAATTCCTGCTCATAACTGCATGCAAAAAATAAACTTTCACATATGGGACTATGACAGTCATCCAGTGCTGCTTTTATCTGCCCAAAGTCTAAACCAGTCACCCACATCCCCTCCCATTACAGAAGAGGTGGGCAGCCTTCTCGAGCAAGGACTTACCCTGCCCTGCAGACACTGCAGTTTGCATGGGATAAATGTCTGGAAGCACAGGCAGGAATGGGATCTGTATCTGCCTCAAGGAACCTCCTCACCAGTGAATGGTTGTGGAGGACCAGCAAGATTTGGCCATTATTACCAGCAGCTACAACATCTGGAAACCACCAGTAGGTTGAAGCAGACTGCATCCCACAGAGTGCACCTGAGACCCAGACCTATATGCTCCTCTCCTGAGTTTTCTTTTCTTTAATTATTATGTCTCAGGATTTTGCACGTGAACAGGTATATTATTTCACCTCTGCTGTTATATCATACCCTTGGCAGACCTTTCACGAGGAAAGGGGAACAACTCAACTCCCTTTACAGATCATCAAAGACAACACAGCTGACTGAATGCCCAACCTTGTCAAGGAGGAAAAATTACTGAAGACTAGTGAACTCCTGGGAAGGTTTTAATTTCTAAATAAATCCCCCCATATGTCTCAGCTTTCACAGTAATGTGCTATGTTTAATTACATCCACTTTTACTCCAATGAAGGTTTGCAAGGTTTAACTTGTTAACTTTTGAACACCAGTCTGAAGATGGGAAGACTAATATGCAATAGTGTTGCTGACAGGTGTAAGAAGCCCACAATTTGTGGTTAGAGAATACTTTCAGTCCAAGAAAAGAGAACTGGATATCTTGGGTTGATGATGGAAAACTCTGCAGGGTAAAAGCTAACAGTGCACCTAAAGGGGTCTGATGCAAGGTCCTAAAGTGAAGGAAAAATCAACAGTCCCTGCTAACAACCAAAGCAAAGCAGATTTTGTTAGGTAACTGGTATCTGTAGGTGAAGCAGATCTGTTCAGTGACAGAAAATGTGCCACTTTTAAGGCTGCAGGAGCCTTAAAATTCCCTACCACCAACCCTAGTTTATACAAAGAATACAAAAGGGCTCTGAGGCTCCTGCTTCCCAAGGGTTATCTCCTCCCAGCTGACGGACCCGTAGCTCAAGAAAACAGATCCCCAAAGAATAATGACTTGCCTCTTATGTGAGAGGAATGGAGTCATAACTCAGAGCTGACCATGGTGTGTTTATGCAGAGCCATGCTGAGGTCAGGATTTATTTCATATCATGGCAGAAACAGCTTATTAGTCACCAGCACTTCATTCTTAGACAGCACAAAGTGATAATTCCCATAACTTACCAGCTTTGTTTTTCAGGATCATTAATTAAACCCTGAAACTCCCCAAGATAAATGGCAGCAGAAATTCCTCGATGAACATGGAAGAAGACAAATTGACTTTGTGTGTTCTTTATTGCTGATGTAACTCCACAAAATGTTGCAATATCCCATACCTGGATCTACGTGGAACCGTTCTAGGAGCCTGAAGACCAGCTTGCTGAGTGTTCTGTGGTTAAATTTTTCTGGTTTGTATCTGGACAGGCCTTGATACGGTCTGTAACAACATCAGAAACACATACCTGTGGCATCACATAAAGGATGTTTCCCAAATAGCAGATATTTAACAGCAGAGGGACTGGGGTGTGCTGGTGTTGGTAAGGACAAGGTACAGCAAAAAGCCAACAGTATAACCACACAAATTTCAGTCAGTTACTGAAGCAAGTCCAGACGTTCATTTTAAAGAAAGTGAGCAACTCCTTTTCATCTCTTTTTCAGAGCTAAGACTGTAACTTCTGCAGCTACACCATGACTCTGGCTGTGCTGCTGACTCTGTGACTGACAAGAATCATTCTAGAGAGAGCCAAGTCAGAAATTAAAACACACACCACGATTTGACAAGCACATGAAGGTTAACCACTTGTATCTCTTGTTTTTCTGCCACTTCATCACAGTATTATCTTCCTGCCAAACCTGTACAACCGATACTGAAATTCACCCTTGTCTGCAGCAGAGCACAAGAGGCTGATTGCTCCAGCCTCCCTCTGATACCGTTCTGTTCCTGTGATGTGCTGCACAGGTTTCATTGCACTCCTGCTCCTGGCAGGAAGGGAGCATCTGTCAAGAGCAACAATTCCTCTCCTGCGGGCCAGGGCGTCTGAGGAGGCTCCGGCACAGACAGCAGAACTTCCCCTTTCTCAGCTAAAAGTCACTACTTTACACTGCCTTACACAACAGAGACACAACTGCAGACAGACAACCAGGGAACACTCTGTGCTCTGGCAGCACCTTGGCCCCGCTGTTCAGAAAGAAAACAAGTGTTGTTACCTTGTGACGTCTCTGATATTGACACCAGGTTCACACCACGAGTCCAGGATCTGCAAGAGCTTGCTCTGGAGCTCGGGATATTCTCCCACATAATCTTCCACCACATTAGCTTTATCCTGGAGCAGCAGTGGGATGCACATCTAGGAGAAGAAATGACTCTGATCCCCACGGAGCCCACAGAAGGCACGGAGAGGGTCCATGACTAAATCCTGGCAGAGGCCTGTCCCATTCCCTGCATCCCAGATACAATGAGCAACTCCCAACCCCCTGTTTAGCCCACCAGTGCTGCCTGTGAGAGTGCTCTGATGTTTTCAACACAAATATTAGCGAAGCTTCAATGCAGCAAAAGCACTGACCTCCATTCTAGTGCTGAACACAGCAAGGATTTGTTGTAACAGAGGCTGCAGCCAGGAAAACAGGGCAGGAGGCTGGAATGGGATCTAACAAAATACACTCTGTGCCTAACCTGGATGTAAAGGTACATCATCAACGCAACAGGTACTTCTTGGGAATGAAGTAAAGCCTCAAGTGAAAGGCAGCATGACGTGGAGGGCCCTGATGGATGTCCTGCTAAACAAAAGGTAGATCTGATGACAGAGGAGCCTGCAGAGGAAATGACTCACCTTTTCCACATCTTGATCTGGCTGTAATTGCAGCTTAATACTCAGTATGGCTGCCTAGAAAATATAAATTAAAAAAGTTGTGTATTTATAAGAACCCCACAGTATATAAATGGGCTATTATACACATTTTTAAAGTGTTAATTCTTTCTGTTACATTGTCAAGCACAAATCCTGCAAACATTTGGTCACAGACATTCCACTTCCAAATGTACAAGAACACTCCTGGCAGAGCTGCATATCTCGATTAGCAACACCTCCTGGAGCAAAAATTAAAGATCACGTTGTCAGGCAAAAAGAGAGAAAGTGAAGCCCTTGGACAAAATCAGCTGAGATGGCTACTTCCTGTCAATGCACAGTAAAAAACACCCAAGCCAGCACACCTTTCTGAGCCTTTGAAGTTCTGTAAAATAGCTGGATTTTGTGAAAGTAACTCAAGATTTAAAACACCCTGAAATCAAGAGGTTTCAGTTTTCCCAATTCCTGTGTTGCTCCACATCCCTGAAAAAGCCAAGGTTCACCACAGGCAGCAAGATGGGAAGAACTGTATTCCTCCCTCTGGTGGGATTTCCAGATCTTTAATAAGCCAAGACCTACCATATTCACAAACTGCTTCCACATCAGGATCTTCTGCAGCAAGGAACCTGCTGGGGTGAACTGCAGGAACTCAGGCTCTGGAGAACTGGTTCAGCCACTGCCTGCCCCATCCCAGCTGGGGATTATAGGACTGGAGGAAGCTCTAACTGTGCATTGCTTGGGAAGCACAGACACCAATTAGGATTACAGTAGTTAATACTGTCTAATTTCTGAAGTGTGTAAGAACACTTGGATCTCAAATACACAATAAGCACATAGTGGGTTGCTTTAATATAGTGCATTGTGCCAGTAACTGGAGTAAAAAGGGCAAGGAGCCTTTGAGCACCTTTGTGTCTTAGTGCTGAACTGGGAACAAGGGTTTGTCAAAATATTTGCATTTTAGAACTGTGTTATCTGTTAGAATGTAGAATCACAGAATGCTTTCGGTTGGAAGGGGTCTCTAAAGTCCATTTAGTTCCAACCCCCCTGCAGTGAGCAGGGACTTCTTCATCTGGATCAGGGTGCTCAGAGCCTCCATCCAGCCTGACCTGGAATTTTTCCAGGAGTGGAGTATTCACAGCTTCTCTGGGCAACCTGTGCCAGTGCCCCACCATCCTCATTGTAAAAAAAATCCCTTATATTTAATCTAAACCTCCCCTCTATTAGTTTAAACCCATCACCCCTTGTCCTACCACTGCAGGCCCTGCTAAAATGTTTGTCCCCATCTTTCTCATAGGCCCCTCTCACACATAAGCAAACACAATGCAGGAACAGATGTGCCTTTCCCCAAGGAAACACAACCCCCACCACTACATGTCACATGCATGAAAACTTTCTTACCCAAAAAACTACCTCAAGTGGGGGCAGGCACACACCTTGAAACCCATTTTCTGTGATCTCTCCCAGCATCTGAGTGACACCTGAACTCAGTCCATCACTGGCAGCACATGTTCTGCAGAGCCAGCCAAGCCCCACAGACACCTCACAGCTCTCATTGGAGCCTTGCTCATGGCAGAAGCCATGGATTATGTTACTGTCTGGGGAATTCTTGCCTGTGTTTCATCCATTGCACCACAGACTGAGTGTGCAAAAGCAGAGAACCAATAACAACGTGGAAGTTCAGCTGTTAAATCCTTCTGTCCCACTTAGCAGCTGGAAAACATTAGTTTGTTGTTGGGTTTGGGTTTGGGTTTGAGGGGCTTTAGGGGGGTTTTGGTTTTTTGAACACTGAAAGTCCAGGCTTCATCCCCAAAAGAGAAACCAACAGAGGGGCTTAAGGTGACAAAAGTAGGAACCACCATCAATGCAGACTGCACCAACAGGTACTGAACAGAAAGGCACATGAGCATCGTTCAGCCCAACTAAACCTCAGCTAAATCTCTTACTCCAGACCATTCCACCTCTTAGAGGTCAATAGCTTCTCTGCTCCACAAGCACCAAGTTTCTTTCTCTCCAAAGTTCAAACTGAGTGATTAGTCTCCACTTGTAGACAAGTTGAAGGGTGCTACTTCTGGTTTGGACCTGAAGAAGGGGCTTGGGTGTCCAAAGCTTTGGCAGCTGGTTTTGTTTTCCCCCCAGCTCCTCAGCTTGCTGAATAAAAAGAAATCATTAAAAAAAGACTTGCAGCTCTCCAAACCTAGTTTCACCATTTGATCTCATGAGTACCTTTGCTGAACCGTTAGCTTTAATGTGCAACATCCAGCGGTTCCCTAACGGCTTTCTAATGTTCAGATTAACCTGACTGCAGCCCTGTTATCTAAATGGCAGAGCTTTATCTCCAGCTCTATTAACTGTACAGGTGACTTAATCAGATGAACATGTAGGTGTCAGGTTGGGTTTTCCTCTTTTCCTGGTTGGATATTCCAGCCTGTACCAAAGGGTGTAGATGTATGTGTAGATGTTCATTTGTCCAGAGCTTGGAGAGCCCTCACCTTCCCACCCCAGGGCTGGCAGACCCAGCTCCACCACACCAGGGCTGGGGGACAGAGGAACTTCCAGTAGATCACCCATAGATTCATAGAATTCCTAAGGTTGGAAAAGACCTTTAAGTTTACCAAGTCCAACCATCAACCCCGTACCACCACCATGTGCACCACTAAACCATGTCCCCAGGTGCCACATCCGTATGTTCTTTGAACAGTTCCAGGGATGGCAACTCCACCACCGTTCTGGCAGCTGTTCCAAAGCTTTACATAAGCTGTTTTTCAACAGCAATTTAACATCCTCCAGCTCAGGGTGGTGACGGAGCAGCCAGACCAGTTGTGCTGCTGGCAGAACCTTCCCTCAGCAGGGAACACCAGCAGCCTGGTCCACGCTTGGAACTGACCGTGGAGGAAGAAGCGTGACCGGGGCCCCTGGAACAAGCACCAGGCTGGATCGCAGGGTGCAGTTCCAGGGGCTGGCGGCCGAACAGGGAGGACAGGAGAGATAACATCGGCGTGTTTACAATGGGAATAGTAAGAGAAGAGATATGAGTAACTGTAATAAAGATGAAAGCACTTGGCAGCTGTGTCTGTGGTCTCAACTTTGAGCTATTTTAAGATTTTGTTTTGTTATTATCGTGTTTTGAATTGTTTCACTCCACAAACAAGTTTTGTGTAAAACGACCCTATTTTTAACAGTCTGTTTATAGCTGATAAGATCTCCAGCAAAGCAACACCTCATTCGCAGACTCATTTTGCAGTTAGAAAACAAACACTTCAACGAGGCTGTAACTGCAGGGGTGAGAATCCCCCTCCCCACTCAGACCCAGCATTCCCTACCCGCAGTGCTGCACTGCCAGGCTGGGTTGGAAGGTGAGCCAGGGGAGCTGGAAGGGGCAATCCCATTCATCCAAGTGTAGATCCTCAGGCTGGGGCAACTCAAATCCTGAGCAGCAGGTACTCCCCTCCCCACTTCACCAGCTGACCATTTAGAGCAAAAAATCGAGTTAGGATGTAGGAATGTGGGGAAGCTCTGGGAATGCTGAGATACTGGCATCTTATCAGGGTCTACTCACACCCTCAAACTCCAAAGAGAACATGTTACTGTCGTGGCTGGTGGTACAAGGAGCCTTTTCACAAAAATACATTTCATAAACAGAGAGTTTCTAGCATGTAATATAATAACAGCAATAATCAGCATTATTGCTGCACCTAAAAACATTGAAGCTGTACTAAAACCCCAGGTGATAACAAATGTGGGGAAGGCTGATGCCTCTCTTGCCTTGAACCCCCAAGTGTACACAGGAGAGGTACATGATGAAGCCACTGCTTAGTGCAGGAGGAAAGCTGATGGTCCACTGCCTGATCCAAATCCCGTCAAAGCTCCCGAGTCTTCTCATCCTCAGGGAGTTTTGGGCCGTTCTTTCACTTAATGATGGTGAAAGCAAAAATCCTATTTGGACATTTTGCAGTAGTTTAATCTCCCAAGGGCAGACACCTAAAATATAGCAGAGGGCTGGCTGAGGCCGGGGGAGATTGAAAGCTACATTGAATTCTACCTAAACCGTGTGTAGGTGCATTGATCAAAGGATGGGGGAAGTTTCCCAAACTCGACATGTTGAGGCCCAGCCACGAGCCCCAGACCACTCCTGTCATGCGATTGCAACACCAAGAGCATGGGAAAGTGGGGAGTGTTTCGGGGTGAATGCACGGCCCAGAGCACCCTGCACCAACAGCTGATCCTCTCGGCTTGTTTTGAATGCAATTGGCTCTGTCTCATCTAAAAATGACTATTCTTTCCACGTACAGCATGAGGTGCAGGAAGCCACACAAGATCTTATCTGCAAGGGCATGTGCACTTGGGTGGTGTCTACACTGACAATTTAGGCAATTTTCCCACAGTGGGGTTCACATCAGAAGAATAACCTCTTCAGTAGAACTGCTTGGAGTGGTGATGCACGACAGACACCAGTGGTTTCTGATGACTCCTGTGTTACTTAGCTCTGCTTGCAAGCTGGGACAGCACAAGGGTAAATAAGTCTGTGCCTGACTTCGTGCACTATTTCTGAACGAACAGCAAATGAATTTCTGAAAACCCATAGAATAAACCAAACAATAGAACCAGACTTTGCAGAGGAGGATCCAACATCACCTCCAGGAAAATCACAGTGATCAAAGCTTGGATAATGGCAGAAATAACTGAGTAAAAGGCACACCAGGTATTAATCATCAGGCACATCTGGTTTGTGTTTTGGAATCACTCATTTCAAACTTGTGGCTCATCAGCTTTGCTGGAGTTCTGAGTGCATCCCTGCACAGTGTATGACATCAGGTTTGATGGTTGATTGCTTCCTGCTCAAAGGGCACTCGACACACACAGCTGGCTGAGGCAAAGGTCTGCAGAAACGAGGAAAACACAAGATTTCTTAGGCCCACTCTCAAGGGACCAGGAAGGAGTGAGACCATCTACATGAAGCAGGGACAGGTTACTCCTAGCTAAAGAATTTGAGGTGGAGAAGTAAAAGTCAAGGTCAGAATATGCCCGTGCACAGGTGAGGGGAAGAGGCAACTGAGACCAACACTTCTATGATTTGTCTTCCTCAAGTCACTCAGCAGTTTTAAACAGGGTTTAACTGGTCAGTGCCCCCTTGAGCACTCCTTTGGAGCACTGCCCAAGGCTCCTGTGGGCTCAGGCCACCCACCTTCCCCAGATCCACACTCTCTGCACGGCTGGATCTGCTGCTCATCCTCCTGGCTTCTCCCAGAGCCCAGAAATGCTGACAGGAGGAGTAGAACACTACCATCCCAGTTACCAGTTCCCAGCATCGTTCAAGCTCCTTCCCCACTACTCCCCAGACAGAGGCCACCAGCAGAGCCGCTCCCGAAGCCGCAGGGTTGGGAGCAGGTGGCAGTGGCCCGTGCATGGCCTGTGGGTTTGGCTCCCTCTGCTCTGGAGGGGCATCATCTGGCAGGAAACATGCCAGTAAAGCTGTCCTTGAGCAGCAGAGCAAGTCAGTAGGAGAAAACAGCTGAGACTAACATTGTCATCTTGACCTGAGAAACAACTGCTGTAACATTTCCTTGGGTTTCCTATCCATTAAGATTCTTAGTTTAAAAGAAACAAGGAAACTCAAATGCACATGCTTTAAAACACAGCAGTAGTTGAACAATCCTTTGCATAATTGAGGGGGTGAGTGGAGGGAAGCAGCAGTATCAGAGACGTTTCCCTGGCTGGAGAGCAGCTCAATAAAAAGTCAGAGTGAAGGAATCCAGAATCTGATCACTGCTAACACTCATCTCTACTGACAGATCTGCAAAGATACATCGTGTGCACTCCAGCATTATGTATGAAGTAGGACTACAAACCCAACTTGGTGTTCAAAGCATCATAGCACTGAAAGTGAAGGTCATAGTGGGGATGGAACTGGTCAGTGTTACACCTTTGAGTATTTGAGCTCCTTTAAGTTTAACTCTGGTCAACCATCTGCAGGAGTATGCATTGATGACAAAAACTTGAAATTCTCTGTCTAAATAGCTTTTTCTCTGGGTACTCCAACATATTTTATGGCAAATTTTAACAACTGAACTCTAATAGATAACCCACATTATCTTAATTGAAAGAGCAAACATTAATCAAATTTAACATATGGAATGATCCTTCCTTATATGTAGAAATTAATGCATGAAACATTAGTAAAGAAAATATACAATACTTTTGAAAACAGAGAAATCTGAATGGAGAGCAACCAAAAAGCCCATTAAAAATAAGATGCTACTAACTTCATCCAGTATTCTTGTTTAAGAAGCAAAGTGATGAAGGGAGAGAAATGCTGCGAATCACCGACACAGAGAGACTGGAGTGGGAGGTCTCTCAGGCCCAAGAATATTTCTGGTTGTCAGAGGCTAAAAAGATTATTTATTGTTTCCTTCCTAAACCCAGCTCCACTGCCACCTGTTCAGAATTTACTATAAAGCTGTTAAACAAGACGAGAACTTTGATGCTGACTGTGAAAACAAGTTTCACTGTATCTGACCCGAGCAGCACTCACTGCTGATCCAGAAGCAAAGGAATTTGATTTTTTTCTTTAAGCACAGCTATCTTTTTACCTTTATAAGCTGTTTAAAAAAATGTAAATAAAATAACTCAGTGGACAATAGAGGGCATTCATCCCCCAGAAAGACAGCCGCCACCCTTAGACATGAAATATCGCAGCACATTAAGTCATGAGACCCCGCTAATCAAAGCTGACAGGGCCCTGAATGTGATTTCTGCTGAGACTTAGCGATATCATGGGGCACTGAAGCATGCACAGCCTGCCAGACTGCCCCTGTTCATGTGACAATGGCTTTTATTCCCCAAAGGGGCCTGCGAGTGACAAGAGTCCCCTTTGTCTCTGGGCTCCCGCATTCGCAGTGCAAGAGAGGTTCATTCAACCAGCCCCAGACACTCTTTGAAAGGCTGAAGTGTAACATAAGATGACCATGAAACACTAGCTTGCCTTCTGCCTACCCCTCATTCTTCTCCAGCACAGCCTGGCCTATTCAGGGCCTCTCGCAGCCCCGCTCGTGCTGCATTACCCCCGGTCTGCTGAATCCCCGCATTGTCCCGGCCCCGGCACCCAGAGCCCTTCCCACACCGTGTCCCCCGGCACCCAGAGCCCTTCCCACACCGTGTCCCCCAGCACCCAGAGCCCTTCCCACACCGTGTCCCCCGGCACCCAGAGCCCTTCCCACACCGTGTCCCCCAGCACCCAGAGCCCTTCCCACACCACATCCGCCTGGCAGCGTGGCTGGGCTCTGGCCCCACTGGCACAGCCCAGGTTGAGGGCAGCATGGACCTATGGCTGGTTTTGGAGGGATTCTGGGAAGGGGACAAAGCTACTGCACTTTACCTGGAACTCCCTGAGTGGGAATGCTAAACCCTCCCATCTCCCCCCACTGTGGGGCCCATGATGGCAGAGCTGGAGCCCCTCACCCTGCTCCCAGTGCCTGGTGCTCCTCCAGGAGCTGCACACTCCATTCACAACAGGATGGATAAAGCCCCAAACAGCCCAGACAGCTCACAGCCCCACTCACACATCCCTGCTCTTCCCAGGTCGCAGTACCCGCTGGTTTTCCAGCATCCTGGGAGCACTAGTGCCATCCGCTGGCGGTGCTCCCCAGCAGGGGCCTCCTCCCCACAGCCCATGTGCCCACCCAGCCCCGAGTCACCAGCACCTGGCACCGCACGGACACGGCTGGGACTCTCCTGAGCCCTGTCCCACCACTGCCCTCCCACAGTGCCCTGAACCCGCTCAGCCTCTGACCAGCTCCTCAAAAACCAGGCGCAAGGGAGGGCTGGATTCACTTCAGGAACAAGTAACTGCCATGGCCATGCCCAGGGAGCTCTGGGATCTCATTTGCCAAAGGGAACTTTCTCCAAAACCTCCATGAGGGAAAGGAGCCTTTACCCTCTGGGCAGAGATGTGGAAATCCATGCCTGGCAAACCACAGACAAAGGGAGTAATCTGCTCTAAAACAAATCCTGGAATCACAGACTGGTTTGGGTTGGAAGCTCATCTCATCCCACCCCCTGCCATGGGCAGGGACACCTCCCACTAGTCCAGGTTGCCCCAAGCCCTGTCCAACCTGGCCTGGAACACTCCCAGGGATGGGGGCAGCCACAGCTCCTCTGGGCACCCTGTGCCAGGGCCTCCCCACCCTCACAGGGAGGAATTTTCTCCTAACAACTAATTTAAGTTTCTCCTCTTTTAGTTTAAAACATTGCCCCTTGTCCTATCACTTTCTGCTCCTGTAAAGGTCTCTCTTACTCTTTTTTATAAGCCTCTTTAAATACCAAACTGTAAAACACCCGGTGTCTTATTTCAAACACAGCAAGAAAATAAATAATGGCAGCCAGGATTTGCATAGGTTTCTGTCCTTTCAGAGTTTCTGTCCTTTTGACTGAAGAGCCAAAAATCCTACATATGAATCTACTTCACTGCTCCAGCTGAGAGATGGGGAATAGCAGGATGGACAGACACCCTCAGCCCACTGCAGTGCTAAGAGCCTGAGCTCCAGGTTGTTTGGGGTTATTTGCTGTGAACTGAGGTATGTTCAGTCCCCAAGGGCAGTAAAAGATTTCCTGTTATTTTTGAAGATATTTCTATTCATCCGTCTGGAAACAAAACAAAACTAGAAGAAAGTTATGGCTGAGAGTGAGAAGCTGTTGAGGTTTCCTGTTCTTCACACTGGGAATGAGCAGTAAATGAGCTCTGCTGAGGAAGAAAGAACAGAAAAACAATTCCACAAAAAAAATTTACAGCTTTCCAAAACCAGATCTAGAAAGAACTGTATGTCTCTTAAAACAACAAATATCTTTGGAGCCACGAACTCAAAAATCCCACTTGAGTATAGTCAAATAGGACACTTCTGTTACATCACATTCAAAAACTTTTTGAGCAAAAGAGTGAGTCTCCAGCAGCTACCTGGGAATTTTGAACCAAATACAAAATATCTTTGCTTCACTATTTGAAGAAATCAACCAGAATGGAATTCCAGGATCTCACTTGGGAATTCAGCTTTACAGAAGAACAGGATTTTCAATACTGCTACTTGAGACTTTCCTTCTGCTAAACAAGATGAAGCTGTTCTACACCATCCAAGTGAAAAACAAACCTATAGTTTTTGTCTTTAAAACAGAAATATCATAGAATGGTTGGGAGGGTCCTTCAAGACCACCCATTTCCATCCCCTGCCATGGGCAGGGACACCTTCCACTAGCCCAGGTTGCTTCAAGCCCTGTCCAACCTGGTCTTGGACACTTCCAGGGATCCAGGGGCAGCCACAGCTCCTCTGGGCACCCTGTGCCAGGGCCTCCCCATCCCCACAGGGAAGGATTCCTCCCCAGTATCCCATATAAAGCACTGGCACTATTGTAGTTTGCTCATGAGAACGTGAGAACTGCCAAGGCCACCCAGGTATCTCCGTGATGCAGAGATGCTGCAGTGCTGTAACCACAGGTAAAACACACACACTCCTGGGGTGTAGTGAACTCCTGCCTGCATCAGCCACCACACTCACACACAGGAATAGTTACACGGTTTGAACATGAGCCTCAGTGGTAAAGAGCCTTCAAAATTCCTCCAGCTGAGAACTGAGGTTGGGGCAATCATTGAGTTTTCCAAGCCCCCTGACTGCAGGCAGGCTGGAGATAGCACAGCAGGTCTATGACCAGCTACTAAAATCCCTTCTTTGCTTGCTACGGACAAGGAAAACAAAAAAGAACACAACCATCCCCTTAAATTCTCCAAATTAAACCCTATTAACCTATTACTTTCAAAGGTCAGAGAAGGAGTGGAGGGAGGATTCCCTGGCACTCTGTACTCAGCCAGCAGGAAAGCTGAGGCTGGACACAGCTCCTGCACAGGGGAAGAGCCTGCTAAGCTGCAGCATTCACAGTGTGCAGCTGCTGGGATGAAACAGAATTCACACTGAAATGCATCCAAAAAAAGGACACAGACGTTCACAGAGAGCCGGGAAGGTAAATTTATTTGAAAGACATGACCCACCTCTTTGTAATCGCCCTTGAGATAAAGATGACTGACATGTTCAAGCAAATAGTTCCGGTCTGCTGTGTGGAGCTGGTAAATGCTGATCAGGGGGTCAAGCAGATTAGCTGGGCACTGAGAGAGGATTCTGAGCACACGGGCCTGCAGCTTCTTCAGCTGGATGCCAGACTTGAAAAAACCAAAACAAAAATCAAACACAGGTTTAGTAAAGATGGCTGTGATTCAACGGCAGTGGGAAATGCAGCTTGTTCAAACAGAACAAGCCAATTCCTTTGGAAGGGATTCTCCAATTTCCCCACGGAGTCTGCAAGCAGAAATCAGAACAATATGATACATGTTTTTTTCACAGCATCCAATTCAAAAACATGAAAAGTTTGCGGGATAATTCTGGAGAAGGGATCTGGCCTTGTGCAAAAGTAAAATCTGAAACTGGAAAAATGCCCTCTGAACTAGCACAGCTCTTCAGAAATTCTCCTCTCTTGTTCCCAGCAGAAAATCTCAGAATCCAGCGACTCCCCTCCAGGGAGATCTCACCTGTCAGGCATAAGAATTCCATTTCATTCCCAGGCTTGCTCCTGGGTGCAAGAAGGGCAGGAAAAGCAAAAGCACCATCAGAAGATGCACAGACACAGGTATTAATCCTTGTGTTTCCCACATGATCATTCATGACACAGGAATTTCCCACACTCATGACACAGGAATTTCAGTGCCAGTAGCACTTTGCAGATGCTGCAATGGCAGAGCTCAACACCAAACCAGAGCCACTTGGAAAAATGTGAAAGGAAGGAACACAAATATAAAAGTGTCCTGCAGTTCAGAGCCAAAAGCTTACAGAAAAGAGAAAATCTCTTTTCTGTATAGGTCAGAATATGTGAAGGCAGAAGGAATGGTAAACATTAGGAAGTACAATCTGATGACCCAACATTACAGAACTAATCATTCGGCTGCTGAAAAGGCAGACTGTTCCCATTTTCTACATTCCCACCATATGGCAGCAGTTAAGCAATCCTACCGTAACTGGCTTCTACTTCCAGAGCTGGAAGAACACACAGAGCAGATTACTGCAACTGGGTTTATCCTGACAGCAGGGATGTGAGTTCCAGTGGGAGAGCCTCCAGCCTGGAAAGGCTGCAAGATCAATGCTCCATCAAAGTGGTTTGATCTGGCGAGATGGAAATGCCAACTTGGGAAGGGAAATAGAGCTCTGGCATCACAGATTTCATTTTCACACCAGCATGCCACAGATAACATCTCAGTAAGAGTTTCACACCTTGTCACACTGTGTATAAGGCTATAGAGAAGATGCTGGACTATGGAATATGTGAAAAGTGAAACTGGAGATACTTGAGGCACATTAAAATCAATCGCTCTCTCCTCTCTCCCGACTCTCTTCTAACCTGTGGAACAGCAGGATGCTCTTTTATCCAAAGCTGCAGCTCCGTGGTGATGTAATACCCCAGGGAATGCCCTTTCCCCTTCCAATCACTGCTGTTCTCCAGCATGGCCAGGAGTCCTGCCAAAGGGTCCTCCAGTCCGGCAAAGCCCCGCCTGATTTCTTCCTTGAGCTGCTGAGATACAAAACCACATTGTCACGTACAAAAAGATTAGTGAATCCTCTCTTCCCCAGGCTGAACACAAAGCTTTATTTTTTTTAATTTAATCTATTCAGAGAGGTAACTGTTGCTATTCAGCCACCATCCGCGCCTCCAGTGACTTTTCATGTCATTACAGATTCCTTCATGGCTCACTGCACCTCAAACCCAATGGGAAAAGCAGCAATTGTCCACACTAATTATCCCATAAAGACAGAGAAGTTGTTCTGTGGGGCAGACAAAGGGGCTTGGGATTTGGGGGAGGGGGAGAAAAGAAGTGAGCTGGAGAGAGGGGTGTTATTAGGAAAATGGCAATATTGAAGGTAGAGAATTGGGCTCAAAAACCTGCTCATCTTCTAACAGACCTACATGAGCACAGCGTATGAACCTCCTCATTCCTGCACCACAGACTTGCACATTTGACCTTATCCCCACTTCAGCCACAATGGCTTCTCACTGTAATTGGAATATTTGGGAGTCTCAAAATAGTTTGGATTTTGCACACAGCATCAAAATGAATGAAATATTCGAGTTCAAACTCTGTTAGGCTGCCATCTTCCAAATCTGTGCTCCTTTCCCCAAACCTCCCTGAGCAGGGTATTCTCTGCTGACCATCTACAGCCCCTGCATGTCAGGCATTGCACACCTCCAAGAGCCTAAAGGCCCTGCAAAGGGGCTTGGAACATGGGAAAACTCCATGCCATAAATCTTAGGAATCCCAGGGTGATGTGTTTAGAAATGTGAAGGAATTGGACCCTCAGTTTGGGAATGTTAATAGGCTACTTACTACCCATCTGGTAGAAGTGATAAATTAGCAGCACTGAGCAATATCTCTATAATGTTTACATTAGAAGTAGTTTCCAAGGAGCTGGGAGGGTTGGCAGGGTGAGGAAGTGGCATCCTCAGTACCCACACAGGACCTCTCACTGCATGGTACATGCACCAGCGTGGAGCAGGGCAAACACAGAGACACAAAACAAGAAATCACTGAGAGCAGCTGCTCTCTTTCTTTTCTGGCTAGAAAGCCAAATCCAAAAGATGCTCATTCCTGCTGCAGCCAGCACTTGTAATTTACTGTATATCATGGCCCCAGTCGGAGCTTCCAATGGAAACAACATAAATTTTGAAGAACAACTTGGAAAACAAAAGAAAATCTACAGAAAATCTGCCAATGAATTTGTTCTTTTTTATTCATTGACAATATTTACTGGAAGACAGTCATTTTCCAGAGTGTCTTTCATGTCTGGAAAAACCACAGAACCTATCGTTTACGGCAGAAACTGCTTCTTTCTCACTAGACTATCAAAGGCAGCATGAAAAAGCTGATGACTAACAAAGATGTGACTTCAGATAAGAGATTTCTCCCTGTAAGTAATTTTCCCTGTGGCAAGAGTTTGCGATGTTAAACACAGGGCTCCAACTTCACTGGGAGATGCAGCAGAAGGCAAAGCCGAGCCTTATCCAACCACAAACATCCAATACAACAGCCAAAGGAAAACAAAGCAACTTGCCAACTCAATTGCACCGCTTAGAAATGGCTTTTTTCCCCCCAAATCCCCACTTCAGCACATTCAGAGCTTCCACCACACTGCTCAGCTCCTCCTTGGGCTGGAGTCTGAGCCTGGACTTTGGCAGGCTGGGTTCCAGCAGACACCAGGTCCTGCTGGCAGGGGCAGAGCAGCTCCCAGCACTGACTCCACTGCCAGCAGCATGAACTGTGCTCATCTGGACAGAGCCTGGCCTTGGTACCAGCCAGACCACAACAAGCTGGGCAGAAACCTCCCTGCAGCCCCGTGGGCAAGCTGAAGCCTTCAGCCATGATGTGTGTAGCCTGAGGGGGAAAAGCAAGACCAGAAAGGGCATGAGACACCTAAACCAGAGAGGAAAGAGTGCTGTGCTGCCTGGCTCATCCCTCTGCCAGAGAAGGATTCCTCTCAAACATAATTGCCATTTCCATTTCAATTGATTCCCATGGCAGGGAATGCTCCTTGGGGGCCTGACAGATCATGGGAATAGGAAAATGTTGCCCATGCTCAAACTACACACTTCTTCATTCAGCTTTGGTCCCTTATTTCCAGTCACACAGCTCCAGGCAGTCTGCTGATGCTTCCTGGTTATTCCAGAACTGTCTTTCCGATGCAGGAAATGTCCATTTCTTATACCCATGTTCCAGAAGTGAGGTCATGCCATGGCAGACACTCTCCTGCCCACGGTCACTGATTTGAGACCAAGGGCTGATTCTCCCAAGTTCACAGACAATATCCACTCACAGGCACACACAGTGAGCGACAAAGAAGCTCCTGCCTTTTTCCTGGCAGTGGAGCAAACTGAGCTGTATTTAAACCAACTTCTCTGAGTTATTTCAGCTGTAAATTGGGGTGGCAGCAGCAGCACAACACTCCCGAGCTGCACAGAGAGCCCTGCCCCTCAGGAGTCTACACTTGCTGTGGATGCATGGCCCTGGGCAGGGATCAGACCATCTCAGTCACAGCGTGACCAGCACACATCAGAACCCACTGGGACATTCCTGCTGAGCTCCTTTCACCAGTTGGTCCCACCACAGGCTCCTCATCGCTCCAAAAAGAGTTCATTGGGGGTCAGAAATGCACCCTCCAGGTGGAGAAACACACTCCTGCCTGAAGGGTGGGACCAGGGGACCAGCAAACCCCACTGGGGAGCTGCAGCCTGCATGTCCTGCAGTGCTGCATCCCACTGCAATGACCAACACAAGAAAGACATGGACCTGTTGAAATGAATCCAGAGGAGGCCACTAAGTTGATCAGAGGGCTGGAGCCCCTCTGCTCTGGAGTCAGCCTGGGAGAGCTGCGGGGTTCACCTGGAGAAGAGAAGGATCCAGGGAGACCTGAGAGCCCCTTGCAGGGCCTAAAGGGGCTCCAGGAGAGCTGGAGAGGGACTGGGGACAAGGGCTGGAGGGACAGGACACAGGGAATGGCTTCCCACTGCCAGAGGGCAGGGAGAGATGGGATATTGGGGAGAAATTCCTCCCTGTGTGTGTGGGGAAGCCCTGGCACAGGTTGCCCAAAGAAGCTGTGGCTGCCCCATCCCTGGGAGTGTCCAAGGCCAGGTTGTGATTCTGTGATTCTATGACCATTACAGAAACAAACCAACTGAACACACGGAGCTGCAAGTGTGAGTCCTGGGGACCCTCCAGTTTTCCACCTCCTGCAGGAATGCTCTGGGGCTTTCTGGCCAATGACACGTCCATGGGAGGCTTTGTCATTTCCAGAGTGTTTTTCTTCCCAATCCACACACGGATTCCAGGGTACCCAGTGCAAAGAATTTTGATGATTATCCTTTCCTACTGTTGTTTTGTGGGATTAACTGCCCTCAAGACCTAAAGGATAATATTTTTTTTCCTCCAACTGTAACAAAACTTGATGGAAAGCTCCAGGCTTTAGAGTTGCTGAGCTCAAGTCTCCCTTGGTGAGTGACCACTTGGAAAGGCACCTCTCACACTGGGTTTCCAGTTGTTTAATAATTCCAGCTGGGAACCACAGAGTACCAGTAATGGGAAGTGCAGCAGAGCAGGACAATGACTAAACACTACAGACACCCAGGATGGAGCACGTACACCAGGTCCTCAGCCACACAGGACACACTCCACGTGCTTACGGGGGGAGATGCAGCATCCTGGGTCTTTTAGAAAGGAAACCATCTCAGCTGTGAACCTGAACAGTGGAGATTTAAACATCTCCTGAACAGTGGAGATTTAAAAATGGGAAATCCACCACTCAGCCAATCCATCTACTGTTTTTGTTAGTTTTCAAGCTCTAAGATTTAAATGAAATACATTTTACTCCCTAAGAGAAATCTCCATGTAGAGTCCATAGGCTGCTGTATAAAAATACAGCACTAATTTTAGCCAAGTAGTATAAATTCACCACTGTAAAAGGCAAAGACAAACCAAATCAGAAAAAAAAATACTTTGAATATGAAAGCTTTGATATCATTCCACTTGGCAAAGTGCACTGCTCTGCTGACTTCAACCCTCACTCTTTCAGCTACCAGAAATATTCTTCCCCCTCCCCCAAGATCCTCCATTTAATGGACAAAAAAAAGTGTTTAAAACAAAACAAAAGCAACTTTGATTTTTTTCCCTCTGTAACTCAGCCCTGTAAACTCCAGCTCTTTTATAGGAGCCCCTGAGCTGCTCCACATCACACAGAGTACCTTTTCTTTTCACTTATAGTTGCAAATGCACAGGCTCTTCCCCTGTGTGCTGGAATGAAAGAGTCGTGAAGCATTGTGGGTGTGACCTGTGCCTGGACATGCTCTGCATGTCACCGAGGGGGCTCAGCCTTACCTTCCTCAGCTCTTGCTTTGTCCAGAGAAGCTGAAGGGTTTTCAGCAATAGGAGTGGGTCCTGGCCTGGAGGAGGGGGAAGAGAGAGAGAAAAGGAGGGAGAAAAACAAAACAAAACAGATTTATTGGCTCTGTGGAGGCAGCCCAGACACACTGGGGCATTGTTTCACCCGAGAGAAATCAGCTACTCCATGCACTGTGTTGGAAACCACCAACCTTCCAACTGCCAGTCAGGATTAGAGTGCTAAAGCCCTGCTCTCCAAATCCCAGCCGAATCTGAGCCATCACCCAGGCTCGGCTTTAACTCAGCACTCCCGGGGCCTGCAGCACTCCAGAGCTGTACTGGTGCAGCTACAGCTCAGTCCTGCTGCTGCTCCTTACCCCCTGCACCCCACCTCCCTCTGCACATGAAACTAAACGGTCCTGGAAGAGCGAACACCTCGCACAGGTCGGGAAGGATGATCAGCACATGGATTTTTAAGGAATGGCTCTGAAGCGTAACCTCGTGGCAACCTGGGGGTGGAGGAGGGAGTGGGTAAATTTGGGAGCAGCTCAGCCCCGTGTGCTGGAGGGGACAGTCTGTCCTTGACAGGCTGGACTGGACACAGGCTGGGGGGGACTGGGATCTGGGCAAAGTGGTGTCTGAGGAAGAGGGAAGGTGAAATGCTGCTGGTTAGTGGCAATGCTAAACAAAGAGGGATCCAGTATGTCAAAAGAAGGTTATTTGGAATTTTCCTCTTACTTTTCACTTAGTTATTGCAGAACTTGAAGTCAGTTGTTCTTTTGTGTCTAGTATCATTCATCATACTCTTACTCATCATGCCAGTATTTCTGAACCAATGTTTTAGGAATAACTCATTTTAAAATGATATTTTAAAAGCAGTAACATGTTTGATATTTGATTCTATTTAATGCACAATCATTTACTTATGAAACCATGACTCAGAATATTCTGAATGAAAATCGTCTATGGCATGAACAGTTTAAATGTGAAGAATGAATCTGAAAATCTGAATGAGCTCTCCAAAACCACTCATTCTCCTGTACCTCCTCTTATGTTTTCATACAGCCAAAAGAAAATGTTAAACTGAAAAGGAAGCATTCTTTCAATCACCTTTTGTGTTTTACAATTCCTGAAGAGCTCATTTCCAAATGCCAGATTTCATGCTCAGTATCCCACCACACTTCATATTTCAGGTCACAAAAAACTTCCTCAGCTGTGAAATGCTCTACCTCATCCAACTGAACTCTGAGGCACTGCATTTATAAAATATTTGAAGTAGCAAGCTGATTACCGGTTGAGCCAAGAGCATGATAATATTCCCATTATCCACTAACCTCTGGGAAACACCAGCCAAATTAAAAATGCCACATTTACAATTCATAAGATAATATTTTCTCTCATCTCTGGTTATTCTGAAATGTTGAACTCTCCAAACACTGGCAGTTCTCAGCTACTGCTCCTCCTCTGGAAAAAGAAAAGGCTCTTTTTACACCAAAACAGAAGAAAAGCCAGATCCCTACTCCCCACTAAATTAGCAAATTACAGTCAAATTCAGCCCATGTGTGTGTGCATATCTGCACACTCTCCTTTTGGCCTGACTCCCAAAGAAATTTATACACACACAGGAAAAAAACCCTAGAATGCAACGCAGTGTGTAACCAAATACATTGTAAATCTGAGCTGTAATTAATGCAGGGAACAAGCTGGAATGATACAGGAAATGAGAGCAGTTAGGAGAGCAGTGTTTCACTTCAGATACAGCCAATAATTCAACTTGTTAAAAAGCTTTCTAAACCTCAATCAACAAACCCAGCCCTTTTCTTACTGACTTTTTCCTGCCTTACCTCCCTGCAACTGAAACCCGAACTCACTGGTTTGGGACACACAGACCGATGGAAACGTCTCTCCAGTCAGTTTAAACCAGCCCAGTGTGGTGCCAACATGGCCCCGGGTCCAGCTGCAGGGTCCTCAGCACAGGAAGGACATGGAGCTGTTGGAGCCAGTCCAGAGGAGGCCCCAGAGATGCTCCAAGGGCTGGAGCCCCTCTGCTCTGGAGCCAGGCTGGGAGAGCTGGGGGGGGTCACCTGGAGAAGAGAAGCTCCAGGGAGACCTGAGAGCCCCTTCCAGGGCCTAAAGGGGCTCCAGGAGAGCTGGAGAGGGACTGGGGACAAGGGATGGAGGGACAGGACACAGGGAATGGCTTCCCACTGCCAGAGGGCAGGGGTTGAACAATGACATAAACTCGGAGAAATCAGCTTTTGGCGTCCAAACAGGACTGTTCCCTTCCTTACCTGGTAAGGCTGGCAAGGATCTAAGGATGAAATACAGTCAGAGGCTAAACATAACAAAATAATCCACATGCAGTAGCTCCCAGAGCCAAACATGAACAGGACAGCAAAGCCACATCATGTCTTTGTCTCATCCCATCTGAGAGGAGGGCTGCTGCAGTTCATGCTGGATTTTGAGCTATTGCATCCAGTCACTCTCCAGCTGGGATAGAAGACAGAAATGTGAAGGTTCACACAAATCTGCCTCCTGAAAGAAATGAACAATTCATCTCTTCTGTGTCCTGCAGGACCTCTTTGGAGGACTGGCCTCCTCATTGTTCTCCTGGCACCCATAAATGAAAAATGAGTGTCTTTGGCATTGATGAAGAATTAATAACTACTGCTACATTCCCACTGGAATACCAGACAGGTTCCTGCTCATCCACATTGCAGGAGGAAGGAGAGAAGCAGCAGTAAACTGATGCCAGGATATCCAAGGAAAAACAACAGGACCTTACAGGGAGTTTCATAAACATTTCAGACAAATCTGGAGAGCAGACAGCTGCTCCACACACAAGGGAGTGAGGAAGAAATACAAGGGAAGGAAGAATAAAGCAAAGTGACTGAAAACCAAGTGGTCAGAACTGAACCACAAGTGCATCTGGCCTTGGTTCAGGACAACAACAAGGCAAGGATGGGGCATGGGCTGAAAAACGCCTTCCTATGTTGCACCAGGAACACCCAGAATAGCCACTGCTGAAGAGAAGGTAAATCCTGCAGAGATTCCTACATCCTGAAGAGATATCCAGCTATTAGCAAGGGACATTCAATGAGCAAAAAAAAACAAAAGAAGGATGTCAACCAGCAAAAAAACCAGTGTGGCAAGTCAGAGAGATGATCTGTCCCTGCTCCAGCTGTGAGGGCCAGGGATGGCCGGGTCTGCCACACTCATCCCTCTGAGACGCGCCTGAGGCGACTGAGCCCACTCCATTCCTAGACCAAGCTCCAAAGGGCTCAGTCTGACACTGATCCTCCACAGCTCCGAAAGAGAGGGTTGCAGATCATAAAACACCTGGCAAAGCCTTACCAAAACAAGGTTATAGAATGTTGGTGGAGATCTCAAAAAGACACATCTGTGCCCACTCCATCAAGACACAAATAACTTTGAGATCTTCCTCTGACAGTTTCTCCCAATAGCATGTTCCTGTTTTAAACATTTTCACACTAATATATTTCCTCTCAACATTTTTCATTCTGAAAATAAATCAGGTCTGCCCTGAATCTGGTACCAAAATTGGAGGAGCTGGTAAATCAAATGTCTTCCAGTTCTCAAGATCTGTGGTTACGTTTCAAAACCATAAAAACCACAAGGCTTATATTTCTGAGTTAGAAAAGTGCCTTTGAGGAAAGCCATAAACTACTTTCTGTTCATTCTCTTTTTTTCCTTTGTGCATCCATCACTCAGACCCTGCTGTGGTCACAACAAAAGCAGTGCTCACAGGCTGGTGAGGTAGCACTGGGTTTGCAGGGCACCCTTGCAAAATGCTGCTGCTTTACCACCAGCGCTGCTGAAATACCCTGGCAAGAGAACTCCATGTTCTGACTGAGGCTCCTCATGTCTCCTGCCTGAGGCAAGTGAGGCATGGAACCCCAGAGGAGGAGCTTCCCAAGGAGAAAACCTCCTGAGGCTTTCTCTTTGTGTTCAAAGCCATTAAATGCCCCCAAATGTTGAGACCTGGAAGAATTACAGTCAGCAAAAGCAAAGATACAGAATGAAAGCAAAAGCAACCCCCAAAAAGAAGGCTCAAGTGACTGAAATGCAGGATCACAAGCCCCAGACTCACTTACAGCTGAAAGTCATGGACAGGACAGGTCAAGAACAAAAAGCTAATTACAGAATCACAGAATCATGGAATCATAGAATCTTCTGGGTTGGAAGAGACCCACAAGCATCATCCAGTCCAACCCTCAGCCCTGCACAGGCCCAGCCCCACAGGTCACCCCCTGTGCCCCAGAGGATCATCCAAACCCTCCTGGAGCTCTGGCAGCCTTGGGGCTGTGCCCACTGCCCTGGGGAGCCTGGGCAGTGCCAACCACCCTCTGGGGGAAGAACCTTTCCCTGAGATCCAACCTGACCCTGCCCTGACACAGCTCCAGCCCTTCCCTGGGTGCTGTCCCTGCTCACAGGGAGCACAGATCAGAGCTGCCCCTACAATGATTATGTTTTCTTTAGCAGCCACATTACATCTGTGCCCTGCAAATTAGTGGGATTTTAATAAATGTTTAATGGAATATCCAACAAATCCAACCCACCCAGTAAACAATCAGTGAATTTTCACTATTACTTATTGTCTTGTATGCCCTCTGCCCCAACAAATCCCTAAGTTCTCTGTGAGAACTCCTGTTCATCTCTGATGTGCCTGAGATATTTTTCAGAAAGAAAAACAAGAATCTGAGATATTTCCGTGTCCCCCTCCAAGGGCAGCTGGACTGTTTGGACTTAAAAACTCCAACATATCAATGTACAGACAATGCATAAGCTGAGAGTTTGGGGGAGCAGAGTCATTCAGCCAGCTCATGTTCCAGCAGCACCATGGGTACACCCACACCCTGCCCACAGCATTACAGCTGGAACCAACACATACTGTGTTATGTGAGAGTTAATCAAAGTCTCTTATCAAAACCTGCTATGCCTCAATTTTGTTCAGAAGTGGCTGCAGCTCACAAGTCTGTGCTGGTTTTGCAGAACAACAGAGGGGCACAGAAATATCACTTTGATGACGCAAAAATGAATGGATACATTTTCTAGGCACCAAATATGAATCTTTAAGGACAAGCTGATTTAACTAAAAAGGCACAAAATTCCTCCACAGATTTCCAAAGTTCCATCCACAAACTGTGACACCTTCCAGGTGTTCTCGCTGTGTCTCCTTTTAATGGGCACACATAATATAAATAAACCTTCCAGTCTTGTTTAAGCAGTTTTGAGCTTGATAAAATGATTCCACATGGAACATCTCCTAACAATGTGAAATGACATCTAAAAGACAGAAAACCAATTCTAGAATATGCAGGTATGTGCTCATGCATTGTAAAAGTCTGGGTTGGAATTAAAAAAACATACAATAAAGAAACAAAAGGAAAGGGCTATGCAACTCTGAAGTAAGTAGGAAGACTTGAGAAAAAGCAAGTATGTGTGAATATGTGGGTGTTAGCAGAGCATGGCAGTGCCATTCTCTTTTTGCTTTGTGGGAGGCTTCTTCAGTGATTTTTGCTTACTTGGATTCATCCCAGGGCCTGGGGAGTGATACCAAACAAGCCACATATCCGTGGATGGGTGAAGATGACCCACATGCCACAACTAATGGTCACCATCAAAACAGGTACGACACAGATTAATCCCTTTTTATCTCAGAGTTAGGAATATGCTGTCACAGTAGTTCTTGGTCCTGCCACGTCATCCCTTTCTTGTGCTGAAGAATCACCTTTAGGAACCCTCTCTTAAGTCTGAGGCTTCTATCAAACCTGGGACTGAAATGGGGAAATCCCTTTGGAAACAGGAATTACAGTGGTAGAGCCCTGCACTGCTGGGGCAGAGTATTCCTGGGAAGCCTGTTCCCGCATGGGCAACATCTTGCTTGCTGATTCCCGTATCTTTTGAAGTAACTTCCTGTGTTTCCACCCTGGGTATATCCAGTAAAAGCCTGTATTCACATGTACACAGAGCACTTGTTGTTGGGAGAGACCTTAAAACTCGTCCAGTTCCACACTCTGCCACGGGCAGGGACACCTTCCACTGCACCAGGTTGCTCCAAGCCCCATATGAAATTCTCTTCCCTGGTTTCACAAGGAGGAAAGAGCAAAGGGCAATCAGAAATTGCAAAGGACAGAGGTGGGACATGGGGTTTCTTGGAAATGTTTTCTGGGGACACATTTTTCTCAGCTGGTCAGAACCTGATCGCTGCAATACCCCAGCAGTGGGTTTGTCGGCATTGCTGCTTCATCCCCTTCGACCTCCTTCCCCATTTCTGATTGAGAACACGTGTTCTAAATGACATTTAATGCCACTGCTGGAAGTTGCCTGTATTTCTACAACAGTGCCAAGGTTCATAGTTCCTCCTTCACCCACAGTGAAACAAACCTCTGCCTGCTTTGCACCCTTGTCAGCACAAGGGACAGGGGGGACAGCCAGTGCTCCCTGCAAAACCATGGCACTGAACCCAGGAGTTATAGCTGGGAGTGGACGGAAGAGGGAAATAATATATTTCCCCCATAAAGAACTAAAAACCAAACAACTTAGCAAGCAGACAAGAGGCAGAGCTCCAAACTACCATGGAATCAACGTAACAACTTGGGTGGTGAAAGGAACTCAGAGCGTGGTGAGGCTCTGGCACAGGTTGCCCAGAGAAGCTGTGGCTGCCCCTGGATCCCTGGAAGTGCCCAAGGCCAGTTTGGATGGGGCTTGGAGCAACCTGGGCTGGTGGAAGGTGTCCCTGCCCATGGCAGGGAGTGGGACTGGATGGGCTTTCAGGTCCCTCCAAACCCAAACCATTCTGGAATGCTGTTCTAAGAAGATCAGTGCCAAAGTAAGGGCTTTAGCAACCCCTTGGGAAGGGCTGTGTTTCCCTGCACCCCCAGAGCACAGGTTGCTTCAGTGAGGGCTGTGCTGTGGGGCCGGGGTGTGCTCGGCATGTGGGAGCAGGTGTCTGTGGATGCTGCTGGGGCACCCAGGACCCACTGCCCACAGCCCTGTGCCCAAATCAGCACCCAAGAGATGTGCTTTGAGGGTGGGGAAGTGAACATGGACCTGGGCAGGCAACGCACCCGAGTAGTGTCCACCTCAGCTTAACAGAGTCATAGAATCCCAGAATGGTTTGGGTGGGAAGGGACCTTAAAGCCCATCTCATTCCACCCCCTGCCAGGGACACCTTCCACTAGCCCAGGTTGCTCCAAGCCCCGTCCAACCTGGCCTTGGACACTTCCAGGGATCCAGGGGCAGCCACAGCTTCTCTGGGCAACCTGGGCCAGGGCCTCCCCACCCTCACAGGGAGCAATTTCTTCCCAGTATCCCATGTATCCCTGCCCTCTGGCAGTGGGAAGCCATTCCCCCTTGTCCTGTTCCTCCGGGGTCATGTCCCAAGTCCCTCTCCAGCTCTCCTGGAGCCTCTTTTGGCCCTGGAAGGGGCTATAGGAAGTTCTGATCAGACTTGGCAGTTCACACGAACAGAGGGAGTCGACGGCTCCTGGACACCTTCTCGTTACCAGTTAAATTGCTGGCTGCTGTCTTAAGGGAGGCTGATTTTTTTTTTCCAGGGATATCACCCACATTCCAGTAACACCATGACCAGGAAGAACTTCCAAGGCACCTTTCTCCACCCCTGCATGTTACTTTTGAATGTAAACCAGCACTGTCTTGGGGATGGGGAGGATTTTCCCTCACAAGTGTCCAGTCCTATTTCAGATGCACCTGCACCAAGGGGGACAAAGGCTTTTCAGTACCTTCTCATGGCAGAACCTGTTTCTTAGGGAAAATAGTTATTTCCAGGAATGATAGCACTTTACTCCCAAGAACACTTTGGTTAAGGAGTAATCACTTGGTGATTCATTCCAATCTCCAGTGACTGCAGTGATGAGTCTCCCACAAAGGATAAAAGCTCCCAGAGGTATTCCCTGCAGGACAATGGCTCGGGTAGTAGTGTCTGCAGGGGCAGAGGATCTGCCAGGAGAGCCTGATCCATTTCAGTGCTAATTACACCCACCACTGAATCCTCCAGTGCCAAATTTACAGGAGGTCGTATGTCACAAAACTATTTCATTTCAGAAACAATCCATTGCTCTGCTTTAGCAGCATTTCCACAGCTCCAAAACTCCCTCACCATCCCATCAACTTCCATCCCATTCCTTCACTGCCTTCCACAAAAGGCAAATATGCTTTAAGAGATCTAACTGTGGGTTTAGCTTAATTCACACAGCAAGGAAATGAAGCAAGAAGGCGGGGAGAGTCCTTCTTGATGCTTGTCTGGCTGACTCCAGCCTTGGCTCCATTTCCAGTTTCAGCTGCTGCTTTCTCATCGGCAGAGCTTTGAACTCCACCACACCGAGCCCTTCCCATCTCGGAAGGGAAGGAACCAAACGAGCTACCACACTGCTAAAGTCCTCACACCACACACCACCCTGTAATTTTAACATTAAAGATAGAGCCTTTTGGGAGGTCTGTGAGTTTAGGTTCACCAAAGCAAAGGCATTTATTATTACTTGTTCCTCCAGCTCTTCATTCACACATCTGGATTCCCCTTCTGCACTAACACAGCCAGTGGAAGGATCTGCATCAGACAGGAGGGAAAAATGTCCCCTAATGCATTAAGTTCCTCACTTGTTATCACCTGCCTATGAACATCAGCTTGTTCTCAGTCACCAAAAACCTCCTTTAAGATGAATTCATCATCTCCATTCATCAGCTTGTTCTGATAGGTTTCCCCCAGCCCAGAGATGCTCTTTACATGACAGTCAGTGACTCCTGCTGCCAAGAGAGACCTGGACACCCCTGCAGTCTCTCTACAACAGATGAAATTCCCCAGAGTTGGAATTGCTACTGAAATAAAGGGGCTCACATCACCTAATGCACTGCCACAAGCTGGTCCAGACACCACTGGGAACTGCAGAACCAGTCTTGGTTTTGTTCATAGGCCAGATGGAAAAGTCAGCCCGAAGCGATTCCCCCTAGCCCAGTTCTCTGCCTGTATTGAAAGCAGGGGCAAAGCTTCATTCCAATCCAACTGACACAGTTGTTTCACTGCGTAGGAAATACTTTGCTTCACTTTAGGGGGAGACCAGCATCTAGAAACTTATCTTCTCATGGTTTTTCACCATCTTTCAGACAGATTGGGTTTAACAGAGACTTCTAATTCAATGATGCACTTTCCATGTAGGACAGCAAGGTACAGTCCAGCAATTCCTCAGCTGAGTCTCTGGTTTGGATGTACTCTATTAAGGAAGCAATTATATATCATAATATTAATCCTACCAATTGTATGTTCTCTAATATCCTTGCAAAAGCCTATCACAAAGCATAGAATCTCAGAATGGGTAGGGCTGCAGTCAGCCCTGCAAGCAATGCTTCTTTCAGGGTTCTCATTTGGTTCTTCCAGAGAAAAGCCAGAATTCCTCAGGTGCCATCAGTGAGCCTACACTTTCCTGGGATCCCTCTGTTCAGCCACACCTTGGTCTACGCTGCCGACCACATGTTACTACAGAGCCAGAGTCAGGAGCTCAAACAGAAATATGGTGGAGAATGAGCTGCACAGGCAGAACACTGAGAAACTGCTGGAGAGGAGAAAGGGAAATGAAGGACAGTGGGTAAAGCAACAGTGTATTGAAAGCAAGACAAGTTTTTCTGGAAAAAGAATCCAGCCTTTCTCAATGGCAGCAAAAGTCATTCTGTAACTAAGGGCAGGAGAGATCCCTTCCATTCTGAGAAATCTGAGTTATGAAAACATAATAGGAACCCTCAGCATTTGGCTCACACACGCTCGGTTTCTCAGTGAGTCAGAAGTTCACATTCTTCTACTGCAGTCTCCCAACTGAAAACAATCCCCACACTTCAAGCAAGAGAATAATACAGCACACATATGCTTTTTATAAAACAATCCTTACAAATAACCATGCCTTTTGTTTTTGTAATGGCTAAAATTCATCATTTCCCCCCCAAAAAGCACAGATCAAACAGAATGCACTCTCATTAAAAGAGAAGGCTCACTTGGTTGAGCACCACAGCCAGTAACATTACCCTCTGATTTTCTTAGTGTTTCTTGTCAATGAAGAGACAGGAGAGCTGCTCCCTGGGCTCTGTGGGGCAGGGCAGGCACAGAGCAACCCCAGCCCAGTGCTCCAAACAAGGACCTTCCTCCCCCACCTCACAGCAGCCCTGAGGACACTCACAATCTTCTCCCACCCAGCACGTACTGAAACCTGAGCAACATCATCACAGAATCCCAGACTGGTTTGGCTTTGGAGGGACCTTAAAGCTCAGCTCATTTCACCCTCCTGCCATGGGCAGGGACACCTTCCACCAGCCCAGGGTGCTCCAGGCCCTGTCCAACCTGGCCTTGGAGGCAGCCACAGCTTCTCTGGGCAACCTGTGCCAGGGCCTCCCCACCCTCACAGCCAAGAATTCCTTCCCAATATCCCATCTCTCCCTGCCCTCTGGCAGTGGGAAGCCATTCCCTGTGTCCTGTCCCTCATCCCTTGTCCCCAGTCCCTCTCCAGCTCTCCTGGAGCCCCTTTAGGCCCTGAAAGGGGCTCTCAGGTCTCCCTGGAGCCTTCTCTTCTCCAGGTGAACCCCCCCAGCTCTCCCAGCCTGGTTCCAGAGCAGAGGGGCTCCAGCCCTTGGAGCATCTTTGTGGCCTTCTCTGGATTTGTTCCAGCAGCTCCGTGTCCTTGTGCTGGGACCCCAGAGCTGGAGGCAGCTCTGCAGGTCGATGTCTTCTGAGCAGAGCAGGGGGGTAAAATCACCTCCCTCACAGCACCTGGGCACCACACATGGCACAGGAGTGGAGGATGCCCTTCAGAGCTGGTGCCTACTGAAGAGATAAAAGCGAAACCCCACCAAAGAGCTCTCCAGCTCTGGGACATCCTCACAGTGCCTGAGATGGCGCAGTCTGGGGTCACTGCACAGCAGTGAAGGAGTCCATCTAACACTGTGACCCTGAACACCATGTGTGTCATCACCTCAGACAAACAGAGGTCATCTGGGGACACTTTCAATGTGCCCTGGATGGACAAGGACAAGTGCAGCTACTTTTACATAAGAGGCAATTTAAAAATAACACCAAGAAATCGCATTCTAGGCATTTAATGAAATCCAACTTCATAACAGCCTAAAAATGTAACCATTGTAAACCTTTTGCATGTTGTTGGCAACACTGTCAAATGGTTTACTCGTCTGTCATGGGCTCTAACCTCAGTGTCAAGGGCTCTTGAGCACCAAGATCTCTGGCACAGGGCTGCTGGCAGTCTGGGCACCCACCGGAGGGGAGGACAGCACTGCACTCCCTCATTCCCTTCCAGTTCCACACCCTCTCCCTCCACACAGCTAAAGGCCCTGAGCTCCCTGGATCTCCATCCTGCCCAACCCAGGGCTTGGATTCTTGTGTTCAAAACAGTTTCAAACAAACCCCACAGTTTCATCACACAGTATTCCTTCTCATCCAAAAAATCAGCCAAGCTATTTTTACCTCTTTCAGCCACCAGCTCCACGCAATTTTTTGGTGATGAAGAGAATTGGTTTCTGCTCCCATAAACTATCTGTGTTGAGGCAAGGATGAGGAACAAGTCACCACATTCCCAGAGGGAGGATAACAATCAGTGCCATGGAATGAACCATTCCTCACATCCCACTGTCTTACCGACCTCCTCAGCCCAGAACAGGAGGATCTGGCACATCCAGGGTGCAAGTCAATGTCCCTATACTGTGTTAATGGTACTTCCATGGAAACTGAAATTCAGGAGTTTAAAAACAACATCTAAAACATCACTCCAGACAACTAACCATTTCTTCTTTCAAGTTCACCAATCTTGCAAAGGGGAAGAAAGCCAATATTGTCCAGGATAAAAGGGGGAACTTCTTACTTACATAAGAGACTGAGACTGCCAGGAACAGCAGCAGCCCCAGTGGACTGAAGTGCAGTATGGGAAAGAAGCATCAGATGCAGAGTACTACCATAAAGCTAAAAGGAGACCTATTTTTTCCCCCTCCAGACATCTCTGGAAATCCCCAAGTTCTCAATCTAACAACCTTTAGCTGTCTCTCCTTAGTAGTTTGACATGAAAGAAACTTGACTGGTAATTCTAAAAAGCTGTAGTACATGTTTTGAAGCTATCCAACCTTCTTTTTAGATCAGTAACAATAGTCTCATTGTTGTTTAAAGGATATTCGCACCTTTTCTTATGCTAGTTCCTCACTTCTACATCTACAGATCCCTTCTGAGGCTGATATGTGTGGTCACGGTGCTGATCTCCACCAGTGCAGACCAGGTGCCAGGTTCTGTACAGAGCCAAAAGTGCTGCAGTTTCATCCTGCCCAGGGCAGTGGCAAAGTGACCAACCTTGGAAGTGTTCAAAAAATGTGCAGATGTGGCACCTGGGGACATAGTGGCACGTTTACTAAAGTAAACAAAGTGGAGAAGACCCATCAGTCCAGGCTGAGTCAAACTCCCCACACGCAGAGGGAAATTGCTAATTTGCCTACGCTGAGGAAAACAATGGTAAAATTCCCACGTTAAAAGAATTCCTTCTTCTTCCAATAGCTAATGACATGTCAGAGTGGAGGTTAAAACTTTGCCTCCAGTAGAATCACAGACTGGTTTGTTGGAAGAGCCATTAAAGATCACCTCGTTCGAGCTCCCCTGCCATGGGCAGGGACATCTTTCACTAGACCAACTAGACACTGATACTCAACATTACCAGAGAAAGCAAGAATCTTCAAATAACGTGTTATCTCTGCTGCTGCTTTTGAAAATCCCCCCCTGAGGTGCCAGGAACTGCTCCCAAATGTGCCCCAAACCCTGAATCTGCTCCCTTTACACACAAAGCTCTCTGGGTCTCCCTTAAGTGACTGCAAAACAGCCAATGCTTTTCCCTGAGCCGGCTGGACCAAACCATTCCCTCCAGGCCATGGCACAGGCATCACACATGGGCTCAGGTAAAGCCTTGCCCAGTACCTCACAAGGTGCTCCCACTGACCACAGAGCTGCCTTGGAGCTTTTCCAGTTTCTAGCACTAAAAACACAATTAAACAGAAGATCTCACTGCTGCTTAACATAAAAGCAGCGATGGCTGTTCACTTCCAATTTATAGCTGCACCCTCTTACATAAAATAACCCCCCCTATTTTTGACAGGTCCTGCACATTTAAGTTATAGCTGTGGGGAGGTTCACTGGAAAGGCCAGAGTACCTGACAGCTCAGCACCAGTGTGTTTGGAGTGATTTGGTGGTTTCCATGGCAATGGGGAGGGTAAGGGGCTGCCTGGTTCCCGCTCTGGCTGACGCACATCTCAAACAATCGCTCTCTTCCTGTTCATATGGCACAAGAAAAACAGGATGCTGAGAGGTGTTTATCTGAGAGGGCGAGATAAGCAAGCGCACTGCGAGTTCTGAGAGTATAGGAGGTCACTAGTGAGATGTTATAGATTTTCTGGGTAAAAAAATCCCACTGCTGCCATGCTGAATGTGATTAAATTATGCATGAAAAGATCCTTTCCCTTGGAACCCGCAGGAAACCCTGAGGAGCTGGTATATGAGCCCTGAATACCAATGGAAAGTCTTTTTAGTGTGTGGTACCAAGTTCCATTGCTGAACAAAAACAGAGAAACAGCTCCATGTGCAGTACCTGCCCCTCCCAGCCCAGGGCCTTTTGGTGGGGTGGGCTCCAGAGAATGGGGGCTGTGACAGTCCTGTGGCTGCACAGGGGGCCAGGCTGCACTGTAACGTGACCTGTGGCCACAAGCACCAGCTCACAGGCCTCTCACCCAACCTGAGCAACCCCTGCAGGCACTTTGCAGCGTTTTAAATGTCCACCAGTGCCTGAGGGGGAACCGCCCCACTCCTCATCCCAACTCCATCAGTGACAGAACCTGCACTGTGCCCTAATCACACAGCACAGTGGTGCTGCAGTCACTGCTGGTCATTAATTACCTGCCCACTAATCACCATGAGCTGGTACAGCCCAGCAGCACACTGGGGTTCAACGCTGAAAACCAGCCCCTGTCCAAACAGCACAACAGCATTGTCCAGGGGTGATTCTGGAGCAGGGGAAGGCACCTTCACACCCCTGCTCCTGTCACCCGTGTGCACCCACCCAGCAATGTCCAGCTGCAGGACAAAGCTGTGGCACTTAATCCAGGAGCTGGCTGGACACACTGGAGGTGACCCGGGGTCACAATGGCTTTAATGCATCCTGTTCATTTAGGACAAGAGAAGAACACCCACAAGCAGAGAGAAAGGACAAAGGTTACTTAGACACAAGTATATTAGACAAACCCAAAAAAGTACAGCTCAGCAAGTTAATTCCAGAGGCTGCCTTGCTGTGGTGGCACGAAGAGTGGGGTGTTCAGCAACGACGCTGGAATGGAAAAGTGAGAGGCTGTAAGTGGGACATCCCTCTGTGTTTCAGGGGATATTTGGAATATATATGTTGCACCAAGGGAGATTTAGGTTGGATATTAGGAAAAATTCCTTCACCAAAAGAATGGTCAGGCATTGGCATAGGCTGCCCAGGGAAATGGTGGAGTCACCATCCCTGGAGGGACTGAGAAGCCATGTGGCACTTGGGGACATGGGTCAGTGGTGGCCTTGGCAGTGCTGAGAAAATGTTGGACTCGATCTGTGAGGGTTTTTCCAACTTAAAGAGTTCTGTGATTCTACATAAACCACTCAGAGCAGGTTTAGATGGAACTAAACAGAATAGGAAGGAGAAGGACAGCATGTTTCAGCCTGGCTTCCCATGGGCTCATTCCTGTTTAGGAACTATGAAGAACTGGACTTAAAGTCTTCTTGGTCTTCAGCCTCACAGGAAAATCAATACTGATAAATACTGATTATTATCCAAGAAGTAGATGTCAACTGTGAAACAGGGAAGCTGAGCCATCTTTCACATATTTATTTGTTCATCACTTGGCCTACTTAAAATGCATATATAATTTAAAATAAAATATTCAGTAAGGCCTTCTGCATGTCATCATATCCCATGGAAGACCCAGACCACTCACCACAGTGCACCCATCATTCACAGGGCAAATTGTGCCAGACACAGGACCTGCTACCACAGACCTGCTGGGAACAATGCTGGGGTTTGGAGGACCTCAGCCACCACAGAGCCATGTGACCACATGGTTAGGATAATAATGGTGTAATAAAGAATGCAAAAAGTCTTAAAAATTACCACAATCAGATATTGAAGTGAAGGATAATAAATATGTGGAGTCAGTAGTCGTTTAAACAAGTGAGCAGCAAAGAACAGAGCAGGAGGAAGTGTCTGGGAACACGTCTCCAAGGAGAGCACCAAGCACTGCATGGGATTAAGGATCAAAGTGCCTGTGCACTGTCACACAGCCCCAGTCTGAGAGGGGAACACAGAGTGAGAGACCTGCAGACTGCAGTGTCCACCTTCAGCAATTCTCTGTGCTACCTGGAGTATCTGCCAGCCAGGAGCTGCACAGACTGGACAGAAACAGAGAATCTTGGAATTGGTAAGGTTGGAAAAGACCTTTTAAGACCATGAAGTCCACTGTCAGCCCAGCACCACCACCATGTTCACCACTAAGCCATGACCCCAAGTGCCAAATCCATACTCTTCTGGAATGCTTCCAGGGATGATGACTCCACCACTGCCCTGGGCAGCCCGTTCCAGTGCTTCGCAACCCTTTCTGTGAAAAATTTTCTTTCATATTCAATCTAAACTTCCCCTGGTACAACTTGAGGCTGTTTCATGAGCCATTCTAGCTTGCAGCTGGTTCAGCAGGGAAGGAGCTGGCTTTGGACCTCTGGGAGCACTGAAGCAAACCCATCAGGAAGTCTGTACTGGCTCCACTGGCAACACAAAAACATCACCTCATTTAACACAAAGCCACATGCACAATGTGAGCCTGTCCATGAGTGAGTGAGCTGCAGTTACCTAAAGCCCTTCCCAAGTGGTTCCTCACCTCCACTGCCACTTTCTTTATTTCAAAGATATTTGAAATGGAGATCTTTGAAATCTCCCTGTGGGACTTACATGCAGCCAATGATGTCCTGATCCCCCAAATGCAACCCCCTTACAGTCCTCACTGGGACACCTCCAACATTTTCTTACAAGTCAACAATGCCACCAAGACCTTTCAAAGCAGCACCTCAGGCTCTCCACTACAGGGCAGGAAGATGATGCACTTCTTCAGGCAGGGAAGTGGAGCAGTTCACCTAAAGCGTCCCAGCAGAATCCCCAAGGAAGCAAGAACGGGTACCCAGTTCTGACCTCCTTTATTTCCCCATCACTATGGATCCATCTGTTTTAACAAATACTTCTCATTTATGCCAGCCTGGTATCAGCACCTCTGGAAAGCCAGTGCCCAGTCCCAGCTGCAGGCACAGGCCTTCTGGGTGTCAGGGGACTCTCCCCATGAGCTGTGCCTGAGTCACTACAGTTTGTGCAGCCTCCTCTCACCCCCTGGGCTTCCAGCTGCAGCAGTCCTTTCTTCTCAGGGCTGCCAAAAATATCCCATCACAACCAGGAATCAGTTCTCCAAGAACAGATCTGATTCCAAAGGCCTCTGGGAAACAACAGCTGAGCTTTGCTACCTGTGTTATCCACACTGGCAGGCACAGGGTAGAATGAATCGGTATGAGAAAGTGGGTTCCTACTTCATGTAAATTTTGTTTTCCCAGTTGGTGCACATATTTAAGTCAGTATCAAAGGAACAAAACGGGAACCCAATCATTGTCTCTGGCCTGGCTGGCTTACAGATCAACTCCCAGCCTTTAATTCTAGGAAGTGAGTGACCGCGAAGCCTCCTGACAGCCAAGGGCCCCCCTCTTTCCATCTGACTCCCTGTTTGTCTTGGAAGTAGCCAGGTTAAGGCTGTCCCATTCAGCCTGCAGCGGAATGCAAGGCAGATGGAAAGAGGAAAAGACAGACACTGCAAAGACTGGGAGACAAAGCCTGGTGGCGGGATGAAAGAGCATGGAACGAAGGCAGGACCCAGCCAAGCCAAACAAAGTTTTCCTTGAGTGATTACATCTGCTGGAGAGTCCCCAGCTTGCACTCTCCTTGCTGAGAAATTCCTTTAATTGTGTCTAGGACATTTTAAAAATCCTAAGAAAAGCTCCTCTGTAATCATGAGAGCTCTGAACTGTGTGAACTTTTGTCATGCTGCATTGCTGATAGCTCCCTGCATACTTCTGCAGCTGAAACATGGCTCTGCAGAAGATACTGCTGAGGTAGAGCCCTGGGGAGGGAAAACTGATAATAAATCTTCATTTCTTTTTCCCCAAGAAAAAACAAACAATTCAGACAAATTCTTCTCCCTCCTGATCTCTGTGTGGCTCTGTGCAAAGTGCATGCAGCAGAAAATGAAAAGAGATATGTGCTCAGATTAGCCAAAATTAAATGAGGTTAAATGAGTGATGTGCAGAGCCAAAGCCTACAGCTCTGTGGAACAGGCACCTCCCCGGGGGCAGCAGGGACAGGGGCTCTGCCACAGCCAGCAGAGCTGAGCTGAGGGTGGAGGGGGCAGAGGAGACGACTGCACCTCCAGCACCAGCACCAGACAGGCTGCCATGGGCATTGCCCTGTGGAGACGAAAATCAGTAGCTGGAGGCCAGAAAGAAAGACAAGTATTAAGCAACTTTGAAGAGCCGTGAGCCTGCGCTGACCAGATACACTCCTGGGTTCAGCTGAATGCCACTGTCCTGTGGCTTCACATCATGGGTCCAAATCCCTAGTGTGTGGTGAACCTCCTGGCAAACCTCCCTCAGCTGCAGGCCTGTTTTCCCAGCACTGATGTGTCCTCCACCGCTTGCTGTGATAACCAGAAATACCAGACAGTTGACAGACTCCAGGTACCTCATTTCTCTCCTCCACAATGCAAACATCTGCCTCAGCTAACTGGGTATTTGTATTTACCAAACGTGAGGGTCAGTCACTGGAAGAAGCTGCAAAGGCAAAGCTCGTTGTGAAAAGGACAAACAAGGTGGGTGAGCTGGGTCTCACCTCACCACAGTCACATCCCCCCATGTCACAGGCCTGGGGCGCCCAGGGAGGTGAAGGCATTACTGATGGGGCAACACCAACAGGTCTGCTCCCCTGAAACAGCCACCCAAAGGTGTGCTTTGGCGTGTGCACATTTCCTCAAGTATTTCAAATTAATACCTGGCTTTATTTCACTACTTTGTTGGTGCCAAGACATTTTACTTAGGACATACACTGTCCAAAAGTAAAGTGACTTGTTCTCAACAGAATCACAGAATCTCCTGAGCTGGAAGGGACCCACAAGGATCATCCAGTCCAGCTCCTGGCCCTGCACAGACACCCCAACCATCCCACCCTGTCCCTCAGAGCGTTGTCCAAACCCTCCTGGAGCTCTGGCAGCCTTGGGGCTGTGCCCACTGCCCTGGGGAGCCTGGGCAGTGCCAACCACCCTCTGGGGGAAGAACCTTTTCCTGAGATCCAACCTGACCCTGCCCTGACACAGCTCCAGCCCTTCCCTGGGTCCTGTCCCTGGTCACACACTGCAGAGATCGGAGCTGCCCCTCTGCTTCACCTCAGCAGAAAACCTACTCAGCCAAAACATGGATCTGCTCTTGCTGGGCCAGTGAATTGAAGCAACTTAGTGAAGGGCCCAAGGTATCAGGAAAGAGGTGACTCATGTTCCAGGACTGGGTATAAGGGCATGAGAGAGAAGGGCAAGAGCAAGACCCTCCCTTGCAGTCAACACTTCCATTTGCTCCATTCTGCCAAAACACACATCTTTCCTTATAACATATAGAAATGCACATTACTGACAGTGTAAGAGGTAGGGACACCTATGCTTTAATGACCTGCAGGGCAGGTTTTATGGGATCTACCATGCAGAAGACAAGGCTCAAACTTAAGATAAAACTCACACATCAGCCAAGGACAGTGTGGCCACGGGCTGATCAGCACCCTGAGCTCCTGGAGCAGGAGTCACCAGCACTGCTGAAGGATGTCAATGCACAGACAGATGTCAGCATCATCCTGATCTATTTTCTAAACAGCATGTCTTATAGTAACTTTAAAACAGTATCTGTAACTTTAAAGCAGAATTCATGCTGAAGATGGGCAGCCTTTCCAGACAGAATTGCCTCCTCTGCCTCCAGACCCAGCTCAGCACTTCAGGACACACAGCACAGCCAGGATCGTGCCATGGGGAAACACCAGCTCAGAATCTGTGGAATGACACCTCAACAACAAGGCTCAGGGAAACCTCAGTGGAGAGAAACACCAGATGCTGCTGAGGGAAGGGGTGACAGCAAGACCAGGTGGCACCTCTGAGACATGGAGCCTGAACTGACCCACGAGCAAAGGGACCTGTGTCTCTGTAGCCCCCAGGTACAGGGAATAAACAGTCTGAGGGCCAAGGAGCTCCACTTAAGAACATCCTCTGCAATAATCCCAATCTCCAAAACTGTGGAAGGTTCCCTAAAAACCTGCAGTTTGCTGGGGAGGAGGTTGGGCTTTTGTTTTATGGTTATTTGCCTTTTTGTCCTCATGGATAACATTTACTTCCAGTAACTCCTGACCAAAGTGGAAGAGGAGGATTTAACAATAAGTCCATCACAAGTAATGGCAACCCATGTGCTCTTATGAAACAATAACACACCAACATAAAATAAATCAGTGCCTTTTAATTTAACAATGTAAATTACCCTCCCACCTGCTGTGACTCTCCATAAGGAGAAAAAGCTGGAGGCATATTTACCAAGCTGTCTATCCCAGTCCCATTCTGAACTGGCCTCCTGCCCTGGGGTTAGACTGTAGGACTCTGTCATCTCTTGCACTCGTATGACCTAAGAAAGGGAATGTGGCCTTTTTCCCACAAGCCCAGAGTGAGAACATCATAAAAGCTGAACTTTAGCCCCCTTTTTGGGCAGGCAGCACAATAGCAAGGAGGATGCTGTTACTCCCCAGAGGCTCTGCTGCTGAAAAACATCACCAAGCTCAAGTAAAAGGTCAGTAGTTAGGATTGCATCTCTTGTTTTCTTCAGTTTTCCTCCTCCGTCAAAGGCAGTTCAACATTCTTTGCACACCCCCCTCCCTCCTTCTGAGAAATGCAGGAAGGAAGTGCTTGCAAAATAGTTTAATTTAAAAAAACGCACAATCACACACAGCAGACCCTGCTCCAGCCTCCGAGCAGGACGTTTCCACTGCCTCCCAGTTCCCACTGCAGCACAAAGGAATCCCTGCAGGGGCAGAGCCATCCCCCCCTGCACAGACAAAATCCTCTGCAGGGACAGACACCTCGGGGGAAGAGCTGTGGCTGTGTGCTGCAGGCAGCCCCCCCTGCTCCCCCACAACACACACCACCCCCCAGGGGACACCTGCCCAGGGAGCCAGGGCTGTGGAGCAGGGAAAGAAGGATGCAGGGAATCCTGTACCCTCTCAGGGCACTGCATGGGAACAGGCACTGAGAGGCAGGACCATAGTCCTGGGATGTAGGACATGGTCACCTCCTGTCTCTCTCAGAACTAGTGCTTGTTTGATTTCACAGGATATTCTTCCACCAGTGTTTGTTACCTTGACCTTGCTAGAATTTGGGAAGGTGTTTGGGACTGTTGGATTTAACTTGACCCTTGTCTTCAATAGATTTATGTGAAAGAAGCAGAGTGGGAGAAAACAACTATTATACTCCATCCCTTTTTGCAAAGAGGAATGTTGAGACCAGCAGGCAATGCTTGGAAAACTTCATTATCCATCAGCTTCTGTTGTATGACCACATATCCAATCTAAACATCATTCTCCCCAGACACGCAGTGTCCTGTATCCCTAGGCAAACAGCACTTACTATCACAAGCCTATTTCTTTGTCTTTTCACAGCCTTTGGCAGCCCCAAGGACTTCTCTTCCCTTGAGCCATGAACCATGACAGCCACTAGCACGTGTCAGAACAGGCTGGCAGTCCCTGCCTGCTTTCCCTTCTTTGAGAATTCCCAGTCCTCCCACCCCGAACACCACAGCACTTGCAGCCTCTCCCAGCTCCGGTGCTCTTGGCAGATCCCACCATGTTACACATTCCTGACATTGCTCCCAGCTTCATTCCCGGCTGGCACTCTTGGACTTGAAAGAGACACTGCCAACAAATCACAGTCCTGTCTCTTTTTTTAACCCATTGCTGTCACATAATTTGATGAATAAAATAACTAAGAGAGCAGTGCCTGGAGGAACCAAGCAGAATCACACTCACTGCCCAGTCAAGTCTCATAGAGTCACAGAATGTGCTGAGTTGGAAGGGACCCACAAGGATCGTCCAGTCCAACCCCCAGCCCTGCATAGGCCCAGCCCCACGGGTCCCACCCTGTGCCCCAGAGGATCATCCAAACCCTCCTGGAGCTCTGGCAGCCTTGGGGCTGTGCCCACTGCCCTGGGGAGCCTGTTCAGTGCCAACCACCCTCTGGGGGAAGAAGCTTTTCCTGAGATCCAACCTGCCCCTGCCCTGACACAGCTCCAGCCCTTCCCTGGGTGCTGTCCCTGGTCCCCCCAGAGCAGAGTTCAGTCCTCTGTCCCTGCCCAGGAAGTTGGAACTGCACTGAGCTCTCCCCTCAGTCTCCTCTACTTTTCTCATCAGGATGGCCAGAACAAGCAAAGACACAATCAATTATTTTCTAGAAGGAAATTAAGAAATTTTGCATGCTGTTAACAAGAGCACTTTCCCATGTACAGTCAAACAGCTTCACAAAGAGGAAGATTAACACTGTCCCAAAGAGGGAAATGAGAGTGTCAAATGCCCTGAACGGGCTGGGGACTATGAGGCTGCAGCAGGACCTGAAACCAGGTTGCTGTGTTTTGCCTTAATTTTAGAGTTGACAGCTTCAACTGCCAGCACCTACACTCAGCACTGAGCAGTGGGGAAACCTGCCATTCCCCAGCTCTAGGCCAGATGGGTGAGGTCATCCCATTCCCAGTAACTTCTTACCTTCCCTTCTTTTTCAATTGCTGTTGTTCATGTGCATTTCTGGTAGACTTAAAAGTAATTATTAGCACTGCAGAAATGCCTTCAGTTTTTAAATGAGGGCTCAATAATCCTGCATTCTGTAAAGATCTTAAAGAAGAAATAATTTCTGTCCCACAGAGTATTGTAAAGGCATTTAAGGAGCTTACTGCCCACCCCACGCCTGTTGCAAGTCCAGACAAAGGACAATAAAAATGTGAAACAGGAGAACCAATGAAAGAACCCCAGAAAGGCACATCTGGTTGGGCAGAGAAGGTGCTCCTGCAGGTAGCCAGCACAGAGCTGGGGATTTCCTTTGCTTATCAAGACTGTTAAGAGTTACACACAGCAAAAAAGTATAGAAAGCATAAACTGCGTAAAAGATGTGTTAGAAATACCCCACCCCATGGTCAGTGTGCATGCAGGGGCAGAATGGGCAGATTTCAGGAGCATACAATTTACTTCTGGGAAGTCTTTACCAGTTACTTCTCCAGCAACTCCATCCTAAAAACCTTCTCAATAAACAACACACTCTTTCCTTAATTCAGGAGCTCATATTCAAGTTCCATCCCAGTTTTGCCAAAACAAAGCCTTAACTAAATACTGTTTTGACCCTGAGCACACTGGAGACGCTGCTAAGGTGGTCATGCTGCAGGAATTACTGGCAGAGGCTTTTTCAGAGAGAAAAGTGCAAGGAAATGTTGAATCCTGTAGCATCAGTTAACTAAGGAAAAAAGCAACGAGATCGAATATTTTCTTACACTATGAGCATCTGCTGAAGTTTCAGGGGAAATTCCAAATTTACCATTAATCTTAACTTAAATTATACCCCCCAATGACCCAAATGGAGAGGTCTTGGAGGTGTTTTATCTCCACACTAATTCACCAGCTGATGTGCTTGGCTGAGCCTGAGGCTGGGCTCAGACACAGAGCTCAGTTCAGCCACAGCAGCATCAGTGTGAACCAAAGAGGGCAGGCACAAGGTCTTCGGTGGTTCAGTCTCTCCATCTTTCTCCTTCCATTCCCATGTACAAGCCAGTCCTCTTGCTATTGGACAACCTACTAGGAGGGAGCTTTGGAGCATCTCAGGCCAAGGAACAATCAATGGTTCAAAAACAGAGAGACCATAGTAATGTTAGCAGGCTCTGTGTGTGAGGATGCTTACACCTGGACAGACCAATTCAGGTGCTCAGCTTACCCACAGAGCATTCTGGATAGCTGTGTGAGGAGAATTATGCCTCAAATATTGAGTCATAGGCTCATGGAACTGTTAAGGTGGAAAAATTCCTTTAAGATCAAGTCCAGCTGTCAACCAGCACCACCACCATGTTCAACACTGAACCATGTCCCCAAGTGCCACATCCAGGCTCCTCTTGAACACTTCCACACATCTCCCTGGGCAACTAATTCCAATACCTGAACACTCTTTCAATGAAAAAATATTTTCTAGTATCTAACCTGAATCTGTTCTGGTGCAACTTAAGGCCATTTCTTCTCATCCTGTATCTTGGGACATGACCAAAGAGACCAACCACCACCTCACTACAACCCCCTTAAGGTAGTTGTAGGGAGAAATTCTCAGCTCAAAGTTTGTGAGGATACTAAAGCCATAATGAAAAAAAAAATAAACCCAAACAGTTGTTTCAAGTTAAAAGAAGGTTACAGAGCAGACAGATCTGAAAATATTACCAAAATATTGTAATGCAGAGTTTAAACAAAAGCAGTGATACAGGGAAACAGATCCCAGTTCTGTTCTGAATATCTTCTTGGAGAGAATCCTGTTCAGCAAAGGTGATTCAGTTAAAGGTCAGGCTTCCACCCTACTTGGTTCCTCCTTCTTTGAGGCATCACAGATGGCCTTTGCCTCAGCACTGCCCTGCCCTGAAGACCTGACAGAAAGCTCTGCCTCCATCACCCCAGGGTGCTCTGCACCTGGGAGCATCCCCAGTCACCTCCTTGGCTCCAGGCTCCACAACATGCCAGTGTTGTAAAGAGTGCCTCCATAACCCCTTTACTAAACATCAGCCCTTTTCCTTCTTTCCCTCTCTTTTTCCTTTGTTATGCTGCTTCTCCTAAAGGGGAATTTGGATCATGAAGCTACCCAGTTCCAAAGGGAAGGGGAGTGAAGCCCGGTGCCCGGCTGTCAGACACAGCCACAGCAGGGGCTGGCCCGTGCCCAGGTCCCAGGGTGCTGCTCCCACTCCTCCCTGCTGTTTATCCCAGCAGGGTGTTTTTCCCCTAGCGCTGCCACGATTGTTTGGCCGGGCTGGGTGATGGATGGTGGAGAAGGCTGTGTCTGGAAATGTGCTCCTGAGTCGACAGGAAGCCCAGGGGGCCTTTGCCAGCACTTCCTTCCTCTATACAAGGGGAGGACAGAATGGGAAAAACCTTGGCTGTCTCCCACCCTGAGAAAAGCGCTCCCCTTCCAGCTGGATTACAGTAACAATATTTTAATCTTTCACAAGATTATAATATCCTTCCTCTCTAAGTATAGCTCCAGTGGCAGCTCAGAATGAAGTGAACCGACAATGTCAAACTCAATAGGTGGTGCTGGAAGCTGAACAAATGGAGGCCCAAAGTGGAAGATCCCTATCTGCAGCCAAGACATAAATCAGCAGTGGATCACACCTGTCTAACCCAGGACTTGACTCCAAGAGTAACCAGGACTAATCACTTCAACAGAAGGTATAAAATGCACACACTGGAAATGTGTCTGTCTGACAGCTTCTTTCCTGTGTCTGTTTTAGAGAGTGGATCTAAACTCAAACCACAACGTTTATTGCCCCTACAAAACACAAGGCTGCAGTGAGCAATCTGTGAATATTCTGACTGCACATTTCTCATGAGCACCCAGGATGTCTTATAGAGACTTGCTTTGAAAGTCTTTTTCCAAAAACCCAGCCCCAATGTCCTTTTGTGGGTGATTCATGAATCTCCATGCATCCTGATGTGTAATCATCACCTGTTCACAGTAATAAAAGTACGTGCTGAGTATTACAGAACAAATACTTCCCCCTACCACAGGAATTTTTCTAAAATTTTCCATTCTCCCAGATTCAAACCCATAGACAAGAGCAAGGGTTTTAGTGCAGGCAGGTGTTCAGAACCCCAAACTCATGAACTTGCTCTGCCTACAGCCACATGACCCGTGACAGCCAGAGCAGGGCACAGGGGGTGTGGCTCTGAGGACCATGCTCCTGGCTGTCCCAGCAAGGGGGTATCCCAGCAATCCCCTCAGGCACATATTGTCTGGGCCAGTTTGCTCAAGCAAGTCTGGAAATGGAAGGAAGAAATTCTCAGGACTCTTGACAACAAAAGAAAGCTCCCCAAACCTGTGAGCAGACAGCCCTCCTAACAGCCTGTATTTCTGACAAAGGCCTCAGACAAAAAGACCTCACCCATGAACAAAGAGTGGGGAACAATGGGAACTGTCAAAAAATAGCCCTCACGTCAGAGCTAAGAATGCCCCTTGACACTTCCAAAAAAGCCCAGGCTGAGCAGAGCCTGGGAGGCCACAAGTACTGCCTCTGGCACCCTCCTCTCCCAGGCCCTGCCCCGGGGCAGAAACTGCTGAATGAGTCGTGTAACACAGTCATAAAAGCCCGTGTGCTTCTGAACTGGTGAAAAGTCCTAAAAACAATTGCTAGCAAATTTTTCAACCTGGACTAGAATTCTAAGAATTCTGATATCCAGATGCAGACAGGAAACCTCAAAGATCCAATAACCTTCAGGGCATGCAATTTACACTGATTCACAGGTTTTGCTTTATTTGTGACTCAGCATTCTCTTCTAATAGCACTAAGAAAATAAATGGAAAGCAAATCATGCTGAATGAACAGGAGAAGACAGGCAAACACTTGGTGAAGCAGAAAACTCACCCGTGGGCTGATCACTTGAGTCACTGTCCTGATTCATCCTCCCGAAGGCGGCACCAGATCAGGATGCTGAGGTTGGAGGTCTAAACTCAGAGATGGCACTCCAAGCTCTTGTTTCTAAAACGAAAAAAGAGTTACTGTCAGATTGTAGGAACTTCACCCTGTATGACAAAGGGAATATCTCGTGTGTGGTCTGCTGTCCATGAATCTTATAAAAGAGAGTGGAGGATCTACATGCAAGTACAAATTGGTGTAGGAGCCACAGTTACACACTGCCTGAAGATCAGAGAATTCAATGGTGAACTAAGTGAAAGAAACACTGAAAAGTGGCACCTGAGATCTCATGCACGTTAAAGCAACATGTAGTTAAACCCACATCTGGATTGCTGGAATAGGTCAAGATGAGCTTTCAGATTAGAACTGTACAAACAGGAGTCCTAATGCTGTTTACTTGAGCAGCCAAACAGAACTCCTGCACAGGGCCAGGAGTTAACTTGATGATCCTGATGGGTCCCTTCCAACTCAGCACATTCTATGATTCTATAAAAACCCCAAACCTACCTAACCCCAAACCAGACAAACAGACCACGTGAAAGTATGTTTCTGCCACAGCTAAACAGCTCCTTCTCTTTGTTTGCTTGCCCTTCCACTCATCACATCTTGACTGTGGTAGAGTTGGAAACACAACCCATGTCTCCCAAATCCCAGTCCAGTGCCTTAACCACCACATCCTTCCTGCTGAATCACACTACAGGATTGTTTATCAGGAAGGAAATTCCCCCTCGAGAATACTCACTCTGAGTGTGTTGGTGGAACACGAATGCTTAAAAAAATACAAACAGACAGGCAATACTAACAAGTGCTCTAAGTCCCTGTGCACCAGGCTGGAGGCACAGCAGTAGGTCGGGTTTGTTGTTTGTAGCAGTGTAAGTGAGGCACATCAAGCAGGACATGACACAGAACAAGCAGTGCATCCGGGAGGCCTCACAGTAACTGCCCCCTGTTCTCAATGCAGACACAAAACTCTGAAAGCATCTGTTCCACATTTAGCATGAGGTGTACCTCACTCAGGGGCACTCAGAAGGTTTAGATTCTTACCAGGCACCATGAAAGTCACCTGTGGCAGCATCTCATGCCAAGCTCATGCCAAGGTGTATTTGGCGGAAGATACCAAAAGTGGAACAAATAGGTTTTAGGTTAAACACACTTTACTCCATTGGTCTCCTAGAAAACAAAAAGGGCTGTAATTCACCCATGACCTGTCCAAAGACACAAACCCACCGAAATAGCAAATCATGGCCCAGGACTCTGAAGAATTTCTCTCTCCTCGGCAGTTGGGCAAAGGGGAAGAATTTCCCTACTCACAAGCAGTGGTTTTCCAGGTTGTGTCCCATGAGACCCCACCACAGTAACCAACAAACACGCGCTGGGGCGGACGCCCAGAACTTGGACAACATTTCTGTGCACTCGCTATAAATGTCATTGTATGGAAATTCCAGCAGGACCTGAGGGACAGGGAACCAAACCCTCACAGTGTCCTGGGGTCACACTCGTACCTAGAGCAGCTTTAACAAGCCCAGCCACGAGGCAGCTCCTCCAGAGCAGAGCCAAGGGAGACTCCAGAGCCTTTGGGGCCACGGGACAGCCAAGGGCCAGCAGCCACCCACGGACACGAGCAGAGCCCCCAGGCTCTGCTGGACACACCAGCCCCATGGAAAGGCACATCTGGTCTGGGCACCCAAGTGAACACCTGCAAGCTTCTGTTCCCCACAACCAGCCCCTCTGTTTGCACTTCAGACTCCAAGACTGATCCCTGCTGACCCCCAGTCAGTTCAGAAGCACCTCTCAGAGCAGTGCAGGAGTACAGGTGCTGCTCTGGTGACACAAAGCCTCCCAGGTGCACTTTGTGTGTGATTCATCCACCATATGCAGCACCTGCATCTCTTCTGAACACCTGGGCTCCCCTCCTGCTCAGAGGAGACACAGAGGCACCTCTGGGGAGCTCATCCCAACAGGAATTATGTGGGGGTGACATCAGTGGAGTCACCTGTAACTCTATGGTGGAGTCCAGGGAGTCTTGGTGGCCATCTCAGATGAAGGCATCCATGTGCCACAGGCTGAACCCCACCCTGTACCACTACTTTCACTGGAGCTGAACATCTCGGCTTTGCTGTCCCACAGCACATGGAGGAACACAGCAGAGAAAGGCAGGCACAGCACTGCCATCAAACAACATCAACCACCACAGCTCTGGGGTGCCGCCCCTCTGTCCCGTTCAGGTGAGACCCATCCTCCAGTGTTGCCCCCAATTCTGCATTCCTCAGCACAACAAGGACATGGAGCTGCTGGAACAAGTCCAGAGGAGGCCACAAAGATGCTCCAAGGGCTGGAGCCCCTCTGCTCTGGAGCCAGGCTGGGAGAGCTGCAAGGCTTCACCTGGAGAGGAGAAGGACCCAGGGAGAGCTCAGAGCCCCTTCCAGGGCCTAAAGGGGCTCCAGGAGAGCTGGAGAGGGACTGGGGACAAGGGATGGAGGGACAGGACTCGGGGAATGGCTTCCCACTGCCAGAGGGCAGGGAGAGATGGGATATTGGGAAGGAATTCCTGGCTGTGAGGGTGGGGAGGCCCTGGCACAGGTTGCCCAGAGAAGCTGTGGCTGCCCCTGGATCCCTGGAAGTGTCCAAGGCCAGGTTGGATGGGGCTTGGAGCAACCTGGCTGGTGGAAGGTGTCCCTGCCTATGGCAGGAGGTTGGAATAAGATGATTCTATCCCCAGTCTGTTCCCAATTCTTCACCCCTATTTGCTGCAGAGTACCTGCCTCAGCTTTGTTCTGCACCACTTTGCAGTTTTTCACACCACTGGCATCAGCCATACCCCATAACTTGCTACAGTGAAAGTTTCTCACCAGAAGACACTTTGAGGCACCACTTCCATTCCTTTGAACTGGAAACAAAAAAAAATTACAATTTCTCCTCAAGGCTTCTTTCAACCTTATCTGAAACGCCTTTTTGACATCATATGAGATTAATTCAAGAATTAATGTAAAATGAAATTCCATTGTTCCCCACTCCACTATTCTCCCCTGTTATTTTTGGGGTCAGGATCAAGTTTGTAGTTTTTTCTATAAGGTCAGCCCCACTTAAGTCTAAATCAAGTGTGTCCAGAGGGAGAACATAACTGCACACCTTCAGGCCTGCAGGATGCTGTGGTGAGTGATGTCCCACAAGAAGGCAATTGCTCATACAGATTCCTTCTGCTTGGTTCACCCATTCCCCACATGGAAACCCAGCATGGAGCAGCTAAAGAAAAAGGCAGCAAAGAGCTGCCAAAATGCTTCTCCAAGAGCTGCTGACATCCCTCCAGGGCAGTGTGGGCACTGTCAGACTCTTGATTCGAGGACTAGTGCCAGGCAGGAGTGTTTTGCTTCATGTTTAAGCCAAATGAGCTAATGGTGCACAGTCATCCTGAGTGCCACAGGGAAGCATGGAGGGATGGAGGGATTGATGGAGGGATGGACATATGGATGGAGGGATGGATAGATGGACGGATGGATAGAGGGAGGAATGGAGGGATGGATGGACGGGTGGATGGATGGAGGGAGGGATGGATGGGTGGTGAGTGACACCTGCCCTGCCTGCAGGTCACACCTGCCCTAAGGACAAAGTAACCTCCCTGTGGATGGGGACGGTGTGAACAGGGCTCAGGTCCTGCTTCCTCAGTAACAGCTGAGGCCACAGCCACCACCAGACAGGGAACTGGAGGCCTCTGGTTTCCTTCTGAGTGATTTCAGTTCAAGCAGGGCCATCGCTGGGCTGGAGTGAACGAGGGGCTCCTCAGCTCTGGAGCTGTGCAGAGAAAAGCAGTAAGAGCCCCTCCTGGCCATTTGTTAACCCCCCGTGGGATCAGCTCCTGTGCTGGTATCTCAAGCACCAGCCAGAGCTGGTGCTTTCCTCCAACTGTGAAAAACTGTGTAAAAAAATCTCATCTCTCTTTAGAAAATGTCCCCAAAACAGAAAAAGCAGGTTTCTATTCCTCCTGGGTATAGAAAAAGATTGAAAATGTGAAGTGAGAGAAACTTAAATCTTTAGAAACAAGAAAACAAACACTACAAAGCAATGCTCATTTGTAGGCCTCTCCATACTGAGAGTTTTAAGCCCATCTCACATTTTTGTAACCTGCCTTTTATTGTTTTATTGTTTTACTGTTGCAGAACATAAAGGCACATGCAGCAAAAGATATCATCGAATTACAGAATACCCTGAGCTGGAAGGGAACCACAAGAACCATCCAGTCCAACCCTCAGCCCTGCACAGACACCCCAACAATCCCACCCTGTCACTGAGAGCATTGTCCAAACCCTCCTGGAGCTCTGGCAGCCTTGGGGCTGTGCCCACTGCCCTGGGGAGCCTGGTCAGTGCCAACCACCCTCTGGGGGAAGAAACTTTTCCTGAGATCCAACCTGACCCTGCCCTGACACAGCTCCAGCCCTTCCCTGGGTGCTGTCCCTGCTCACACAGAGCACAGATGGAGCTGCCCCTCCACTGCCCCTCAGGAGGCAGCTGCAGATCACTCTGGGGTCTCCAGCATTACCAACCCCTTTGCAGAAAAAGAATCTGAATCAGGAGATGGGTGAAGGAACTGTTGTCCCAGGAATGCATGCAAAAACAACCCGTGAAGAGCATTAACTTCATTAACTTTACAGACTTTGGATCCTGTACTTTCACCCAGTTTAACTTCAATTCAGCTCCCATCAGTAACAAACCCAACGCTTTATTCTTCATAATGCCTCTGCTAAGCCACACCACCCAAAATCTCTGCTTGAATTAAGGCATCTCAGACTCCAGTTTGTAACAAATGACCTGCATCCTGAGCCCCTTCACAAGCCAGCTCTGTAGCATATGTTATTTCAGAGTGGGAAGAAGTGATGAAGAGCCCTGTGGCCTCAGCACCTCAGGCTGAAATACAAACAACAGCTCCACCTATTTTTACAGACTTCCCTTTATCATGTAAATCTTTCACTACTCAGAAATAGAAACTTCACTTTGCTGTGATAAGGATATAGGAAAAAACCACTGACACCAGCAAAAAATAAAAAAGAAAATTAAACCCAGGTAGCATTGAGGCAGTGCCTGCCACAGCACTGGGCCTGTGCAAAGAAGCCTGGGGTACCTCCCCTCCCCTCCAGCACCCCAAAGTCAAAGGCCAACAGGGCTCCACAGGATCTCACAACCATCCACGGGCTGCTCAGCACCACCAGGACCATCGGCACAGCAGAAGCCAAGGGGCTTGGCTGAAAGTTGCCTCCTGTATCCATTTGTTTCACTGGAGTTCATTCTAAGGAGCTCTCTCTTTACCCGCTTCACTTATTCACTTAAATGATCAGTGACTTTTGATCATTTATGGCTGTAATTTAATAATTTCACATCATTATTATCATAACAAGATTGACTGGAACTGCTGAAGGCTCAAACCAGAACACATACAGCAGAAGGCAGCACAGCCACACTGCTCCAGTGAACACCCTCTGCCTCATTAGCTGGGACACTATAACTAGAAAGCAGCTGCCCAAACATCAACAGATGTCTATCAAAGTCTGTTGGATTCTCAAGGCCATGCCCTCAGCCTGGTGAAACCTGCCAGCTTGACAAGAATGTATTCTTAATGGAAGTTCTGCCCAAGTTCCTAACATCAATAAGCAAATTGCTGTGACACCAAGGGCATAAATAAAACCTGAACCACTGCAGAAAGCCCTGGACACAAGGGAGCTTGTCTCCCTGCACACCTGCAGAGTTCCACACACCCAGATCTCCCAGCTCATTTCACTCTCCTTACACATCAATCACCTCCAGCCCCTTGGAAAACCCATCCTGGAAACAACCAGCACAACTGAAGTCTCAGTTGAACTCAGGACAAGGGCAAGGGGCTGTGCCGGTGCAGGAGGTGGTTTGTGCCGTGCCCAGCCCCGGGGAGGCTCCAGACACAGGTGCTGGTCACACCTGCGTTCCCCGCGCGGCTGAAGGACAGCGAGGAGCCGCTGGTCTCTGGCACCCTCTGCTGACAAACCCCCCGGCCCGGCCAGTGCCCAGGGCACCGGCACAGCTCAGGCTGTGAACGGGATCCACTGCCCTTTGCTAGGTGAACGTTCCATCACTTAAATCTTCTTTTATTTGTTTGGCCACGTATGTCTGTAAAATTATACTAATCACAGCTGGCCCTTCTCCCTTGGTTTTTCCAGGAACCACACACACCTGGCACAGGGAGGTGTCCTACTCTCCTGTCTCCGGGGTCACTGAAGACCCCTGGGATTTATCATCCCTTCCACCCACCAGCACTCCAGCACCCTGCATGCAGCATCTATCTCCTGCTTTCCCAACAGGTGACCAGGGACGTGATTTACACACCAACACTGACGTGGAGAATGAAAAGGGCAATAATCCAAAGCACAGTGTTCTGGCTCAGGTATCAGCCAGGGACACCTGAAGGAATCATCCCTGCAAGGCAACTTGGTCCAAACCCTCCCAGCCCCACGCTTTTGATGCACGATTCTCTCAACAGTCTCCACACGACACGCAGCTGTGACCCTGTGACCATCCCTGTCCCTGAGCGGGGCAGGAGGATCAGTGGCAGAGCAGGAGCAGCCAGAGCTGTGCCTGGCAGGGGGGCTCTGTGCCACCCCTCCACCAGTGCCACACCTTCGTCACATGCCCAGTGTGTCCAACCTGCACTGTCACACAAAGACACCCCGAGGGGTCTGACCCTGACCGGGGACACCCAACTCGAGAAACAAACCACGTCCTGACCCTGCCGTGCTGCACGTGGAGATTCCTGGGCAACAGAGAACACTAAAACAGAATACTCCCTGTAAGGGCAACAGTGAAACAGGAACCTGATAGTCTGGGATGTATTAACTTCAGAGATTGATTTTCAGCCTTGTTATTGTCTGCATTTTTCTGATTCTTGCTTTTTCTTTACTGGTGTGAAGGGGAGCCCAGGAGGATGTGCCAGCACACGCTGGGTAAGTCTCAGACAACTCACAGGCTGAACAGAACCTACACGGGCACTTTGTAAGGGCTATTTCAAACCCATGCAGCTGCACTTAACCTATCAAAGGGTCTCCATTTCAGGAGAAAGAATCCTAAAGGATTATTCCACCTCCGAAACAGCACCTTAAAAAACCCATAGGGAACAACTTTGGAAATAGGGAGTACAGGATTTCAACAAGAATCAACGTGTAAACAAAAATTCCCAGCAAACAGAAAAACGGGTCAGCTGAACACACTTCACAAATATAATTCCATTTTTCGTCCACTACGGAAAACCACTATAATATAAAAAAAAATTAAAAAAACTATATAATGTCAGGGAACTAAATAATCAAGATGATTGTAATATTAACATGTAAATCCTTCTTATGAGGACATCCAGCATAGTTACTTTAAATGCTGACAACTCAGTCTCTCTTAAGCTCTCTCACATTAAAAGAGCTTACTTGGCTTTCTTTTTTCCAGTCCTAGAACAGCTTTGTTAACACTGTGAGCACAACATTGCTGAGGACTCAATATGGGACTCCACCACTTCCCAAAAGAGAGTCAGAGCTGTTTCAGTGTGAGTGCTTCAAACACTTTGACTGCTTTCCCAGCACTTGGATTTCAAGTTCAGGCAGTGGAGTTAACCCAGCATTATTAACATGTGTCCAGTGCTCTGTGACGGAGTGTTTGAATGTTTCCTCCTGGATTGCTGAGGAAGCTTTATTATCTCTCATAAGCATATTCACCTTCTGCTTTTTTGCAAAGCATGAAGCATCCTCCAGAGTCTGACACTTCTGAAAGGCTTGGCTGGACAGACTCTGGCAGCTGAAGACGCTGCTCTCGCCAGATGTTTGTCCCACCTGGCTCTGCCACGACAGCACGGCTGGCTGGGTGCCTGCATGTTCAATACCTCAGCTCACACTTCTGGCATCTTAATGAGAACAGGGCTGAAAGTATTTGCACAGAACTGCTGGGCCTGGGCTGGAGAAGCTGAGCTATGAGGCCACATTCCTTGTGCTGCACTAACACACAGCAGGGGACTGTGATGTCCAAATGCAGCTGCTTGGCAGGGTCAGAGAACTGACACAGCTCAGCAGTGCCTGCAGGAGCACGGGCTGAACTCCTGCCTCTGCTGAACCCCTCACTTTGGGGGTTGCCCCAAGGGATCTCCCAGGAAGACTCTACAGCCACATCTCCACTACACAGTTTTGGGAGTACAGTTTTGCTGGTAAAAGTGCAGCAAATGCAAACCCCTCCTGACTGGTAGATGCTCCAGTAAACTCCCAGACAAAATAGAGAGAATTTTATGAATCATGCCATTTGCAGGAGGGGGGGAGGGAGGAAGGTTTGTCTTCGGCAAAACCACCTTTTTTCCCTTATTTTTTTTTTAATAACAGGTGTTGAAGCTTTTCTTCTCCTGAGGGCTTTGGTTGAATACCTCTAGCTATAGACACAACTCTAAACAAAAAGCTTTTAGAGGACAGATGAGTAATTTTAGAAATCTGCTAAATTTTCACCATCTTAATCTGCTTCTGTGCCCAATCTTGCCTTCCACTCACCCACAGGAGCTGAAGCTCCGCTGGGTGGATTTCTCCTTGATTACTTTCACTCCAGATCATGTCTAAACGTGAATCAAAGCAGAATAATCCAAGGATTTCCTCTCAAATCAGCATTTCCTCTGTTTTCCCTGTTACTAGCAAATCCCTGAGATCCCAACTGTCTGCAGCTCCTCATCTTCCATCCTGGCCCCAGCTCCTGGGGGCTGCGAGCAGCCGGAGCGGAGCCAGCAGCTCTGAGCCTGCACCGCGCTCAGGCCACGCTCAGCTTTGTGGGCAGCTCCCTGGCTGTGTCCCAGACACACTGCTGCTACACCCTGGAAACTTTTCCACAGTTCAGGAGTTCCACAAGCTATTGGCATTTTCTCTTCCAGGTTCTTATCAGCCTCGACCTAGATTTCCTTTGCAGTTTTTTCCTCACCTGAGGTCTGATATACCATGTTCACAAGCAGCTGTTTGTTTTCATAAGCTTTGCCTCTTATTTGTTTGTCTTTTGCCCACATGGTTGCCCATGAGTCCTTCCACCTCCTGCAGGGAGTATCCTCATTGTTGAAGGTAGCAAGGAGAGGACCATGGGAGGACATGGAGGACACAGAGGCAGGAGCTGCAGCACAGATCAGCTGCAACATCTGGTCATGGCTGAAAAGCTGGAGGAGACACTGGCTTTGCTGTGGCTGAAGATCCTGACTGCCGCTTGGAATATAAATTAAGGGATTACAGATTGCTGGCCTAAGATCTTGACCAGTAGATCTCTTTATAAGATCAAACCTCACAATACACTGGTGGCCTTGTTTCTCACTCTCTGGGAAGTCCTGTGCAATTCCACACACTGGCATCTGACAGGCTGGCACCCCCAGATCAATCCAGCAATGTCCATGTTCTCTCTCTGCTCCTTCCTGTACAAGTTTCATTTTCATTGTCATCACCAGATGACCACAAGGTCAATTAAGGCTGCTTTTCAAATTCAATTAAGTCTTCGTCAAGCATGAAGCCAGTAACTCCACCATGTTCTCCTTGAACACTTCCCCACATCAACAGCAAGAGAAACAACATTCTGCTGGAGCACAGGGAGAGTGTCAAATCCCACAAAGTTAAGTCACATTATTCACCACACACTGTGTGCTAAATTTTTATCTCTTCCCAAGCTGTATCACTGTTATCTCCACTATGCCTGATAATAAATATTTTTCAAAACCCTTTCATGGACAGTTGTTCCTTAGCTTTTACCTCCTGAATAAGCTTAGAGACCTCCTAAGCTTAGGTCTAGAGACCTTCTCTAAGCTTATTCAGGAGGTAAAGGGGGAGGGAAGCAGGCTCTGAATGCAGTGATGAAGCCATCAGTGGGATGCCACGTCATCTCTGGCAACATAAATGGCTTTTGCAAGGGACATTGGTTTGTAAACAGGTTTGTAGAAGATGATTCTGTACAAAAGAACAAGGGTTTTGAAGTTGGGGTTTTGTTCTCCTCACTGCACTCCTGGAAGGCCAGCACAGAGAAACCACTCCTGAAACTCCTGGGTAGGGAGCCAGGTTTTTCCATGTCTGGAAGACAGATCTTCAACAGCCTCCTCCTTGCCCTTTGGTTCTCATTCTGATACACAAGCAAAGGCTTTACCTTCCAACCTCGTCCTGCCTCAGCCCTGGCACATGGGTCAGACTGTCTGGGGAACAGAGCGCTCCAGTTCAAAGGCTCAGATTAATTTTCAGAAGCGTTTTGAGCAGCCTCATGAACAGTCAGGGTGAAACCATCTGCTCTGATCAGGAGATCTCAGTAACTACAGATGTCTCCACCACTGTCTTCAGAAGAAGTTGAGAAAAATGCAGCATTACCCAGCTTTTGGACTGTTCTGCATCCATAAACAATATTATTAACCTGAAAGGCATGTGTTTTTCTCAGTATGATTTATTAGCCGTAGTTAAGGGTTGCAATAATCATGGTCTAATTTTTTAGAAAGTACTACAGTTTATGCATAGTTTTAACCACCTTTTGAAGGACCTTTAAGTAATGATGAATCGTCCCATAAAATAATACAAATGTTAGAACCTACATATTCTCCTTTAGGCATGGGCAGGAGTATCTGATTTTCTTCAGCTGCCAAATGATCTGGCATCTGAACAACTGGCAACAAATTCAAAGTGAAACAGCAAAGCTGTGGGCAACCACTGGAAAGATTGGGATTCCTCCCCTTTGCATTTGAACATGAAATACCATGTCTGCTCAGGGATGTTACAATCCAATTCACTTGTTCACAAGTCAGCTCCATCAAGACAGTGTGTGTCTGCACTGCTCTGCCACAAACCCATAAGCAGCTCTGCTGTAAAGCAAGATGTACACACAAGTCCTCACTTGATCAAAGGAACCACTGGAGATCTCACCCTGTGCTGCTCCCCCACAACACTCCCCACTCTGAGTCTGCCAATGCCTACCAGAACCTGCAGGATCTGAAAAGCAAACCAAAGGGAACCCTGATGTCTCCTCTGGTATCACCAAGCCAGGCAGCCCCACTGCTGCACCTGCTCGTGGTGGGCAGTAAAGGACCAGAATTCTATGTGCTGATATCAGCAGAACTGATGAAACCCCAGCTGTGAGAGAGATCAGCTCCTCGGGTTCCTTCATAAAACACCATGCACCCTGTACAGAACCCCAGAGGATGCAGGATGACAGCAGTGCAGGGTGCTCTGGCAGAAGGTGCCCCACTGCACCTGCCTGGCTCCCCACTGCTTGCACCACTCACTTTCCACGGCCACAAACTATCTTGGAAGTTTTTAAACCTGTACTCAAAGTTCCTCACCAGACTTCAATATCATCCCTTCCTCCACATCTGTGCCTTAGCAGCCCTTCACACTGGGATTCCAGGCAGGGATATTATTTAACTTCTTATGCTGGTTTGTTTTTCCTGCTTGCTATCTCAGGAAAGGTGCTCAGCAGTGAGCGTGCATTAGCTCAGAGAAAAAGTCCCCTTGCTTCCTTTCTTAGGGGAGTCTGTCTCAGTCTCTCTGCAGACACCAAGTTCTGGAGTTGACAGGTCAGGATTTAAGGAAAATAAACAAGGCAAATATACAGAACCCCACTGCTGCCATCACAGCCAGGGGGCTGCAGCAGCAACACCCAACAAGACAATAACTCAGGCACTGAGACACCTCGCTCCAGCTCTCAGAGCTGCCGTCCCAGCACTCCAGGGAGCTGGAAAAGCACAGCAATACTTGCAGTCACAGAACTATACAGTACTCTGAGCTGGAAGGGACCCAAAAGGACCATCCAGTCCAACCCCTGGCCCTACACAGACACCCCAACAATCCCTCCCTGTCCCTCAGAGCGTTGTCCAAACCCTCCTGGAGCTCTGGCAGCCTTAGGGCTGTGCCCACTGCCCTGAGGAGCCTGTTCAGTGCCAACCACCCTCTGGGGGAAGAACCTTTTCCTCAGATCCAACCTGACCCTGCCCTGACACAGCTTCATCCCCTCGACTCTTAACGTGAGCAGCAGAGCAATGTCTCTCCTGCCTGGTTTCCATGCAAGAGGTGCAGCACAGAGCAGGGCAGGAAACCCAGCACAGCTCTCCCTGCACAGTGCAGTGAGGAGAGATCCCAGAAAACAGGCAAGAAACAAATAAGGCATGAGCTGAAAAGACAGCCAGCACTGCTGCTTGTCACCATCCTGTGTGTTCCTTGTCTTGTCTGAGGTGCCCTTGGACTCAGTGATGACCTGACTGCATCTCTGCAAGGGGTGGTTTCTCCAGGCTGTGTATAACTCCGAGCTGCTCCAGTCCCTCTTCAGGGATTTTTCTCACGCTAATAATGGAAACAAGGTGCAGGAAAATTGTTATTTAAACTCAGTATCACAGAGGAAATTTCTCACAGCCTGACGGCAATTAAGGAAAACATTATTTGGTGGCTGAGGAAGCCACTGACTTGGTTCTCAAATAGGGCTGGATGAGGAAGAACTGCAGTGTTCCCTGCTCCGTGCAGGTAAGCCTGGTCACACAATCATTCCTCACCTTGCCCCTCAGCTTCTCCAAAGCCTCGGGGACATGACAAGGAAACCAGAGGTGACATTCTGAAAATGGAAAACTGCAACCTCCTAAAAATTATTAATCACTTCAAACACTGAAACAATACCCTTTGTCAAAGTGGGGGTGGTGAAGTTGGCACAGCTCCTACCAAAGAGAAATTTGATCTTCACTGGCATGAAAGCATGAAGCAGCATCCTGTGCTGATGAAATATTCAACCTGAATTTCTTTCAAGGTCCTTTTGCCAATTGTTTTAGCTTAAGTTTGTGGAAAAGAGGAAGGGAAAAGCTTGGGGCAGCAGTGACCTGAACCAGAGACATCACAGGGGTGCAGCAGGAGGAAAGGTGCTCACTGACAGGAACTGAAGGCTGCTTGTATTTACTGGCAGGAAAAAACATCTTAGTGAACACTGTGCATTGCTCTAGGAAGGGAATTTAGAACCCTGGAATGATTTGGGTTGGAAGGAACCATAAAGTTCATCTCATCCTACCCCCTGCCATGGGCAGGGACACCTCCCACTAGCCCAGGTTGCTCCAAGCCCTGTCCAACCTGGCCTTGGACACTTCCAGGGATGGGGAGTCCACAGCCTCTCTGGGCAACAAGTGATGCACAAACATGGGACTCCACAAACTTGTGTGAGATTTGCAGGCAGCAGAGGTCAGCTGTAAAGTCCCTGCTTGGCTCTCCTGCAGCACCAAGCCCCACTCTGAGGGCTAAAGAACAAGCAGAAGGAGGTCCCAAAAGCAGCATCTGTGCCCTCATAACATCTTTGAGGCTCCAGGCTGCAGCCACATTTGTACCATTTGTACACTTTAGTTAACCTAAAGAAAGGCAGTAAAAGCTCATGTTCTTGAGAGCTGGGTCACACTTGCAGCCCTTTCAAGACAGGAGCACTGAGAGAATAAACCTTGGTGTCTGAGAGGGAGGAATTCCGACCTCCGCTTCCATCAGCACCGCAGCTTCCTCACTGTCCCCTGTCGCTGAGGGCATTGTTGTCCCCTGCCCAGGGAGGAAGGACGCTGACACATGGCACAGCCTCCCCACTCTGTCCCACTCAACACAAAGAGGAAGCTTGCAAAGGACAGATCAATAAGTGGAAGCCACAGCGACAGTTTGTCCCCAACGCTGGACAGTTAATCCTGAGGCACAATCCCCTTGTGAATTTAAAAGGCTTGACACAGACCATCTCTGGCTGTGGTTAAACAGCTGATGACACACGCTCTGATACAGCAGGAGGATTTGTGCTGGGGCCACAAAACAGTACAAAGCATGAAAAGTCTCCAAGAAAAAAACCCCGAAACAACAGGAGGCTCAAACCTTAAAAATAATACAGACACTAAGTACTTTCTAATGTTGGCTTACAAGTACAATACAGCAACAAAACATTTGAGGAAGAGTCCACAAAGAGAGTTGTATTTTCTACAACATTATTTCTTATTACCCAGAATGTGTTGTGTGTAATTATTTGTCACTTTTAAGGTACAAAGGAAGCTGCAAATTTAAACCCAAGCAAACCATTGCAAGCATAGAGGGATGTTAAACATCAACTATTTCATGGCTGAGCTGAAACACTTTCTGAAGTAGTGAATATTGATTTTAACTCTGTATACTCCTTGCTTTTGAGAAGCTCCACAGACTAGAATCAATGATAACAACAACACTGCAAACAACACTCAAATCCAGTCTCTACTCATAACTTCTGTATTTCAAATTGGATTTCCTGGTCAAATTCAGAAGCAAGGTGAAGCCAGTGTAACACTGCACTTACAGCCACTGCAACACACATTTGCAATTCCACTTCACACCCACCTGCCTGTGCCTATTTCATTACCTCTTCCCACAGATTCTTGTTCTAGTCCGGTTCAGAGTCTGTGCAATTGAACCTGGCAATGCTTGTCACAGATTAAAATTAAGAAGAAAGGCTCAAGGAGAAAGCTATAATAGATAAGAGGACTGACGGTACCAGAATACACTCATGAAAAAATGCGTCCTTCCAAGTATAACTCACTTCACCTCGCCCTTTCTGAATGCTCAGAACTAGTTCTAAATTATAACAGGCAGCTAAATTATAATTTTGCTTCTCAGATAACAGAAACCCAATTTAATATGTTCAAAGTAAGCAGCTCTGAGACTTGGAACAGAGCTCCGGACACCTCCAGCGCTCCTCAGGAGAAAGGAAAAGCCCAGGACTCACAGGGAGGACGTGCCTGCTGTACTAAAAGGCAGATGCCTTCAGTGCACTGTATGTTCAGTCATCTCTTTATCAAACCCTTAACTAATTAAACAATCCTCTTGTCAAAGAGGACAGTCATTGTTTGTGTGACCGATGCCCTGTAAACATAATGGGATAATCTGCCTTTCTCCTTTTTTTCTCCCTCCGTTCCCCCAAACAGCTGGGGGATGCGCTGCCCTCCGGGGGAGCCCCCGCTCATCTGTCATTCTCTGCACTCGCTGCCGCACGCAGCATCAGAAGCCAAGCTCGGGACAATAACGCCTCAGACACACCAACAATCCGTCTGATGCCGTGCCACCGGAGAGTCCCCAGGCTGCGGCAGGGCTGGGCAAACAATCAGGAAGGAAAACACAAGTCATTCCGGGATAGAACTGACAATAAAACTCTATTGATCTACAACGGCAAAAGATGCTCAACCAAAAGCAGGCCCTCTTTTGACTTCAGTCCCAGGGAAGAAAGAGCCCGCAAACACCAAAGCTTTGGTCAGATGGCACCAGGCTTGCTCTCTCATCTGCACAGCTACAGCAGCAAAAGCTGTTCATCAACCGTTGGAAAGTCAGAAACTCACACGTTCAGAGGTGGCCCCAGCCCGGGGTACCCAGGGGAACAGCTCAGCTCTCAGTAACTCTGCCTGTGGATGGGTCATGATTAACAGCAATTACAGAAGGCAACTATTTTCTCATGTGAAACAAGGACAGTGTTTCAGCAGGTTGCACAGGTTGCAAAGGTTTGCCAGCACGGCCCCTCGCTGTATTCCTGATGTGGGGACTGTCTTCCCCACAGCCCACTCCAGCCACCCCTGTCAGCAGAGCTGCACAGCTCTGTCACTCCAGAGACAACCAGGACAAAAGCCATTACCTGCCCCAGCTTTCCTTCAACAAAGTGTCTCTTTTTCTACTCACACCAACAGCAGCAGTCTCAACTGACTTACTGTACCCAGTACTTGAAATTTTTAATCAAAATGCAGTACCTGAAATCAAATTAATCACTTTCACAACATACAGATCTCACAGGGCTTTCATGCCCAGGAGAGAAGCAGAGAGCAGATGGTGGGTGGGCAGCCCTTGCTCCCCTCCCAGGTATGGCCCCCAAGCCCTGGGCACACTGGCTGGGACAGTCTGGCACTCCCTTCAGTGTGCTCTGGTGGCAATGGCCACACATGGCTCCACCAACCTGAACTGGTGATGACCAGATCCTGTACTGATCTCAGAGGTATGACCTCTGTGCTGGTTTGACTAAGGAGGAAAGGTGGTATTTCTGTACAGGAGGTGAGGAGGAGGAGAAGGAGGAGGGGGGCAGTGGGAAAGGAGGGCTAAATAATACCCGAATGTGCCCATCAAACATGATGAAGTGGTCACAGCCCCAAGGCTGCCAGAGCTCAAAGAGCATTTGGACAACACTCTCAGGCACAGGGTGGGATTGTTGGGGTGTCTGTGCAGGGCCAGGATTTAGACTGTTGATCCTGGTGGGTCCCTTCCAGCTCAGGGTTTTCTAGGATTCTAAAAGAAAGCTCAAAGCCCTCCACAGACAAATCCATCCTTGGTTGTATTGTCAGAATTCCCTGATTACCCAAACCTTCACTAACCCTGCAGGCAGTACCTGACAGTGCAGAGAACAGTGAGGACAAAGGGCTCAGCACAAGCAAGACAACTCAGATCTTCTCCTGAGCAACATTCCCCATCACAGCCCAGCTTTGGAGGTGTGCTTCTCCACAGAATGTTCAACAGCCACTTCAGGCAGTGAGTCAACAATGACCTACTCCTGGCTAAGAGGGAGAATGAAACAACCTCACTCCATCCCTGATCCACAGAGACTGGCACAGAGAGAGTGTGATACACTTCATCCATGTGCACACCCTTCCAAGGAACCCTGGAGGTGTCCAGGTGTCCCGACTTCCCTCAGCCCTACCTTGAACATGGTGCCAGTTGGCTTAAAGCTCCTCCAAAGGAGACACAACAGTGATGTGTCCTGTGCTCAGGGTAGAATGAAACCCAGGAGACAGCACGTACAATGCAAAGTCTGTGTCTTTTTGCCCCTTATCTAGGCCACAGCAGGGAAAAAAATAATGCAAAGCTGCTCTATTTTTAACCTACCACCAAGGAGACCTCATAGAGCCATGCTCAAATCTGAACAAGTTCCTCATCTCAATCCAAGTTAAACTCAACAAGTGTAAAGCAAACATCCCAAATGGAATATATCAAAGCCAAATGATGTTATCCTAGCAAAACTGCAACATTTTCCATATCTGTAACAAAAAAATAGCAATATCAGCCTTAGGGCTCTTTTTCTTGCTCTCTCTCTTTTTTTGGTTTTTTCCCTCCCCACCTCATCACTGCAGCCAAGTTTTAAACAATATCTATGAAAATAGCAGCTTTCAATCTGTTCCTGGAGTAGCCAAGTTAATGAGGCCATGCAGCATCCCAGGGCACACCAGAGGGAAGGGTTCCCACTGCTTGTTAGTGCAGCCTGTGCTGCTCTCAAAAATGTAAAGCATTTCAAACTGGCCAGCGCTTCCCTTCCCTTCTCCCCCTGCTCTCCAAGTATAAGAGCATTCAGACTTCCAAACACATATTGTGGAAAGAATGAAGCACTTCTGGAAAAAGTGAAACACCAGTTTGCCTTTCAAAATGTAAAGATTTATAAATCAATGCAAATCTTAAAAAAAAACACATCCAAACCAAAAAGGCAAACAGAACACTCCTGCGAGTTCTACCACAGCCATCAGACAGTTGTTGTAGAAACAAGTACCTGTTTTTCCTGACCTACATTTGCAGGTTGGCAGGAAATCAAAGTTCGTGTCAAATTACAGCAGATTTTGAACAGACTTGCATGTGCCCTCAGCTATTAAATCTGTTTGGGCCCAGTGAGTGCATTTTTGGTATGAAAGAAGGTGCCACTTGCACAAATGACATATGTTGGGTATTACATGAACACAGGCAGCTTGTCTTTTGGTTGTAATACTAAAAAGGGGAATTGACTTTCCTTAGGATTTGGTTCAACTAGAGACATTTTCCTCTCCTTGAGCTGCTCTATACATCCTCTGCTATACTTATCACACAAGTCATGTGGTTGAGCAGACACAACCACAAAAAGCAAGCGAGTGGAGCTTTGTCCTGCAGGCCTGACTAGAAATGGCTCCGCAGGCAAGAGCTGCCTGCGTGGGCCTGGTGTTGGTGTCAACAACAGCAACAGCAAACAGGCATTTGCAGGGTTCAGGACGAGACAGGACCAACAGCCAGGACCAACAGACAAGTGACAGCATCAGCCAAAGGAGAGCCTTTACCCTGCATCACTCCTCACCTCAGCACAGGCAGCAGCTCCTCCTTGGCTCGTTGTTTTCTGTGTGGGGTTGTGCTGCCCCTGTTTCAGAGTGCAGCCCATCCCTGGATTTGGAATTGTGGAAGGAGTCTTGCCCATGCCAGGCAAAAGAAAAGGCTGCAGAGGTGGAAGGGTGGCTCTGCAGAACTTGCTATCATCACAGAATGTTCTGAGCTGGAAAGGACCCACAAGGATCATCAAGACCAACTCAAAGTGAAGGGCCCATAGAGCGGATTGAACTTGTGACCTTGGCATTATCAGCATCGAGTTTTAACCAACTGAGGGTTTCTAGGGGCCCAAACTGGTCTGGGGGTCCCCAAATCCAGAGCTCAGAGGAGCAGAGCAGGGACAGCAGTCTGGCAGGGGGACACCTCACATGTGGCACAGCAGCCGGACTCATCTCGTGCCCCAGGCCACCTTCCCTGCTCTGGGAATACTCAGACTCACAGTGGGAGATCCAACGGTGTTTCTGGCCCTGACTCCACACACATGAATGGTGGCTGCAGTGATTCCAGCCCTCAGCCAGCACAACACTGCACAGGTGAATAATGACATCAAAGCAAGGCTCTCTCTGAACCTATGGCATTAATAATAGTGATCTGACTGTATCTTCCCTGTTATTTTGAGCTGGAAAGGACCCCCAAGGGCTGGAGCCCCTCTGCTCTGGAGCCAGGCTGGGAGAGCTGGGTGTGCTCACCTGGAGAAGAGAAGGATCCAAGGAGACTTGAGAGCCCCTTCCAGGGCCTAAAGGGGCTCCAGGAGAGCTGGAGAGGGACTGGGGACAAGAGGTGGAGAGACAGGACACAGGGAATGGCTTCCCACTGCCAGAGGGCAGGGAGAGATGGGATATTGGGAAGGAATTCTTGGCTGTGAGGGTGGGGAGGCCCTGGCCCAGGTTGCCCAGAGAAGCTGTGGCTGCCCCTGGATCCCTGGAAGTGTCCAAGGCCAGGTTGGACGGAGCTTGGAGCAACCTGGGCTAGTGGAAGGTGTCCCTGCCCATGGCAGGGGGGGGAATGGGATGATTTTTAAGGTCCCTTCCCACCCAAACCTCCGTCTGATTCTGCGCTCGATTCTATGATTCGCTCCCTATGCTGCCTCATTCATTACTGTACTCACAGTAAATGAGACTGTGCTGAGGGACCCCAGATCACACCCTGCTCTTCTCCTTTGGCATTTGCAGCCCAGCAACAGAAAATCAGTCGATCAAGAAGAAACAGATGCTGAGGGGGCAGCAATGTTGGGACAGGCCAAAGAACAGCTCATGTGTATGAGGACTCAACTGCAGACACAGCACCACAGCCTCGGAAATAAATCCAAACTTTCTATTACAGCAGAATTTTTTTCTGTCAAGACCACTCAAGCTGTTACGGGCAGCTGGGAAATAAGGCTGCTACTGATATAATTCATGTTTGATACAAGTGCCAGGCCCTTCTTCTGACAGAAGCACCTTTGGCACAAAACCTGTCCCACAAAACCAGGCTCTGCAGTGAAGATGGTGACTTCTTCCAGCTTCCATCTGGCTTAAAAAACAAAACAGGAAAAGAAGGCCAAATCATCCAGACTTTCCAAATATCCAGGGAAGACTTAACTCTGTGGAATGAAAAGGAATGGGCATCTCAGCCAGTTACATGAACCCTCGCTCTCTGTGTTTGCGACAATCTGGTTTAACATAATCTTGCAAAAACTGTGTGTGATGGAAACACATTGAAAGTTTCCTTTATTTTCATGCCCACTTTCAGATCTCTACAGTTTCACAATGTCCATATTTCATTAAAATTAAAATCGCTGTGTTGCAAAACACATTTGAGACAAGAAGTTTCAATTAAGCCTTTTAAAAGCTGTTTTTCACAGTCATGGCAGAAATTCTTTAAAACTGCATCTTCCTCTGGCCAAGTCAAACGTGCTCAAAGAGGCCACAGATGCAAAGCCCCAGGAATGTGCTGGGGAGCAGAATTCCCACCTATCCACATCCCTGTGAATCAGAAATTACCTACACTAACCAGCCCAAGCCTGAAAACCTGCTGAATAATAATCACAGACTGACATGAAGTATAGGCAGCCAAACATCCACTAGCAGGAATCTGAACAGCCCTGTGTTTAGGGACCTGCTGGTTTTGCTTATGTTTTTTGATTTATACCTCATAACTGCAAAACTAATGAGATTCTAATGAAAAGTGGGACATTATTCGTTTGGCTCGCCCCCAGGGGGTTCAGTTTATTTCTAACAACTATGCTACTGATTAAAACAAGAGGCGATGGTTTTAAGGAGCTTGAACATAAACCTATTCCCAAACAGGCACAGTCTGAAACGACAGACTGGTTTCTGTAGTTTACAATTTTACTGCCTTTATCTAAGTTATTTTGTCCAAATAGATACATATTTTTTTTACTGGTCACTTCTCCATAAATAATAAACATCTAATCTGTATATCAAGCAATTGCATTGAAAGCATTATTTTTTAAAGAAGTCGACCCTCTGCATATTTTACTTCTTTGCTGCCCCAAACAAATCACTCAAACATAAATACTGATAAAATATAAAACTGACTGCAACTGTTTGTTAAAAATTGAATGGTATGTAATATTGAGAAACTAAATAGGTGCATAGATCATTAACAATATGGATCTATATTGTTCTCCTTACTGAAGAAGCTGGAAGCACAACCTCAGTTATCAGACACTTTTGGAAGGTTACCCACTAAATATCAGCATTAGACTAAGGCACCCCTTTGAAAATAATTTAATTACTGACACACAGGACTGTGGCACAATTGTTAACCTTCACATCTGTAAAGCTCTCCAAAATAGTTGTTAGTCAGCCATATTCTTCACATTCCCTGATCTCCAGTGGACTTCACACAATTTGCATGGGACCAAGAGCATTTTCCATCACTGCCTTCCATGTCTGGTGCAGTTCAGGTACTGCACTGCTCCAAAACCCTGTGTCACATCCTGAAGGACTCTGATCTGAAACTCAGTACCTCCATACAACACTGAAATAAAACACTGAACCAGAGCTTTTAAACAACCATTGAAATTAGGAAATTAGCTCAATAAACACAAAGTATTTACCTGCCCGTTGGTTATGGATAAGGCAGTGGGCCCCCCAGTTACTGAAGTCATGGACTCCAGGCTGGCAGCATTGGCTTTCCAACATCACATCAACCTCAACTCCACCAGGCAGGAATTTAACTCCTCCAGATACAAACCAGAAATGAAGCAGCTACAAATTAGGGAGTGACAATTTTAATACTTCATTCATTAAAGCACATCCACTTCCTGCCTCATGGCTACATTGCACAATCCAAATGTAAAGGATTTTGATTCCAGAGGGAAGTTTCTCTGGAGCTTAGGTTTGCCCAGTCCCTTCCCTCCCGTTTCTTCCGATCTCTCCTGTGGAGCCAGGCTGGGAGAGCTGGGGGGGTCACCTGGAGAAGAGAAGCTCCAGGAAGACCTTAGAGACCCTTCCAGGGCCTAAAGGGGCTCCAGGAGAGCTGGAGAGGGACTGGGGACAAGGGATGGAGGGACAGGACACAGGGAATGGCTTCCCACTGCCAGAGGGCAGGGAGAGATGGGATATTGGGAAGGAATTGCTGGCTGGGAGGGTGGAGAGGGGCTGGAATGGGTTTCCCAGAGAAGCTGTGGCTGCCCCTGGATCCCTGGAAGTGTTCAGGGTCAGGTTGGACAGGGCTTGGAGTAACTTGGGCTAGTGGAAGGTGCCCCTGCTCATGGCAGGAGGGTGGGACAGAATGTCCTTTCCAACCCAAACCATTCTGGGATTCTATGATTCCTTCTTTTCCTATATGCTAAAAGTTGTCCTTCAAGCACTGCACCCCAGTAAACAGGATCACCTGGGGGCTTTAGGGGAGCAGTCAATTCAATTTGCTAAATCTTTTTGGAGGCGATAAACAATTCAGTAAGTGATCCTGCAGCATTCACTGAAGATGAATGTCCCACAAAGCAAGCACAAGAAAGGTAAGTTGTTCCACCCACCTGAACAAACATTTCCTCCCAGTCACACCCTCACACATAAAAGCAGGAATCTTTCTAAACTCACACTGAACAATTCTAGTGGAAGGTCACAAACAATAACAATGGATAATTAAAACAATAATCAGGCTTAGTAAGACAAAAATTAAAAGTAAATTGCTCATCATTTTTTTTTCAAACTGCCCAAACCTCAGTAAGAACATGTTTTGGACAGAAGAGAATTTGAACTTAAAAGATTGCAACAAGCTGCTGTTCACCACCAAAAAGTCTCCCCCCCCTTCTTGTGCTCTGGGATTCACTATGCAGCAAAGGAATTTTGTGGGACAAAGGAGGATAGAATATAACAGTCTTGCTGAAGAGTCAATAAGCTCAAGTATTTGGGAATTACACACATCCTTATGCTGCTAAGCAATTATCCATCCCCAAATCCAACAAATTTACAAAATTAATACAAATGAGGAAATCACAGTTTTTGCAACAGTTTTAAGAGGCTTAAATGAACCACCCTGTTAGATTTTCCTTTTTAAAAGTATATTGACCCTGAAGAAATACTTCTTATTTTTAGCTGTTGCATTTACCACGTTCTAAACATCAGGTGAAACAGGTACAGCTGAGGATGCAGCACATCGGGGTGGCACAAAGAGATGATGGAAACTGAGAACCAAGCAAGCTAAAAGCACTGCCAAAAATTCTGGAAACATGCAACCCTCTTACAACCTTACATCTGTGGGGTTTGGGTTCTTTTGGTCCTGTGAAAATATTTAATTTCAAACAATACAGAAACATGGCATAAAATACAGTGTAATAAATACCAACTTTATCCGTGGCACAGTAACTGCAGGGCTGTGTTAGCTGTGATTGCAGAGGCAGTGCCAGGGAGGGGACAGAAGCACTGAGAGTAACTTTCAACCCACTAGTGAGACAATCTGCAGCAACACTCAGCACTTGCCCAGCTCAGAGAGCAGGACTGGATTCTCGGGACAAAAGCATCCTGATTTAAAGGTTTGGTTAATCATCATTTCATAGAATCATGGACTGCTTGGGGTTGGAAGGGACCTTAAAGCTCCTCATTCCACCCTCCTGCCATGGGAAGGGACACCTTCCACTAGCCCAGGGTGCTCCAAGCCCCGTCCAACCTGGCCTTGGACACTTCCAGGGATGGGGCAGCCACAGCTTCTCTGGGCAACCTGTGCCAGGGCCTCCCCACCCTCACAGCCAGGAATTCCTTCCCAATATCCCATCTCTCCCTGCCCTCTGGCAGTGGGAAGCCATTCCCTGTGTCCTGTCCCTCCATCCCTTGTCCCCAGTCCCTCTCCAGCTCTCCTGGAGCCTGTTTAGGCCCTGGTAGGGCTCTCAGGTCTCCCTGGAGCCTTCCCTTCTCCAGGTGAACACTCCCAGCTGTCTCAGCCTTCCTAAACTGATCTTTAGACAAAGAGAGCTGTTCCAGATCTCTGCCACCTCCCAGCCTGTGCACAGGAGGGACCTCCAGGCTGAACACATCCCCAGCTCTGCTAACAGCCAGCTCATGGCTCATCCCACCAGCAGCACTGCCCTGTTGTGCTCTCAGTGCTCCTACCTTGAAGATACAGGAATGGGAGTGGTGGTGGGAGTACAGTTAGGATAAAAGAAAAAAGAAAATTAAGCAGGATAATTTTTCTTGAAAATACAACTCTATTTGGAGTTTTGTGTAAGGAATGAAATCAGATGAAGAACAACTACAGTTCTGCAGAATTGTACCTGAATTGTAGAATTGAAACCTCCTTCTCCAGTGTCACCACCTTCAAAACAGAGGGGGATGCACCAAAACACAGCACACTGAGACTGGAAGCCATGGCATGAGAATGTGAGTGAACCAGGCAGTGTTAGGTCTATTAGCAGATGAAACTGAAACACAGAGGGAAACGTCTCCACTGTCATGAGGTGCACACACACCTCCAGGGCTCAGGAACTGGGGGTTTTGTGTTTTTTTTAAGCATTCAGCCTGACCACCCAAGGGGTGCTGTTACAGGTGTATTATTCTACGTTTGTCAGTGAATATTTTTACTAAACTACCCCAACCAGATTGCTGGGAAAAACTGTGAAACATTTTAGGCAGCGCAGCACATCGTAGGTAATAGAGCTGAATGAAGGAGGGATTTTGTGTCATTTAAACCTCCCCCTCTACCCAGATGTTCTACAGGTTATAAACTATTTACCAAAAGAGGATCCCCTCATCACAGTCTCCTTCACCAATCCCACTCCTGACACTACCCTTACTCTTCCCTATTCTACAAGTCCCATCACTTTTCCTTTCAGGGACGATTTCATTGACACTCTGAACAATTGCTCTGAGTGTGCTTAGCTTCCAGACAGCTGTGTCTGTCTGAGAGCTTTATGGAGGAAATCAGAATAGAAGCCAGGTTTTTGTAGGAATGCAGAATTCCCTTTTCTCCTGCTCTGTGCCCTCTGCACCCCCTGGCTGGGGTGACAAGTGAGGCAGAGCTGTAACAGACAAGAGCTTTCTTAACCACCCACTCCAGAGCACATCCATCTTCAACACTGGAAAAAGCAGCAGTTCTTGGGTGAAAAAAAGTTGGTATGTGGTCATGTAATTAAAGCCTGTATAACTCACACCCACATTGTGGTAGGTTGGTGGTGTGCAGGCATCCTTAGCTCTGGCATTTCCTCAGTTTAGGTTCCTTGCATTGGAAATCTAAATACTGTTTTTATCATACCACACTGTAAATTAATTGTGCAAAAAAAGTAACATCCCTAAAACACAATTCTTCAGCATGAAAGCCCTGCTCAATTCCTTGCTAGAATTAAGCCACACTCCCTCACTTCTCACTCACCCCCCAGCCCTGGGACAGAAACACATCTGTGAACAAGCCCGAGCACATGAGCACTCTCACTATGCCTGAAACGCAGCACATGATGGAGCTCCACAAACCACAGCCCAGAGAGAGCACACGGGCCGAGATCAAAGAGCCAAACCGGACAGTAACTGGATTCCGAAAGGACCGGGGCTGACAAGGCCGCCATTCAGGGCAGTACAGACCCCAACGGCCTTTTTCTTTCTCATTCTTACCGCAGACAAATGAAGACTAATCTTGACGCCAGCAGCGCGGAGCGGGAGATAACAGCATTGTTCCCTGGGCTGTGCGTGCGGCCAGGGGGGCAGCGCGGGCAGTAACTATGGAGCTGGATCAAGGCTGGTTGTTAAGGGAACAAGCAGGAAAGGTGAAACAATGGCTGCGATAAGAAGCATCCCAACAAACACGCACCAGACTGGGCTCAGGCTGCAAGAGGCAGCAGTGCGGCCCCCGCCCCGTGAGGAGTCGCTGCCAAGGCCGAGCAGCGGCACATGCGAGGGAGCGCTGTGGCCCCAGGGCCCGGCCCAGGCCAGCAGGGCTGGGGGCGGCCGGAGACACCCAGGGCAGGGCAGCGCTCCGAGCCACCGGCTGCCGGCCAGGGCGGGGCTCTCCGGACAGAACCCTGGGCGACAGGGGCCCAGCAGCCTCCAAAACAGAAAGAGGAGGAGAGGGTAAATCACCGATTCACAGAATGGTCTGGGTTGGGAGGGACCTTAAAGCTCATCCCATCCCACCCCCTGCCATGGGCAGGGACACCTTCCACTAGCCCAGATTGCTCCAAGCCCCATCCAACCTGGCCTTGGACACTTCCAAAGATCCAGGGGCAGCCACAGCTCCTCTGGGCCTCATCACTCTCACAGGGAACAATTCCTTCCCAATATCCCATCTAACCCTTGAGACCATTCCCCCTTGTCTTGTCCCTCCAGGCCCCTATCCCAAGTTCCTCTCCAGCTCTCTTGGAGCCCCTTTAGGCACTGGAAGGTGCTCTGAGATCTCCCTGGAGCTTTCTTTTCTCCAGAATTAAACCAATTCTCTCATCCTTTCCTCCTATGAGATGTGCTCCAGCCCTTTCTATAAAACTCTTCCTATCTAGGAGCTCCATATATACACAGACTTTTCCCAGCCTTTGCTTCATGTGTATTGTGGAAATCAGCTCCATTAAAGGAAAAACTTCAACATCTGGAAGGAGCTCATTAAAGCCCTCTTACAAAGCAAGATTTCTTGGAAGTAGCCAACTTCTCTGTCATAAGATCTCGTCTAGCGACCTTCACCCCAAATCTCCTTCTTTCTAGGAATTACTGACAAACACTTCTGCCCTCGCTCACGCTGGTTCCCTCACAGCTCTGTGCACAGGGTGCATTCAGCAGCAGATCATCTGCTCCTGCAAGTCATGAGCTACAAATTGCAGAAACACACCAGGAGCTAAAATGAGTTTCCGAGAACAAAAACAGCTGGTGAAGAAACAAAAGCCAAATATTCTCCTGGCTGCTGGCTGCATTTTTTTTTTAATTTCGCTTAAAACAAAATTAAAAAAATCTGCTTGGAACCCAAACAGTCTCTAGCTGAAAATGTGGTGTCTAGCCTGAAAAACAGAGGCTTGTGGACATGATGCCAATAGCACAGGATTCCCATGGACCTGGTGTTTCTCAAGCCCTTAATGTGGTTCAACTTAGGCAAGCAGTTTTAGGATTCCCAGTTTAAAATCTACAACACACATCTGCAATTCATTCTAGTTTCTTATTTTATTTCTTACTTCTCCAACCAGCTCCAAATCGTTTTACGAGTTCTCGCAATCCGGTATAATCAGTCCCTCCTGGCGCAGGAGATCCTCAGAAGGGCTCCCTTTGCATGGGGAGCCAAAGCTGTGCATTTCGTCAGCTGGAACTCGCCAGAAGCAACAGCAACTACCTGATAAAATAACACTGTTTGGAGTGTTTAATGTGTGATTACAAGGCACAGAAAACTTCTAACACACAGCACTAACCATTTCCTACACCTCTCCTCTTCCACCAGCTCACCACATTAAATTGAAGGTGACTCCTCTACTAACAGGACTAATTTCCTACATTGGAGAAGGGCATTTCAAGTGGCTTCAGGGAAAACTGGGAGAAATTTTCATCCAGCTGTATGGAAGGAATTCTCATTTAAAAACCACTACTGAGTTAAAACCCTTAATGGAAGAGTGCCAAAAATTGGACTGTTGGTATTTGGCCCCTGGACATCATCTCTGTGGATGAAATGCTGCAGACGAGGCAGGTGAGGGCTGCCACTCTCAGCAGTTTTTGCGAAATGCACAATACAATCACCTACTTCCCTGTTCTCCTGTTTAAAACAGATGGCCTGAACTGAGACCCTCTGCAGCACCGACACCACCACGAGACACTCTGTAAGAAGCAGCACAACCACGCACTATCTCACACTGGGGACACCCCACTGGAGGGGCAGCACATCAGAAGTGGGAGGCTGAAGCAGACACAACCTCTTCCTCACTCCAGTGCAGATCAACCCACAGGTGTAGGGTAATTCCTGCTCTTGGCTTTCATAACAGGGTTTGCTGCATGTAAAAGAGAACTCCAGTCACAAACACAATGAAGTTCCCAGGGTTCCAGTTTGCCTGTCATCACCCACCCTGGAACAGCCTCCAGCTCCCCGACATTTCCTTCAACGTTGGTGGTGAGCTGCAGACCTGAGGAGAAGGAAATTAGAAGGGTTTTGCTCGTAAATGTTCTCCTGCTGCTGGTGGATGCAAATGAAACTTTGCTGGCATCACTACACACCCTGGCACCATCAGCCAGAGGATCCAAGGCTGACCAGGGAAGGGACAGGGCTGCTTTCTTCAGTTTTTAATCTTTTGCTTTGAAAATCTCAACTGATTGTCTTCCCACAGTGCACCCATGGTGAAGCCTGTGCAAAGATAAAAACAAGTTCCAAACAGGGAAATTCTGCTTAGATGTTACGGAAAATAAAATTCCCAGGAGTAGCCAAACATTGGAACAGGTGCCTGGCAAGACTGTGGCATCAGCATCCATCCTTACAGATCCAAGGGGGAGCAAGGCCCCAAGGAACTTGGTGTAACTGAAGTTGGTCCAGCCTCGAGAAGACAAGGCAACAGTAATCTCCAGGTCCCTTCCTGTCTAAATTGTGATCTTAATTTCTGACTCCCCGTACTTCCCACAAGGAGTCACTGGATGGGCAGGATGCAGCATTAGCAACACACAGATTATTAACATCCAGCAGCTCATCCCCTTCCCAGCTGAGCTCCAGGTAAGGGAAGGTGGCCAAACTCAAGCCAGGCAAGACAAAGAGGAAAACTGCAGGTTTAAAGGCAGAGAGGAGATGTTGGTGAAGGCTGCACTGCCATCCCTCATGGTGGACTGGATCTCCATGGTCAATTCCAAAGTAACTATGAATCTCCCAGCAGTAGGTTCCTCACTCACCTGGGCTCAGAGTGATCCTGTACCAACACGTCTGGTACAGGTGGACTCAGAGAAATCCCTCTTTCCACAGCGTTAAGGAGGAGTTATCGGTCCACAACTCTCCTTTGTGTGGCCTCTTCTCTCCTCAGCTGTGACTGTTCAGTTTGGTGTTAAAGCCATTTTGGCCACCTAAAATGCAACTCAATTCTTTTCTTGAGTGGCAAAAATAAACACCAAGCACATCACAAGAATACCCTCTCAGTGGGACCCCTGCACAGAGATATCTGTACCTGGGTTCAAAGGATGCTCTTCTTCTTTTACAGAACATCCTGTTTCTCATAAACTACAGACTGCATAGAGAGGCTGTCCAAAGCCAACACAGACTGCACAACCTCATGAAGCCTCTGACTTCTCTGGGTGCAACAGAAGCACTCACAGTGCTGAGAGCAGGCAAAAAAGTTAATTTTGGTACGAGAGGACTATAAAGATCATTTGCAGCTTTATTTGCTTGCTGAGCCTCAAGAACTACAATCTATTATTATTATTACTTATCATTATAAGCTTATTTTCCTTTTTTCATTTTAGTTACCCATGAAGCTCTCTTGGTTGTAAGCCCTGTAGGTTTTAGGCTTTACCTGGCTTTTAAATGTTCCTCAAAGCTGAAGCACCAGGAGATGTATTCTTCACCAGGAAGCCTCCTCCAAGGAGTCCTCTTCAAGGAAATAATCTCCCTATGTCTCTAGATACTTATCCCTTCACCCAAGCCAAAATCTCCCTGAAATCTCTACAAAGGAGTTTTCTCCCTGTTATCCAAATGTCAGGTCCCACTGAGACCTGAAGGCACTGAAGGAACACTGTGGTCATTCCAAAGGCTCAAACAGAAGGATAAACAAAGCCATCACCAGTGTGGCATTAAAAGACTGGGAAAAAAACCAGAGTATAAAATAATAACAACAACAATCATGGCAGCATTGGATCAAAGTGATGGAATCTTTCCCAAGAAGAAGAAAGGAGCAGTCACTTGTAAGGCAGGAGGTATGGTAGCAAAACAAGTAAGTGTAAGCCATCAGGAAGAAAGAACATCATTCTTTTATATTCACAACATCTTCCAAAGAAAAATGGTTATAACTCATTTGACCTTTTTGCAAATACACATTTCCCCATTCCAAAGGATAAGCAAATGGAGAGAAAGAGACAATGTTTGCTGTCTAATGCACTGGGGGTTTTATTGTGTCTTCATGGTTATTAAATAGATTGAAATCTGCTGGATTGGAACAAAATTTTCTGACTCTCCTAAAGTGATTCTGATTTTCTAATAATATTTATAATGACTTTTCTAATGGCTTTTCATACGGATACTCAAAAGTTACCATCCTAAAATGGCACCTCTCTGTACAGGAATATCCCCCTTGTTAAATGCATTAACAATGGTTCAAGGACCCATTACCCAAGAGAAAGGAATGTAGGAGCAAGAAGTGGGGATACCCATTAGTAGGAGTCCATGTACTGCATTACTCTGGTAGGCAAAAGGGTCAGAGCACACTGGAAAGGCTGGTGAGATTGTGCCCGAGATCATGATAAAGGTGCCACCACTGTTAGGAATTCTCATTCCTTACTGTCTTCAAAAGCAAGGAGTCTTCTTCAAAGATTCCTACAGAAATGGCTCAGGCTTTCAGGGCAGAAGTAGTTTTAATCAGAGCTAAATATTCACATTTCCAGCACACTCTCAGTACCACAGCAGAAACTTCAGCTCTTCAAATCTGCCACAATTCTGCACATCTTTCAGCAGAGAAAGCACAGCAGCCCGACAGGCCCCGGTGCAGTGGGAGGCAGCCAGAGCTGCAGAACAGGTACAGAGCAGCCCTCAGAGCGGGTGAGCACCCAGCCTCACACCGAGGAGGGATCAGTTCAGTCACACCTTGAGTCTGGTGCTGGGGGTGAGGTGGTGTTCAGCTTCCTGAAGGACCCTGGTCCATCGCTCGCTGCTCCTGGAGAAGGAATGCCCAGACCCTCAGCTGCCCACCAGGATCACAGCACTCACGGGCAGGTCCCTTCAAACACCCCCTCCTGTTGTGTTACCACAAAATCCCACTGGGCAGGGCACAGAGGTTCAGAAAATGCAAACCAGCAATAATTGTTAATACATCACTCCACAGCAAATCTCTCTGGGTAGGAGAAACGGGTCCCTCTCTGGGGACAACATCCCAGAGCAGAGGGTGCACTGCAGGGCAGGACTACAATCTCACTTCTCCTCCCCATCCATCCTGGATTAGAACATCTTCCACCTCAGAGCAGACCCCTCTTTCATCCACTGTCTCCAGAAGGGCTGGTGGATATTGGATGTCTCCCACTCACCAGCTCTCATCCAACTCTGTCTGCAAGAGGAAGCAAAGGGCCTTCAGCCCTACTGCAGCATTCTCCCAAATTCAAGGGGAAAGAAGAGGGCAAAGACTCTCTGTAGGACTGTTCCTACAGAGTGGGAATAGGAACAGGATTCATGCTGGACACACCACAAAGGCATCAATGTGTAGCAATGTTGATACAGCATATACAACATAAATACTGCACTAGGGAGCTGTTGGTCCATCCCTCATCACCACTGCACAGGAACCCCCAGAGCTCAGGCAGAGAAATGAGAACACCAGCAAGAACCTGGATGAAGATTGTTGTGGGGCAAAACAGCCAAAGACCATCATTCTGTTTCTGCCTTTATGAGTTTCTATTCAATTCTATTCAAGCTATTACAATTAAGAGACCTTTGGGAAAAAAAATCAGTCAGAACCTCCTGTTTCTCTGCATAGCCCAGACTGCTACAGTGTCACCATTGGGCATCTATTATTGCCGTCTTTGTTGACTTCCTTGAGTCACATCTGGCTCTGATGAGGAGATCCACCAGCCCAAATGGTAAAGATTTCTCTTTCCTGGAGCTGAAGTACAGGTTTCACGAGACCAAAGCATTGGTTGAGATGTGCTCCTACGGGACCAGACAGGAGAGTGGGCAGGAGTCCCACTGAAGTGGCACTGCTGAGAGAACACAAATTGTGTGGTTGTGGTTCTTACTGACTGTCCCAGGAATGGCAAAACTGTAGCCAGAAGACAAATGTCTCCTCCTTATCAGCCCAGCCTAATGATTAGTTGATAAAGGAAAGACAGCCACTGGATGAACCTACCTCCAGTTTCCTGTTTGAGTAATGCAATCCTGACTGTCTGATCTCAGCCTGCACCCAGGCCAGTGTTAGTGTTTCTTTCATGCTGTACTGTTTACATCCTGCCTTCACCCTCCACATGGTTCTTATCTCCAGCTCCTGAAGGTAAATCACCAGCTTTAGCTGTTGCACAATGCAGCATCCCCAGGGACCTTTGATGTTCTCCTTCAGATGGCTGGGTGGACAATAACCTTCTTCCCACATCCTTTACACTCTCAAATTCTGATGAATCCAAGTTTGACCAAATTAAAAATGAAATACAGATATAAGTGCTTGCTCTAGCTTCTTTTTTTTTTTTTTCCCCATGCTGGAGAAGTTGGAAGATTCTTGGCAACTTGGCATACTCAACTTTTGTTGAGTATACAGCATGTCACTGAATTGGGCAGGCAGTGCTGGTACAGTGGCACATTTGCAGGGAGCTGCACTTGTGAGGAAAATAATGAATGGCATGAAAAGATAGTGCTGTATTAGAGAAGTGGAGAAGAGCAGAGCTGGAAGGGCTCTTAAGAGCTCATCTAGTCTTTCATGCCTCAAGGTAGAGTCAACTGTAGCTCCTCCATTTTCAACAGACTTACCTCAATCCAGTCTCCAAACCTTTCCAACACTGACACTCACTAGCTCACCAAGGAATTCTGTCCCACTGGGCAGGGTCTGGAGCACAAGTCTGGTGAGCAGCAGCTGAGGGAGCTGGGGGGTGAATTTTTAGAGTGCTAGGGAAGAAGGTACAAGACTTGACACAGTTCCAAAGCAATTCAGAAGACTTAGTTGGCAGTTTGGAGTAACTTTATCATCCTGTGTGCTTTACTAGCAGTGGTGTGGTAAATTAATTTCTAATGCACTTCAGAGCAAAGCTTAGGGCAATGATCCTGCCTGCAAAAGGTTTCTCGTGGCTTGTGACAAATTTTACCACTGTGGTTTATCAGATGATAGAGTTTAGCTGCCCATGATTGAATCAGTTATGGCAGTGAAGGTGCAAAACAGGTCCACAGAGCTGGGATCACAGAGGTATTGGGGCAAAATTCACCAAAGAAAAATCAGTATGTAAAGCAATTACAAGATTTATCAAGACCCCCTTTGCATTAAAGAGCCATTTTGTCTAATTCTTATCTAATGTCTCCAAGAACACAGAAGAAGAATATTTTGCTAAAAAAAGCATGACTCAGAACCTACTTGAGGTCATGTTATTAACTGGATAAGAATAGAAACAAAGTAATTAGAAATAAAATTAAAAACAAACAGGAAACCCAGAATCTGCCACCCAGCAGCAAACATGCTTCTAAGAGATCACCATAAATAATCTGTTATATTAGTTCATAAAATCATATATAATAATAGAATCTCCTGAGCTGCAAGGGACTCACAAGGACTATCAGTCCAATCCCTGGCCCTGCACAGACACCCCAACAATCCCAGCCTGTCCCTCAGAGCGTTGTCCAAACCCTCCTGGAGCTCTGGCAGCCTTGGGCCCTCCTTTTTTGCCAACTGGACTTACCAATACAAATAATCATCAATGAAGGTAAAAATAGACCTGCCCTGTGAGGATGGATGGTGTATCAGCAATGTGGGAACATCTGAAAGTAGCACAGAGCACTCAGCCAGCCGGGATCCCAGTGAATGCAGTGAGGCTGCAGTCAGTGGAGCTTTGGGAAGCTATGCCTTGTGCAGGTCCCAATAAACCACAGGATCACACCTCCAAAGCCCAGAGGTAGATAAGCAGGAAGCATCTCCATAATGGTGCCAATCAGAGGAAGAGGTTTCTGCTGGTGTCTACAGGGCACTAAAGCCAGCCAGGTTACCAAAAACAAGGATAAAAGCTTTAGCAACAGCAGAGCATGGAAATATGTGGTGACTGACCTTTATATTTATCCTTCAGTAAGAAAGGCCACATATCAGAAATGCAAAACATGACATTTATCTGCTTTGTACCAATTGTGGACTCCCCATGCCTGGAAGTGTCCAAGGCCAGGTTGGACAGGGCTTGGAGCAACCTGGGCTAGTGGAAGGTGTCCCTGCCCATGGCAGGGGGTGGGACTGGATGGGTTTTAAGGTCCCTTCCAACCTAAACCAGTCTGTCACTCTATAACCCTATAATTAAGCAGTTGGTCATGTTTTCTTGCATGTAACTGAAGTAGTGGTTCTCTGAAATGTTTGAACAGCCTCAGGAGGCTGTTGATGATCACTGAGCAAAGCACGAATTGTGACAGTTCCCTATTGCACCAGGCCAGCATTACACCTACTCCTACAGAATTTCAATTTAAAAGAGCCTAAAAGCTTAAAGAAAGATTGAGTAGATAGATATCCAATTCCAAATTCAAATGGTTCTGCACCAACAAGATGGTGTTACGTTACTGTCCTGATCAGTCTGGAAACCAGCACAAAAACAGCCATCGTTCTTCACCTCTATAAACGAACAGAAAAGTCACAATAACACAACAGTTGTTTTTTTGGCCAAAAATAAGAGATTACTTGTGTGCTTATAGCAAAAATTGAAGGGGGAGAACAACCCCTGCGAAATAGGCAGGTCATATCAGCAAAACACTCGTGTGTGTCACTCCCTTTGGTTGCTACAGACCAGTTTATAAATCGTAACTCAACCCCACTTATTATTATACCAACACCCAGAGGTAAATAAAAGCATCTCTGTCCAGAGTTCATCATCCTCACCAAATGGTTTGGGCTGGAAGGGACCTTAACGTTCATCTAGTTCTAAGCCCTCACCAAACTGGTCAATAGGGTGTTGTCTTGCATTTCTCCTCAGCAAACACACAGGGTCCTGAGCATTAGAGATGCACAGAGAAGTGAAGACAGTAAAGCATTAAGTGAAGGCATTAAGGTAATCTGAACATGCAGAGGATTGTTGTGGTAATTAAGTGGAGGAAATAGTCAATTATCAGCTGAGAATTTACAGTGCCAACCTAAAACCCCCTGAATTAAACTAGATGGCCAGACTTGTTTTCATAAATTAAAGACAGACTCTGTTTGAAAGCTTAAGAGATTTTTTTAAAGTATATTACAGAAGGATTCCCAAGGAATCACATGCATACAGTCTGAGCTCCCAGACTGCTTCCCTCCTCCCCGGGTACATCACATGGGAGTGCACATGCTCACACACTTCTTCCCAAATTTCCATTCAACTTGATCTGGGAGGAGGAAGAAAAGCTCCAAGGGAGCAGAATTCCGTCAGCAACAGTTGCTATTGCCCCACACGTGGAGATGGGCAGGAGTTTGTCACCCACCTTCTGCCAGGGCCAGCTCTCACCCCTGGCTGATTATCACACCAGGGCTGCAAGTGCCAGTGCCCACTGCCCAATAACCCACACCCGGGCTGAGAGGAGGAAGAGTTTTTAGGCCAAACCCCCTTACTCCAAAGCAAAGGTGACTGCAAAAAGCAAAGGTGTTAAGCTGGTCTGCAAGTCCTGTGGAGTTTTTCTGCTGCCTGTGTACACTGACTGTAACTACAAGACTGCACAGACACTGATGTGAAGAAGTTTAGACCACAGCTTAATTAAAAGAAAAAACCCAAACCAACAACAACCTCCTCTTCTCATCTATTTGCAGCTGCACAGCATGGTCTGAGCTCTGCAGTGCTGGGGTGCAGCTGTGCTTTAAGTGCCCTCCTTCTGAAGAGAACATCATGTTCCTTCAGCAGGAGCCAGGAGTTTTGCCCCTGCTGAAACCACATGCATGTAGCCCCCTTCCAGGCTACAACTTTTATGTATCCTGAAATGACTTCCCAGAGCATTCTTTGAAAAGCCTTCAGTTAACATGAAAGTCTCAGCCAAGAATGGACTTTTCTGGATCTCACTCATAGACTGTTACTAAAAACTGCAGCAACACATTTTTCCAGCCTCTAGGAATACTGCATGTGACTGGCTTTTATTTCTGTAAGGACTATGTCTCAGGATCATTCTAAAAAACCACTTCCAGACTCAGGAAGCAACTCACATGTAATGCTTTTCCAACATTCCAGTATTAGATTATCACTGTGCACAGAGAGTAAAACCTGAGACCCCTAGAAAAATTGTTACAAACCCGTGCTTAGGAGGATTACAGAACCTACAATGTGATGGAAATCTGATCAACACTTCACTGAAAGTGAACTCTGATACCTAGTGGAAGGTGTCCCTGTCCATGGCAGGGGTTGGAATGAGAGGATTGTTAAGATCCCTTCCAACCCAAACCAGTCTGGGATTCTCTGATACCATTTATTCTTACCAACTCTCACAATTTTGATGTGACTCTTGGGATGGTTACCCAAACTCTGACTCAGAATGGTACTGCTGAACACATCTCACTTCCACTCATTTGACAGAACAGACATATGTAGTAAATAAAATGGATCCTACCTGGGTAGGACTGGAAACCCTGCTGGGTGGACAGTAAACAGCATTATCTTGCAATCAAGTAAAGGGTTTTAAAAATGGATCCTTACCAAGTTTCAACATATCTTCTTCCAGTAGGAATTAACAGTATGACTGTTTTAAGAAAGAGGGGATATGTGAGAGGCACAAAACCTTTCTGGTTTGCACATCAGCTGCAGTGGTGGTGATGCAGCAGCTCCTGCAGCCAAAGGACAGTCGGACAGTCAGAAAAGAACACCCATTTTCAGGAGCATCTCGACTGGAGAGCTTCCATCCCACAAATTCCCTCCTTGCATTTACAGCCAAGCAGAAGCAAAGTCAGGAGCCCTCCTGACTGGCCCTTTACAAAACATAATTCCTACTGTCTGTGGATTAGTGGAGTCTCACATGGCCTCGAATGACAGGAAAGGTCCCTCTTCCCGGACGCTGCCTGCCATCCGTACTGGAGACTCCCAGGGACAACAGCAGTGCTTCCAAGCACAGGACAGGGATGTACAGCTACACCTCCTGCAAACAAGGGATCACTAAAGAAAAGCAGGAGTTTAGTTTACTTAAAACTGCTGTATTTACAGACTTGCAGCAGTGACACAAGTGAAGTGATGGCAGTGAGCAGGGCAGTCAGTCTGTCAGCAGAATCCCAGTCATCACTGTTCATTAGTTCATTGGTTCTAAGCAATATTTTACTGAGTGTGCCATCAAAACCTGCACTTATTTCTGCACCTGGCTCAGTTCATTAACTTGGGCAAAGAACCACAAGTCCCATTTCCCATCTGTCAAATGGGAAGGGTGTTCTCCATCTCCCTTCCCCTGGCACTTTGAGGGTGCAGGGTACTAGGGACACTGCTGGAGCCAGATCTCCCAAAGCCCTCAGTGCCAGCACCTCCAGTTGGGAACAATGGCACTGGCTGGCTGCTGGGAGCTTTGGGAAATCCAGCACAGCCATGTTCAGGATTGTTGCATCACTCTTTTCAAATTGGGCACTTCAAGGTCACTTACATGACACTGGCTTTGTATTCCTTTCTAAAAAATAGGTATTTTCACTGAGCATGCACATCAGATCTCATCTGAGCACAAACCTAGTGAGAATGAGCCCCTGCACCATCCTGAGCAAGGAGATTCCCAGGAGAGAGAAGGGGGTTAACCTTCCTCGCTCCCCACCATCTGTTCCATGTGCCTCCCCTCCCTGGCAGAGGGCACCTGCTGAACAGCAGTTGGCAGGTGATGAGCATCCCCATCACACGCTTTTGCAGTGAAGACATGGACTGAATTGTCTTGCTTCCCTCTGGTTCTTTCAAGACCTTTTACAGGGGCAAAATTTTAGCTCCACAGAGTAGTAAATTTAATTTCAGTTCCCATCTTCCACACAGCTTATGCTGATAACTCAGTCAACCCTTATCACTTACAAAGGAATATTCTTGTATAAAGAAGAAATAAAATAGACCAGTAAAAATAAAATAAACAGAAAGGGAAAAGTTATTTCACTATTTAACCTTGTTAGAAAAATGGAAGAAATATTCTGGAGGCAGGTAAAGTCCCCATGTCTGCAGGCTCAGACACCACCAATGCTCTTGCTGAAAGCTAAATGTTCTTTGCTAAAAACAAAGTTGGGATATTTTGTCTTAGCAAGCATTTGCTGGCTGCTGATGTGGGCAGAAACACTCTTATGGAGACACACAAATAAATGACTTACACACTCACCTCCTCCATATCCCCCAGTAATCTGCTTTTAGATGTCAGTGTAACACTGGGGTGTAAAAAGTAATGCTTCTTTTTAATCCTGAAACACACTTCATACTAAGTTTGTGACATAACACTTTCATAATTTTTCTTGGTATTAACAAGAGATTTACATTAGAAATTGGATGCTGAGAAAAACTGAAATGGTATGAACAACTTAATTCTTTATGGTCTGTGATTGGCTTCAATAAATTTAGAACTTTTTTTTAAAGTGATCAGTGAACCATAGACAAGTTCCTGAAAAATAAACCTTAGTGGACTGAGAGGACTAACCTGGATTTTTGATAAAACTGCAAATTCAGGTAAAACACATAACACCATCATCATACAAAATCTTGCAGTTAATATTTATTTAGATTCCTTTGAAAAGACTCTAAACAACTGTATGTTACAAAATTGAGCAGATGATCCTTATTCAAATGTTTTGGCAGAAGGCCACTGAAGAAACCCTGCATAACCTCGAGCTTGTGAATGAAAAATAAAGGAAGTCTGAGGAAAAAGTAAACTAAATGTGCTGCAGAGACATATTCTTAATGAAGTGGATAACCAAGAGCACGGCAATGTAACAGCATCCAGGGGAGTTCCCAGAACATGGGGTGACACAGGATCCATGGAAGTGTGTGCTCTGGGCTGCACAGGCACAAGTGCTCCAGAAGCAATCTCGGCTCTGTGCTGGAGTTCACTGTCCTACACAAGAAGGCATCTCCTGAAATCTTGGCATCTCACAAGGCAAACGCTGCTGCACAATGTGCTTGAGCCAACACTATCACAGAATCACAGAGTATCCCGAGCTGGAAGGGACCCACAAGGACCATCCAGCCCAGCTCCTGGCTCTGCACAGACACCCCAACAATCCCACCCTGTCCCTCAGAGCGTTGTCCAAACCCTCCTGGAGCTCTGGCAGCTTTGGGGCTGTGCCCACTGCCCTGGGGAGCCTGGTCAGTGCCAACCACCCTCTGGGGGAAGAAGCTTTTCCTGAGACCCAACCTGACCCTGCCCTGACACAGCTCCAGCCCTTCCCTGGGTGCTGTCCCTGCTCACAGGAGCAGAGATGGGAGCTGCCCCTCGGGAGGAAGCTGCAGGTTGCTACAGGATCAGGAGACAAGGTGCAGGCAGCATCTGAGCTCAGTCACAGCAATGGGAGACCCATCTGAACAGCACAAGCCTTGGGACTAGAAGAATTTCCAGGCTACACCAGGGACCACAGCAGCAGGCACAGCAGCACGGAAATGAAGGAAGAGCAAAAGGTAGGCTGAGTATCTGGAAAAAAAAAAGTCTGAGAGAGTGAGAATCAGTCTAAGGAATTAGTCCTCAGGGACACAGTGGAAGCGCTTTTGCGTGGGTATTTTATGAGAGACTGGGCATTCCACCAACAAATGTACTGCAGGAAAGAATCAGACAATGGCAAGGAAATGGATTAAACGTGTTAGCAAGACAATTTCCAGATCCGATTTCTGTGAAAAGAAGACCATGACCTCACCACTGGATCTGTGGTGTTACCATTAGTACTGCCCCATTCACGAGCCCCAAGTCCCTCACTACCATGGGTATGGTCTTAAGACAGACCACACCAAAGACTGAAAGGGATCTGGGAGTGTCTCTTCATTGTTACTTTATTTTCATATTAATGACGGGTCAATTTATGTCCACAGATTTTGTAAGGGCAGAATTCACCAGGGATACTGAGGGGGGGAAAACTGAGACAGAGAATAAAGCTTTTGGGGAAAACAAGAGGTCTGAAGCTGATTAAAAGAAAAAAAAAAAAGCCAGAAGAACATAATATTTAAAGACACATATTCGGGAGAAGCGACTCTTTTCCAAGGACAGATGGCAGCCGTGGAAACACGGAAAACTGCTGGCCAAACTGCTTCTCTGTGTTTGCTTCATCCTTTCCAGTTCACTCCAGTTAACTGGAGCACAGCAGGAACACCAGCAGCTTTTCCTTGGGGAGGGTTCCCACCACTGTAATCAGCACGGAATCCATTTCAGCACCTACCAGGATCCCATCAGGTCTCTGTGCATCCTCCATCTGCACACCCGAATCAGAGCAGCCACTTCAGATGCAGCTGTGGAAGAAACCAAAAGCCAGAGCTTCCCTTTCCCTGATTGACTAATAGGGGTTGGCCACAACATCCAAATAAACAGGTGCTTACCAAAGGGATAAACTGTTTAATCCAGGGACTAGTCAGCTGTAAACACACACTGTCCCATTAAAAATCCTTCCCCTCTTGTATGAAGGAATTGTTCCCCATGGGGCACCTTTACATGTTGAATTTATTGGCACCTCAGTGAAGTACCCCAGGAAATGATGGAGCTGATCAAGTTGGCCTTTGGAGCAGAGGACTGGTGCAGAGCTTCATGTTAAACCAGGATTCAAACACACAAACCTCCTCTCAGTATCCCAAGTTTCTGTCAGCATACCAGGACAGCTTTACACTGGTGCTGTATAGAACAAGTCCCTGGTCTTCAGATCAAGGGTTCACAGGAGGCTGCAACAATATTTTACTGAATATTTAACACTTTGGTTAGTAATATCATTTTCCTGCCTAGAGATAAAGCTTAAGACTCTCTTTGACATGTGTTTTGTCATATCTTTATTCTTCTGTCATCTCATTGGGGTTTTTTTGTGCTCCCCAAAGGTATCAATCCTGGCTGGGTTACTGCAGAGAAGGACCTCGAAGGTGCTTCACGGGACAGCAGTACATTTCCTGCCTTCCCATGATCCTTCTAGGATGAAGGATCCTCGAGCCATGTCCTGTTTCCAGAGCTGGGCAATAGCAGATGCCAAGGGAACAGTACTAAAATGGAGCAGGTGTGAAGAGATACTTCCCTGACTCTCTCCCAGCCTCTAGGAATCTGCTTCACAGAGGATTCGAGACAGAGATGGAGATTGTGCTTGTAAAAGTGTTTGATGGAATTTTATTCAACAGTTTGTTCAGTTGCTTCTTGAATTCACATGAGCTTTAGCATTCATACCATGCTGCATCAAAGCTTTCCATAACTCCTCCATGGTATATGAAAAAGTATCTCCTTGTGATAGATCTAGAAAGATCTAGACCCTTCCACTGTTATTGTGAAGCTCCACAACTCTGGTAGTAGAAGAGATTGTTCTCAATCTCTCCCATCTCCTGTTCTTTATTTCACTAATAATCAACTCTATACAGATGCAGATGGGAGCCACAGTATCAAACCCAGCCCCTGAATTTCCAGCTCAAGAGCTGGAAAGCAGCTGAGAACAAAGAAACAAAATATAGAATTAAATGCTGAGAATGAACAGGCTTCTAAATTTGAGCCATTTTTCAGAGGAACAAAGTTTTGATCAGCAGATATTTCAGGAACGCTGAAAGATGAGGTTTTACAAATATAAGGCTCTGGGGAAGTCTCCTTTATTTTCTTTTGGCCGTTACATCAGATGAAAAACTCCAACAATTTCTTTCAGGTTTATGTTTTCACAAAAAGAACTGGACACCAGCACACCAACTGAATCCACTTCTGTGATTAAGCAAAATTTGAACACAATTCGTTCTGGAAAACTTTGGGAAGAACAGGGATTTCCAGCATCCCAGGTACACAGCTCACCACAGTTATTGGTACCTCTGAAGGACTTAGAGATGAATGCTGAGTTCTGCTGGGGACTGTAAGACAGTTCCTGATCTCCTTTCCATGAATTTCAGCAGTAGTTAGTGAGATAATGGGATAAATCCTCATATCATTAAGATAATAGAATCATCAGGCATTAATTGTAGCATCCAGAAATAAACTTCTGTAGGTCATCTGCTCAAAGGCAGACAAGAGTAAGGATTCAGTTAAACAAATCTGCTGAGGCTCTCAATGCCTTTTTATCAGTATTTTAACCTGTTGCCCAAAATGAGGGAAAATGAGTCCTCAGGTTGGAGCTACAGAACAGTGTACATTCCTCTTCATTTAATGCTGCTGTTTCCTCAAGGAGTTAATAAATATCAAATGAATAGAAGAGCTGCGAGTCTGCCACCAGCATGGATTGTCATTTAAATCCTTTCCAATTATAAGAACAATGAGAGCATGTGCCTGGAAAGGACTTCAGGGAGTCCATATCCTTTTAACCTCCCCCAGCTATTTGGTGAAGGGCTCTCCTGGGAATTGGGAATGGGGGGGCAGGTTGGCTGCACCCTCCACACCGGGGAGAGAGGCAGGAACGCTTCCAGAAATCACAGACAGGCCTTGTTCCAAGAATGTGCTTAATCTGCAGCAACAGGGAGTTAAGAGAGGAGGATTGTGGTCTCCATTTTAGCCTGTATGAACCAGACACAGCTTTCCAGTGTTGCCTGTGCAACTGTCACTGAGCAGAAAGGAAAGCCACACAAACCCTTGATACGATTTCCATGCCCCATGGATTCCAGGATGCTCCTTAAGGTCCCAGCAAAGCACCTCGCATTAATCTGCAAAATTTACTTTTAAAGTTTGAAGTTAAGAAATACCTGAAATGAAACACAGGTTTAGGGGCACTATTAGGTCAGGCTCAAATCTAGCTGATATTCCACCTCAAAAAGTAGAGAGTTCACTAAAACATCGTGTTTTCTTTTCCTTTTGCTCTGTTCAACAGAACTGAGTATTTGAAAAATGCACCCTATTTCTATCCTGCATTTACTCCATATTCCAATCATTACATGAAGTAATGGAATGATTTAGAAGCTCTGGTGTTGCTGCACTGTTACAGCTGTGGCTGCAGCTCCAGAAGACAGGATGCACTCAGGAACACTTGGGAAGACAAGCAACACTTCTCTTATCAGTCAGAGACCAATGGAAGAGGGACTGTATACCACTCTCATCTTTTTATGCTTCACATTCCTTTGGGGTTTTTTATGTTCACAAATTCTCCACAATCCAAGACTGCATTTTATGAATGCTTATAAATGACACCAGTATTTCCCAGAAACATGAAGAATCTGGACAGACTAACAGGAAATAGAAGATATCCATCTTCCAGAGGATGAAATGGAGTTTCCATCTCCAGGTGGTTCAATGGCACTTGGATATGTGCCAGCTCCTTTTGCGCAATAAAAGGAGCAGTAAGAATAAAGGGAGCTTTAGGAGCACTAGTGTACATCTCCTTACTCCATTATCTTTGGCAAGGATGGGTCCAAAACTCTCCAGAAATGCCCTTTCAGATCTCAGTTCACTAACACAGAGCACTTCAGCCATCATTTCCACAACACAGGCATGGTCAGGTCTAGAACATCACACTGACACATTCACTGGTGACCAGGGAAGGATGTTCCCTTTGGTTCAAAACCCACCCTGGACACATAGAAACAGATCCAGGATATGCATCTACTGAACCATTTCAGTCAAATGTTGGCTAAAAGATAATGCATGTTTGGTCAGCTGGAACAGACTGTCACTGCCTCCTTACAGCCTCCTGCTGTACTGCACAGCCCCCCAGCCTTCCCACAGGGCAGCAGAGTCACCAGGGATCCCATCTAGCTCCTGCTGTCCAGGGTTATCCAACTGCACCCCTGTGGAGTTTGGTGTGAGCACACATGGGAGACAGAAGGAAAAAATGAAGCATATTTTGCTTTCTGCCCCATTCTGTCTGAGGGGTCCTGGCAAACCTCTGCACATATGGCAGAGCTGGGCTTGTCCATGGTTAAACCATGGCAGCTCCTTGACAAGGGCTGGCACAGGGCACAGAAACCAACACCAACACAGACAGGAAAAGGGGAAAGTGTTCTTAAGGATTTTGCTCTGAAAGCAATTTCCCATTGACTACTCAACAGCAACATTTGAATTGATTGATTTGGTTTTAGCCAGGCTCCTTTTTTGGCAGGGTATGTTACCTTGTGAGGCACCAGCAGCAGGTTCTGTGTCACCTCATGCAAGAGATCTGTATCTCCTACAGTTAGTCCTGTTGTCAAGGGACACACAGTTCTAGAAGATGATTCATTATAGGATAAAACTCGAGCCCTTTTAGACTCATGCCTAGACACTTTTCCCACTGACTGTACAGATCCTGAGGTGACCAACTCCGCAGGCACAGAGCCACAGCAGATGTCAACATTCAGTCCCTCTCAGGGTCTTCTCACCCCCCTTAATCCAAAAATATAGTGCCAGGTCTCAGTCCAGGCAACGGGAAGAGATGCAGGACTCGGGACACCACTGAACACACCAGGGAGGCCCATAAGCACTGAAGTACAGGAACACCCAGAAGAGGGGTGTCATTTAAAACAGCACCCAAAAGAGACTAAAAAACCAATGAAACACCACAGCACACACACAGCACAACAGCAGAAGGCAAATAATGAAACATGTGAACATTGTCTGAGCACACAACTAGTTGATCCCAAGCTATTTTCCATTCTAGAAAAGGCATAAAGCATTACAGACCAGACTCACAGAACCCCAACAACAGCACTGTAATGTCCTGGTAATTTGAAATTGCTCATAATTTTAAAAAACTTTATCTAGATGGGTATTTCCTTGATGGAAATTGCAGACTCAATTACTTGAGAAAATTCCTTCATAAGCATTTCCTCCATTTCTGAACCACGTATGTTTTCCATACCCGGATGTGGTTTTGCCATTCTCATTAAAATCTCTGCAAATCAGGCCAAGTTGAGAGCCCCAGAAAAACCTTCATTTGCAAATGCTCAGGGAAGAACAGCTAGAAGGACAAACTTAAAATTCTTTTTAAGAGTCCTAAATTTCTCTTGCAGCCACAACTATTGCTGTCACAAGGTACTACTGACCAGGAGATTTCCTTCATCCCAGTTCTGCAGTGTATGCCAAAATGCCCAAATGCAGGATCAAATATTGACCATGGGATGACATTTGAAGGTCATTCCTATCCTCAGCAGCTACCACAGAACACTGCTGCACTCATCATAAAACCTGAACACAGGCCAGGGCAGGGAATCTAAATCCTTGCTCTCTTTGGTTATTGACCACCAGGTTCTCAGTCTCCAGCTGAAGGTCGACCTCAGCCAAGGGGCGGCAAATCACAACTCCCTCCCTCTGTCACACAAAGCAGCACCTGTACCAGCACCTCTTCTGCAGAATCTGGCCCACCAACATGGCCAGTGTTCTCACCCCACTGCTAATAAACTGTGCTTTTAGTAATATTTCCTTTGAGGAGACACTTCCAACTAACCCAGATTCCCTTACTCCTAAGCAGCTCTGATTCTCTTGGGCACTCTGTGTAGCTTCCCACAAAGGAAGTGCCAAAAATAATCTCCAAAACCAACCTGAATTCTCATCCAGGTTCTTTCTCGTTTTGATCTCATTTTGATCTTCTGGTTTCACCTCTGAGTTCAACCTAAACAAAGTCACATGGGCCCCTGACACACTCTCATCCAGCATCCTCAAAACCCACAAGATCCTTCTGGAGCATCCCCTTGCCTCAGTGTTACAACCCATAGAATTGTTAAGGTGGAAAAAGTACCTTTGAGCCTCTTCCAATTCTTGACAATCCTTCTGATGAAAAACTTTTTCCTAATACCCAATGTAAACCTGCCCTGGCACAACTTGAGTTTCCCCTTGTCCTGTCACTTGTTACCTGGGAGAAGAGACTGACCCCCACCTGGCTCCACCTTCTTTTCAAGGAGTTGTAGAGAGCAGTAAGAGACAAGCAAAGCCTCATCTCCATCCCGCTTTCAGCACTTCACACTAAGGAGATGATGGCCAACTTTAGCCAGGAATGATCAGCAGGCTTCTGGAGCATCTCAAGTTTCTTCCCACACTGCGGGATTCTAGAATTGATTTCTTCTTGTGCATAAAGGCCACAGACTTTTCCTCAATCCTGGGCTCTTCTAACCTCATCCCGCTGTTCCTGTTTCATTCAGTTCTACCAGTGATGGAAAAGCTGGGAACTAGAAAGCAGACAAAATTAGACCCACCCCAATTTTCATTCCCACATAAGCATGTTTTCACACAGAAGACAAGGAGTGAATATGCTGCATGTCAGAACTCCCATTAACCTCTTCCTGCAGTGATAAATGGTTCAATTCCACAGCCAATCAAAACAGGAGGCAGAGTTTTACCTGCTCCAGGGGAAAAGGTGGGGGGCTATGGGCTGACTCAGGAGACAGAGGTGGCTACTCCTTCTTGCCACTTAATCCTTTGCCAACACTTCTATCTATCTCAGGTTTACAAGTGACTAAATCAACAGACAGCACATGTCCTCAAACCTGGCTGCTTCAGCTTCAAGTGTGAAGTAAAAGCCATCCATGAGCAGGCCATCTGTGCAAGGCAGCCTGTAAGAAATGGAGCTGACACAGATGGGACACATCACACGCTCCCTCATGTCATATCAACACACCAGCTCTGCAAATCTGCCCTAAATAAACCAAAATTGACAACACATTCTGGCTGAGGCCAGCAGGGCTGTGTAAGCCTAGCATGTACTTGGCAGGGTCTGGATTGTTCTCTCCACTTTTAACAAGCAACTCACTCATAAACGGAAAACTTGCGAGCATTCAGGTCTTGTGCTGTGCTCAAATGTCTGGAGGACTGTGTTCAGCAAAGCCTCCTGAAGGGATCAACTAACTGGCCTTCAAATCATAGACTGTAGGTTACTTAAAAACTAGCAGTACACAACACAGCTTTACAATCCACAGTGGGGACAAACACTGATCTGGAACATTTTCTAGTTCCATTAAATCTTCACCAACACATAAAAATAACACTTTAAGGATGTTTATTTTTACAAGTTACATTAGGTGAAGAATATAGCTGAACAATATGGCTGAACACATATGGAAATGCTTAAGCAGCAGCTCTATTTTCCATCCAAGAAGTCTGCAGAGAAACACAATAAATTGATGTTACACACATGACAACTCAATGTATCACACAAAAAACCAAAAAAATACCAAAAAAAAGCATGTTTTCAGAAAAAACAAACTTTGGGGGTTTTTGTAGGAGGAACATCTGATAGAGGAGGGAGTAGCTGGAACAGGCAAGCACAGAAATAGCAAAATACAATTCAAGAGAATAAGGCCCCAAAGACAAGCATTGCCAAGTCTGATCACACCTTGCCCTGGCCAGTGCCCAGCAGTCAGGGGCCAGTGCCCAGAACTGGGCAGCTCTATCCCCAGCAGTTCCCTGACTCTACAACAACCTGCAGTTTAGGATTTCCAAATGCCAGCTCTGCTATTTGGGTACAAAATAGACTTTGTTATCTTTCTTCCAAGAATGCATCCAACCACTTTCCTGAAAACTCAGCCCCAGGGTCTCATTGCACAGCTGCCATATTGTACTCAGCAGGCAAAGCAGTGTTTCCTTTTCACTGAACTTCCTACGTCCCTTTGACGTCCCTACTTTTTGTTAGGGAAGTAAAGGGAAATGGGGAATGACTGCTTATCTTCTGTCCCACTCCCTTCTTCAGGCCCAGATGTTCTGCATTTGCAAATGCTTCCAGAATCTGTTACTGGGGGAGGCAGTACCTGCTTTAGCCACATCTTTCTCACATGTTACTGCACATTTACTGATGTAAAGTTTAACCTGCTGGTTTATTTTCCACTCACACAGGACCAAAAAGTAGTTGTACAGCTTTAAGTTTGCAGCTTTAGAGCTGACTATGCCAAAGGGCTTTGAATTCCCTTGGACTTTGTTATTCCTCCATCCATTGCCTCCCTCAGGTCACCGGTCTCCTAAGGCTCCTGTGTCACTCTCATGGTAACCACCTTCCATTGAAACAACCGTCACTGTTACACATATTCTCACCCTTCAACCTGTCACTGGTTTACTAGAGAACATTCTCTTATCCCCAGGAAGATCAGCTGCTCTGACAAAGGACCATGTCAGAGGCTGTTTGAAGATCTGAGGATACCACACACCCCAGAACACCCGAACCCAGACGCTTGTCCTTGAAGATTCCTCAAGTGCCAGTCCTTTCACAAAAGACATGCAGACTGCTCCACACTCACATAAAATCATGTGCCAGCTGATTCTAATCTATATTATTCTTTTGATGATGCTGCACAACACAAAGCCAGATTTCTGTCTGCTGCTCCCCAGGCTCCCTGGAATTCTCTTGCAAGTTGGCATCGTATCAGCCCCATCTGTTCTCTAACAGGAGTGAGGAGGTTTTAATTGAAAGGTGATACAAGTGATAAAAGTGTTAATTATTCAACAGTTACTCTCTTGAATCACAGAATCATGGAATGTTAAGGGTTGAAAGGGACTTTAAAGATCCTCTAGTCCCAACCTGCCCTGCCACGGGCAAAGACAACTTCCACTAGATCAGGCTGCTCAAGGTCTTATCCAGCCTGGTCTTGAACTCTGCCAGGGTTGGGGCACCCACAACCACCCTGTGCCAGTGTCCCACCACCCTCACAGTAAAGAATTCTTCCTAATACCTAACCTAAATTTCCCCTCTTTCAGTTTGTACCCATTACTCCTTGTCCTGTCACTACAGTTCCTGATGTAGAGCCCTTTCCTGGCTTCTCTGTAAGTCCCTTCAGATACCGGCAGGTTGCTAATCTCTCCTGGGCTCCAACATCCTGGTCCCTGCAGGCAGGTATTGCTCCCTGCACTCTTAAATTCTTCCATTAACAGTTGGGTTTGACATGGTTCTGGTAAGGAAACCAGGAGGAGTGTAGATGCCTCAGAAATTCAATGCTTCTTTCTGCTTCACCTTCTGCAAGTGATTTTTCATGCCCTGGTATTTCAAGGGCTTTTGCAAACTTTTAGACAAGCTTCTTAATCCCAACATATTTGGAAAAGAAGTGTTAATTTTTATACTTTCTGAAAGCTGTTCCTCTAAGTTTTTTGCCTTTGAAAGTGTTTGTTCTTTTCTATCTTCCTGGCTTGGTCATGACTTCAGCTTTTGGAAGGATGCCGCTGCCTCTGCAGCCTTCCTTCCCTATTGCTTCACATCAGAACTCTCTCTCACACAGCCTTTGATAGAGTCAGGGCACTTCCTCTGCAGCACAGTGCCTTTAAATCAGCTTCAACTACCTACAAACATCTCACCCTTGTCACTGCTCCTTTCAGTTTCTTTTTAACCTGCTGCCTCATTCTCATGTACTTTCCCTTTGGAAACCGAGGGATTTGGCTTCACTGAAGATTTTGGCTTGGGTCCCTTCTGTGGGATCTGTAAGTGCACTTGTGGTCACACTGACAGAGCAATTCCCAGGAGAAAGCCAAAAGTATCTTCCCCTCTCTGGATTCCTTCACCAGATGTTTCCCAAGGATGTCATTCTTGGATTGTGGTGCCAGTTTTCTCCCATTGTGTTTCCTACATTAAAGCTCCATACCCAGTATTATTCTATACTTTTCCTATCTACAAGTCCCAAGAATTTCTAACTTGAAGGGTTCTGTTATTAATACAGTTATTTTCCTGATGTGATGTTTAGCTTTACCACACCACACCACTCCCCTGTGGGTACAAACAACTCTCATTTTTACGTAAGCTTTAACTCAGTACCTGGGTTTTCCCATTGAAGTTGCCTTCCACCAACTTTCTTACAGCCCTACTCCAGTCTCACAAACTCCCCAGGTCATCCACCTTATTTCTTAAGATTTCAGAGTCTGTCTAGAAATAGACACAATTGGTCCAATTTGCTTCCTTTTTTCATGTTCTGTCAGTGCCAATCCAAGGGGAAAACCTGTGTGTTGTACAATGAAGATGCTCAATGACAAAGTGAACAGTGACAGACCAAAACACCTCTGTTCAAGAGGAGCTGGGAAGTGTTGCTTGACCAATTATCTAATAAATTCTTGCATTGAGCATTGTAGTGTCTCCTGGACTTCTGCAGTTTTTTTGCTTTATTTGCCAAAAATAGAAGAAAAAGAACCAGCAAGAGCATTTTCCACTAGTCACTACAGATGAGAGAACTAAACCTCTACTAATCAAGTCAGCAATCCCACTGGGAGGGGGGAAATCTTCTAGTGTCTTGATTTTGGGTGTTAAACAATGTACTCTGAAATTTGTCCATATTTATTATAATTTCAATGTGCATAAGAACAGACCTGACTGTCAGTGCTTCTTCAGTCTTTTAAAAGGAAAAGAAACCAACAGGATCCAATTTATCCTACAGAGCTGTATGGAAGACTCAGGGGGAAAAAAGCCAGAGAAATCACTAGAGAGAGGCTGCATCTGTTGGACTGAATAACTTATTTGGATACTGAGAAAGAGAGGAGCCAATGTAGTTACAAATTGCAGTTGCATTTTGTTTCCTATCACCCAAAACCTGCCATTGAAAAGCTGTTATTTCAGCTTATTTTTTAGTTTACCATGTTAAGTTTTCTCTGTTTGTTCTATAGAAGATGTGAAAGTTAATTGTGCTTCAAGAAAGGTAATTCGTAATTTAGCTACTATTCGTCCTGTAAGTACAGAATAATTGTTTGCATTGCTTCTGTTATGTTCGCATTAATAAATGCATAAACATCCAGAAAGATGAATCCACAGGACAGATATAGTTCTGCTCATACCAAGAAATTGAAAATAATTGCTCTCTTTGGAAGTTCAGAATCAAATACATCACTGAACCAAACATTTTCTTTAGAACCCCAAAGAAAACCAAGAAATCACAGGACCTTGCAAGAGGTTTATTTTCATTGCTCACTGAAAAATAACTATGACAGTTTTTTAACCCTCACTCAGCTCTTCCTGTTGGTGTTGATGCTGATCATGTTTGACACCTTGAACCAGCATGTCAGTAAGAAAATAAGCTATAGCTGAAAGCTTCTCATTAAGTAGGATTTTGCTTTTCAAACACCTGTTTGTGAATAACACTGTCTTTTACTGAAGTGAGAAATGAGCAAGGGACAGAAACTGCTGAGGAACTGAATGCTGGCCAGAATGGTACAGCCCACAACTTTAGGTCAAAGGCTAAATCCTCACAGAAGGAAAGACAAAGGTACTGGAGAGAGAATAAAAAGCAGCCCTAATATTGCACACACTGATTGAACATATCAGATGACTGTAGAGAGAGGTGTGAAACGGCATTTAGGCATCCATCAGTATTTCAGTGCTACCTCAGTGCTCCTTCAGCTGAGCCCCATTTCTCTGCCTCTGTTCCTGAAGCTGCTCAGGCAAAGACCCCATTATCAAACTGTATTTTAAATAGTCATGAGTCAGAACTACTACCTGCTCCTCTAAATCACCACCAGAGAAGCCACAGAACCTGCCAGGCAGTTGTTCAGCATTGACTCAGCACCAGGAGGAAAACTCTGGGCCTGCAGTTACACATTTTTCAGGGGTTGAGAGTACAATACGCAGCCATGAAAACACAGAAAGGCAGGATCCCAGCAGCCCAGACCCACCACTTTCTCTGGCCTCTGCTCCTCAGAGGAGTATCAGTAATCCCATTGACTTTCCATCACAGCTCTGAGCTGGGGCTGCAGGGACAGGGCAGGACGCACCCCACACACTCACACAGAACTGTCCTGCTCAGGATTGAGCTGGATGTCTGAGCTCACACTTCACTTACCAGGGATCATCAGACCCACCAGGAGGATCACAAATACCTAAGGCAGCAAGTGAACATCAAAATAGAACAACGTGCAAGACACCGTGAGAACAGGTTTGAGGGGGAAGGGAAATGTTTTACATCATCTTCCAGAGCAAGCTGAAGGAATTCACGATGCTTGGGACAATATGGCCCAAGGGAGATGGTAATGGGAGAGAAATAAATTCTTTCACCTCTGAGTTGAAATCCAAGTCAGGCTGGTAGTAGCCAAGAACCATTAGCTGAACATCTGTGAGCTGTTTGGCAGCCCATGTGAAGTGAGTTATATTCCTCCGTGTCCGCAGCCCAGCCCCACTAATTGGCACCACGTTGGCAATCCAAACACAGGGGTTAAGGTCTGAGCACACAGCAGGCACCAACTACGAGATTAGGCAGCTTCAGTTTTGAGGACATATGTGATAAATTAAGCATTTGGTATATGTAACTCCATTTAATTGCCCCGCCATCCTTTCCTGCCCTTAGAATAAAATCGTAAATCCAAGCAAGCCAGCAAACTGTCAGCATTCCCTTGTCCAGTACACAGTTCCTGAAGCAGTAAGACACATTATTAAGTCCATTACTAGTCAAAGCAACTTAAACAACTGCTTACATTTTAAGTTTATGCTATACAGTATTGTACTTAAGTATGAGCTAAAGTGTTTGGTGAATAGGTACCAATATCCATAAAAACAATATCTTTCTCTTAACTCCTGTTTTTAACTCAAAAATGCAACACTTGCTCAAAAGGCAGTAATGATATAATCTTATAAACCCCAAATAACAAGGCTCTTTTCATTTTGTGTTTCCTTCTTCTGCAGCTTCCCAACGAAGAGTACACAGGACCAAAGCTCACTCAGGAACAAGACCCATTAACTTTTAGAGAATTATCCTTTGTGCTGCCTCATGGTGAAATGTTTCTGTCCAAGGACAAAAAAACCCTCAGTTGTTAGCTCTCAATATATATCAATAAAAGAAAATTGATTTTTCATATCATCTGAATGTGGCAGAATAAAAAAGTCTAAACTGTGAAGGAAGGAAACTTATGTCACAGTTTAGAAAGTGCTTACACATCACTTCAGTTTAAAGAACTGCTTATGATGGGAACATGATGAAAACTGCTGAGCATGAGGGGAGATAGAAATGAAGCCAAAAGAAGCATCTTTGCCATAACTCTACCAGAAAACAGAATCACAGAGTCAGTTAGTTTGGGAGGTACCACTGGAGGTTTCCAATCCAATCAACTGCTCAAAGAATGGCTAACTTCAAAGCAGGATGAGGTTGCCCGAGGATATCTTAGATGAAAGAACAACATAGTGCAGTGCCCTACAAAATCCACCTCTAAAGAAATTGTCCTTGCAAGCCAAATCCCCCCTTCATTTACCACTGCTCTGGAAATGATTCAGTTCCAAGCTGTTTTTAGAAGCAATATGGCCAGCTGCTACCAAGAACAGTGAGACTGAAAAGGAAACAAACTTAATCTAAGTATTCATTAGGACCAAGGTTTGGAGAACTTCAACTGGTAGAATGCAGACCTGAGCACAGGAGACTGCCTGGGAGAGCTTGGAAAGTCCAATCCTCCCAAGATCCATGTTTTATCTCCCATTGGAAAGGTATGCTCAGGCCGTGAGAAAAAGGCAGCAGTGATATGAGGCCAGTCTGCACGAAAACAAACCCAAGCCCCCAGCACGTCTGCATTCCACAGCCATGCTCAAAGGGCTGGCTGCTTCTCCTTGTGCAAGGTACACACAGGGTTATCACCCAGGGGGGTCGATGCCTCCACACAAACAGCCTGCACACGCTGCCAGCACTGCCTGTCCTGCCCCCTGCCAGCACTGCCTTGCCTCAGCTGGCCACTGACAAAGCCAGCCCAGTTTGACTTCTGCAAAAAGGTGCTGCCAGTTCCCAGTGCCTGCACATGCCATCGAGGATTCTTGTGTCCTTTTTTTCTCCCTTCTGCTCTGCCCTTGTGAGACCCCACCTGCAGTGCTGTGTCCAGCTTTGGGGGCCCCAGCACAGGAAACATGTGGAGCTGTTGGCCCTGGAGATACTCCAAGGGCTGAAGCCCCTCTGCTCTGGGCTGGAGAAGAAAAGGCTCCAGGGAGACCTGAGAGCCCCTTCCAGGGCCTAAAGGGGCTTGTAAAAAGGAGGGAGAGGGACTTTTTATACAGGCAGGTATGGACAAGACAAGGGAATGGCTTCCCACTGCCAGAAGGCAGGGTTAAATGGGATACTGGGAAGAAATCCTTCCCTGTGACGGTGGGGAGGCCCTGGCACAGGTTGCCCAGAGAAGCTGTGGCTTCCCCATCCCTGGAAGTGTCCCCCTCCAAATGTTGCTTGGAGCAACTTGGTGTGATGGAAGGTGTCCCTGCCCACGGCAGGGGGTGGGACAGCATGAACTTTAAGGTCCCTTCCAACTCAAGCCAATCTGGGATTCTGTGATTCAAGAGCTTGGTGGATCAAGGGATAGAAGAAGACTCTCCTTCCCCAGAGCTCCAATAGCCCTGCCAGGCTATCCCTGCACCTGCCTCAGGCAGCAAGGACACAACCTTCTTTTTTTCCCATCACTATTTAAGCCTTTAAGGTGAATCTTTTCTTACTCTCTTCTGTAACTTTGAGAAGTAGAATAGGATCATGCCCATTTGTTAAATGCCAGACAAATTCCTGCTGCTTGAAGCCACGTTATTAGCAGCTTCTTTTAAAATCACACCACTGAAAATAATCATATTGACACTTGAGGTGGGAACTGCTGTGCTGACATCTGAAAGAGAATTACAGGAGGCTGTGATGACTGGCCAGGAGTCCAGTAAAAGCTGCAAGAAACCAGGCTGGCACCAAAGACATCAACAGGGCAACTGCTCTGCCCTTGGCTGCATTCAGCCCCCTGAGCTGCCTGTTCTGAGTGCTGAGGTAACTCTTGAGCACTAATTCCTGATGCTGCAGGAGTCAGTGGGGTCAGAAGGGCCAAGAAAAGGTTTTAATTAAATAATGTGAGTTGCTTTATTGAGCAGCTCTCAGAGGCACTTCTGAACTCTCATGCAGGTATCAAGTAAGCATTTATACTCAAAATAAATATTTTCTCACAAAAACAAGTGTAGAAATAATGCCAAACTCATGGGTTTCCTGAGAGTAATTCCTCTCCATTTAGAAAACAGGAGGGGTCTAAGAAAGAACTCCTTCTCTGCAGGGGAGGAAGGCAGGAAGGAAGGAAATGTGAATTACATACACCTCTGGCTAAGTTCTCCTTAAAAAAAAAAAAGGAAGGAAATTAGAGTTAACTAAAAAGAACATGTTTAGCATCACTGCACAAGCTGGGGGAAAAAACCTCGGAAATCCTGGCTAAAGATAATGCTGCCTCCTCTTGTCACTGCTGGGCTTCCACAGTCCCTGCCCAGGGAGAGGGGAAAGGGCCATTTTTCACCCTTTTATAAGCAGCATCACTTTGAAGTTACTTACAAATCAGAGTCACCACTTGATGGTCACCTCTCCCTATGTCATCCCATGTTTCTTTGTAACAGGGCTGTTAAAAAACATGTGTTTTCACTTTTTTATTATTATTATTATTAAAAAAGGATAACTCATAACTGAGCAGAGACAAAGGCTCCGTTGATACAACAACATGTGGATTAAATCTGAAAGGAGAAAGAAGGCTGTTCTAGTAAACTGACAATCCTGCTTAGAGGGCTCATATCTAAATTAGTGTAATAAATCACGAGGAAAGATTTCTCTTTGGCTGAAACAACCATTTATTTAGGAATGGAAAAAGAGCATTTTAAAATCACTCTGGACACTGTACACCAAAGACTTTCTTTGGTTTTGTTCTTTTTTTTTTTATTTTCATTGTGTTTTAAGCACATCCCCAAAGTTTTGCCTTTGCCTTACATATAAATATTTACTTTCTGATGCTTAAACCTATGACAAGTCAGCCAGACAGCACCACTGGGCCCTTAGCTAAATTGTTCCTACTGAAATAAGAGAAAAGGAAGGAAAAAAATGGTGCTTGCTCCATTACCTCATCACATCAGACAGAAGACTGCCCCAAATTTAAGCTTTCCCCATTATGCTCCTCTCCTGTGTTTTTATAAACACAGTTGTACTTCTTCCCTTAACCTCTGTTAGCAGTGGCTTTTTCACTGCTTTTCAAAGCAGGAAACACTCTGCAGCTCTTGCTGCCTACTCCCATCACACAGCAATCTGTGCCAGCACAAGCACCTGCCCAGCGAGAACGTCAGTGTGAGGGCAGGTGAACAGCAGGAAGGGGCTCCAGACAGCTCAGTCCCAGCACCCACCTCAAAACAACTGCCCAGAACCAGCACTGGGCCCCCAGCTCCCCACAGACACTGTGCTGCTCAGGGGGAACGTCAGGACTGGACAGAACCTTTTCAGTACAACACTGACTGTAACCAGACATGGGACCAAGAAGTGCAATCAGCCTCTTTAATAAAGATTGGATTGTACTGGGACTGATTTCAGAGCTAAAGCAGAGACAACATCACCATGTCATTTATTCCACCCTTTAGTGCACTGTGCCAGGGAGATGGCATTGGCTAACCCAGGCAAACCCATCACCACAGAACACCAGCTGCTCTTCAAACAATGATAAACACCAAAATATCATCAAATGAAACTTTCAGTTCCACAGAAATGTTTTGTGAGAAAATATTTCTAGGAGATGTTACTCAAAGCTGGAGGGAAGTGTTTTAGACAAGCAGGCTGGAGCTCCTCTTAAGTATATTCTGTAATGTCACTAGGTCCTGCATTACCAGCCTTTTTTAGAACACCCAGACTGTGGTAAAACATGAGAGGGATCTAGATGTGGGATGGAGAACAACACCAAGGGGGTGAGGATTTCGGCTAAAGCCTCTGTCATTCAGTGTCAATCCCAGTGTCATTAACTGAAATCACAAGAGTACAAGAAACACTCTTGAAAACCATGAAAAACACAATGCCCAGCCCCACAAATGAAATGCTTTAAGCTCAGTGTCTGTTTTTTCTCTTCCAGAGGAATCCCTATTCCATTCCACCTTAAAATCCATTTGCCAGGCAGACAAATAAAAGGTTCCTCAGAAACTCCAGATGATGCAGTCACTGGGAAGCCATCCCAGCCTGCCTTGTTCACTGCTGTATTCCCAACTTCCTGAAACAATCCCGGGGCCACACAACAGCCCTGGGTCAGGTCTGGGCTGCTCCCTCTCCCTGGCCCACTCCCTTTGCCCAGAGAAGCTGCTGCCACCCTCCCAGCAGAGTGGTGGGAGCTGGGAACCACAAGTGCCTGTATTTATCCCACGGGCTGGTTTGCCAGGATACCTCACCCAGACCTGACTGTAAGGGCTGTTCACCCTGTGCCATCAGCTGCCTCCCAGGCTGCAGGAATGTCTCCACAGCTGCTTCCCACACACCTGCAGCCACCCACATGGCCCCACTCAGCTCAGCTGCTGCTGCCTCCTCCTGCATCTCCAGTTGGGACAGATGCTGGAGAACCCTGGAGCAGGAACATTCCAGCTTTCCTTCTACTGCAGGCAGCCCCTCCTTGCCAAAAGCTAAGGAGCTGTTCTAGTGGGACAGAAAGGGAAGGTGCAAGAGGAGATTGAAAACTAGGAGAGGAAAAAGATGGCCTGGTCAGTACTTTTTCTTATTATTCTGCTTTCATTGTGGAGAATGGAGTCTCATGGCCAATAGTTCATGGAAGCCCTACAGAGTGATTCAGAAATCCAAGCAAAGTGCTGTCTCCTGGCTGGAGCACAGAATCTCCTGTCGTCAGTGTTTATTGTCCTTACCCCATGGACAAAGCTGCACCTGGGAGTAAAACTCCCTGGCGAGGCAGATGTGCCAGTCCCAGCTGGAAGGAATCCTTCCCAGGAAGGAACTGGTCAGCTGGCCCTGGCTGTCCCTGCCACATCATGTCCCCTCGCTGTGCCTCCTCTCCCTCCTTGGAGAGGCACACGAGCACCCCAAGGAGTGGTGATGCAGAGCCCAGCTCATACCTGAACTGCTCTCCCAGAGGGGGAATTCAGAGGCTGAGCAAAGCCATACCTTAAAGCTGAGGTTTATGCCCTGTAGGGATGGCTCCAGCCTAGGAAACATGCCCTGGGTTTTGCCAAGCCTCCCCAGTGTGGCTGTGAGTCAGCGCTAATTGCTCAGAAAACCTTTCGGGTCCCACCGGTTGGATTTGGTTTTGTCAAAGCAAAACAAGGTATGTTTGGACAAAGGTAAGATTGTGTTTATGTTTACAGACAATCTGACTCCTGCATATGGAAAATACTTCTGCTTGGACAAAAAACTAAAAACATCAAGAAAACAAAAGTAATGCAAATGATCTGGCTCTATAATCGTGCCAGAAGAGAAGCACCACCAAAGCAGCTGAGCAATAATCATGGTCTTAAATTTGACTTCTCTGACTCCTGCTTTGTTCAGTATTTTAATTAGATTCTTAAAAAGTTCTAAAACACTTCAGATTTCAAAGCACATTTATATACTTGATTAATTCTTCCAAGTTAAAAACCATTATCCTCTTTTTTACAGAAGGAAAGTGAAAGGAGACATGACAAACTGTTTGCCAAAGGCATAGAAGGAACTGGTGTAAGGGCTGGTATTAAAACCCAAGAGTTTCTGAAGCAACTTATTTTTTACAAAGGATTTACTTTTTTGAAGTTGATAGCAACCCAAAGAAATTCCAAAATGGATATACATTTAAGATCAGGGCAGTTTATGGGTAAAGGCCACAAGAAAAGCAAGTTACTCTAATTAACTCACATCTGAAAAACTACAGTGAACTCTCTAATAGATTGTTGCCATATTCCACATAGAGCACAAGCATGAAAGCAGCCCACAGCACAGGAGCCTTGCCTTGGATCATTAGTACCCAGGAGATCCAGCTGGGGCTTCTCTTACTGCTCTGGGGGGCAAAGGACATTTGCATCAGGACTTTTCCCCAGACAGCTGGTTTGGGAATGTGGCTGCTCGGCCTCCCCGTGGATGAACCCAGAGTGCCCTCTAACGAGGCTGTGGCTGCATTTCACACACACACACACGGGAGAGCAGACAAACCCAAAAGGAGCCTTTCCAGAAATTTCTCCTTAAGCACCAATCTTTGTTTCCATTTGAAAAGGGAAAAGCAGATGATACACACTAACTGGAGACTGCTCCTGCACAGACATTTCATAGTGAACTGTATTATGTAAACCATCACTGGGGAATATGAGTACTAAAGATAGGAAAATTCACAGTTCTCCCATTCCATGAGAAGAAACTACACTGAATCAGACAACAGTTAACCCACCACAACTTTTTAAATTAAACTGAATTCTACAAAATTGACTTTATCTGTAAGTAACTGCTGGGTAACTTTTCAACATAGGAGGTAGTTAAATCAAAAATTTACAAAAATAAGTGAATATCATGAATGAAGTTCACAAATCAAAATGGAATCCTCATAAATCTATTCCCTAGTACACCACTGTACCATAAAATATTGCTTATTTGAAGGATGTCTGCACCTAAGAGTGGTCACACAAGCTAGAGTGACGAAACAGGACTAGCTATGTTTGTATGACAGGCACTTGGTTTATTGTCCACTCCTTGGTTTATAGTGCAGTTCCCTTTACCCACCTACGTGAACCATTGTGCAAACCAAGGAAGTTCATATTACTTAGAGAAACAAACCCCACACTGATGCTCAGAATAGATATTCATTTTAATAATCTCAACATCAGATTGTCAGAATAGGACCATTCCTTCCCCTAAAGATCTACCCATAGATATGCCACGAGAGCACAGCTGCTCAGTGTGGGCCCAGAACAGGCAGAGCAGCCTGTGCAGCTCCTGCCCCCTCCCTCCTGCTCTGTCCTGCACCAAGGACACCCTCAGCTATCCCCCAACACCCAAGCTGGGAGCACAAGGTGAAAAGGATCCTTTCCCAAGCTCCTGCAAGGCAGACAGAAAAGGGGCAGGAGTTCCTGAAGCTGTGCTGCCCCAATCCTGCCTGATGTGGGGTGGGCCCCCAGATGGTCAAAATCCTCTTACCAGACCCAGAAACTCACCCCAAAGGACGGTGAAGGCGTTACCTGCTGAGGGATGTCTGGGGGGTCCCGCTGCCACCAAGGAGCTGCAGGGAAGCAAAGAGCCTGTGAGCACATTGTTTGTGCACCTGCCCACACAACACCACAGCCCCACGGCCCCAAGCAGCACCCGGGTCAGTGCAAACTTGAGAAGGCAGACTGGTAGGCAGCAATGCTTCCTTGAACCCATCTTACACACTTGCCAACTTTTTTAGATCTTGCTAAACATCTTTACAGTAACATTAAGATCATGAGGTGCTTTGAAGGGAGACCCTAGAGCAGTCCACAACTTCCTACCAAGGGCAGCTCTGATCTCCACTCTGTGACCAGGGAAAGGCTGGAGCTGTGCCAGGGCAGGGTCAGGTTGGGTCTCAGGAAAAGGTTCTTCCCCCAGAGGGTGGTTGGCACTGCCCAGGCTCCCCAGGGCAGTGGGCACAGCCCCAAGGCTGCCAGAGCTCCAGGAGGGTTTGGACAATGCTCTGAGGGACAGGGGGGGATTGTTGGGATGTCTGTGCAGGGCCAGGGGCTGGACAGGATGGTCCTTGTGGGTCCCTTCCAGCTCAGGTTATTCCGTGATTTTATGTGGGTAAGAGTCACCAAAGACTATGCAGAACACCATGCTGATATGATGAACCATTCACAGAACCAGTGTCCTGAGCCACACAGGTTCTCCACTTCTACAAACACAGCCCCACCAGGACACCTCCACTGCCTCCAGCCACTGACCCAGTGGCCACCAGTGCTCACAAGGAGCCCCACAGTGACACTCTTGGCTGACAAACCCTGCCCTGCCCCGGCTGACACAGCAGCTTTGGCCTGGCCAGCACAGCTGCACTGCCCTCCTCAAACACACAAACCCACCTCCCTTAAGTTGGTAACAGAGGGAGATTTTAGTCCCCAAGGGGTATTTTCCAAAAACGCACAGGCAGCTGTATAACCCAAGGAAAGCCACGTGGAGCAGTTTGGTATAGCCAGGATTTCCCAGCAGTGCAGATTCCTGTGCTCACGTGTTCAAACACTCCAAGCACTGCCACGTTCCAGCCAACTCTTTTCCTGACACAACAGCTTATTCCTTGAGGAGGTTCAGGCAGAGTTTGACATTACAAAGATCAGCAGTGGATAGAGAGTGTCCTGGCCATTTGAAAATGAGACTTTTCCTCCATGAACATGTAACCCAAACAAGGCTCAGTGAATTCCTGTGAAAATCAAAAATTACCAGAAAGTGTCTTTTGAACCATAGAACAGGAAGTTTCAGCACAGATTAAAAAGTGTGGAAAAATGCATGAGCAAATTAACCTCTGAAATGAGTAACTGAAGTATAAAAATTAGCAACATGAGTTTTTCTCTGCTATAGAAATGTCTTTGGCAGTAGCAATTGCCTCAACCCTCAAAGCCTCCTCAGAACCAGCACCAAGGGCTGTGCCCAGAGCAGGAGCCCAAGCGAGTGGCAACACTGAGACTAAACAAGCTGTTAATGACATAAGCAGGGTTTATTGCTTGATTTTGACCGGCAGCCACCAAGCACTATTTGCCCCAAATCACCCAGCAGGCAGTGAGAACAGCTGGGAAAGGACTCCCTACTCTGGAGCTAAAACACCTGGACAAGACCCTCACCTTCCAGGCCCAAGTTAAGGCCATTTGGTCACAGTGCAACTAAACCTCCACATGGATTCCAAAAGAATGAAGACTTTTATCCTCTGGGAAAACAGCATTCCAGACTTCTGACATCCCATGTATACAGACTCCCCTCTTTCATTTTTATGCAAGATTTTTTCAGACTTTTATCACTGACATCTACCATAGTTCCTCCAACACCCTGTCAATTTATTACACATTCATTCCATTAAGAGGTGAAAATGTGAACCAGCAGGATGTTCCGTCCCCAGCACGTCCTGTTTCTGTTCATGTATTTCTGTTCCTCACACACTGCTCAGTCCCTCTGTGGCCAGCCAGTGCCCCTGGTTACCAGGGGAGCTGCTGAGGAGGCTGCCAGAGCACCATGAATCCTCAGAGAGCTACGAAAAAATTTTACCTAGAGGCATATTATATATACAAACTCAGCAGTTAGCTTTTCAATCAAATATTAAAACTTGGTTCAGAAGAACACCCTCAATTCCAATAAAATGTCTCTGTCATTAGCACAGAGGTGGCTGTGCCCCCTCATTCCCTCTCCTCCCAGGCTACATCACACATCAGTAAGTTATTTAGTGCACGTTTGGATAAATTATTTATTCACAGGAGCAACTACTTTGGTTGTCTGAGTGCCAGACCTGATCCTCTGTGAACTGGGATCTCCCTGTGCATGAGGACCACAGCTGCCCCACCACAGGACTGAGAACTCACAACACAGGGCCCCCTCCCTGCTGGCCCTCACCTCTCTCCAAGCTGCCTTTGGAGAACAACAGGAATTACCCTTGTTCCAGCTCTGCCAATTCATGTTTCCCACAGACAGGAGCAATTTGAAGTGTTCAGTTGAGCCCTGACCCCTTGCATGTGCCCCAGGAACTGATCTGATGTGGTTTCAGATGAGCAGGGTGTTCGACACCACAAAGATGAGAAGTTTCCTGCAACTGCTGAACTGTCACCACCCCAAATCTGTGCAGGGGAGTGTCAGGATTTCTCCCAGAGAGCATTTCTGCCTTAGGAACTCCAGACAGAGCTTTTCTGAGGGAGCATTTAACATTCCAGAAGATGCATTTTGTTGGCTCTGCTCCACATGCTAACATTTGATTATTCCTGCTCTATTGCTTGCAGATACCATGAGAAAAACCATGATATCAGAAGTCCTGGCTATCAGTGATGGCTGTGCCAAAAGGCTGCCCCCAGCCATGGGCAGGTGCCTGTTTCCATGTAAAACCAGGGAGGCAGCAAGCCCTCAGAGAGTATTAAAGTGCACAGTGCTGTGTAAGAGGCAGTTTCACTGCCCACAGGAGCACAGGGAGATTTATTGATTTATTTCAACTAAAAAGTAATAATTCCAGAGTGAGTCAGTGGATCCTCTGGCTGACTCTGTCATCCAACACCTTTTACAAATCCTCCTGCCCTCAAAGCACCCTTTTCCTACTGAAGTACATGGAGCCTGATCCAGCTGGACATGTTCCTGCTCACTGCAGAGGGTTAGAATAGATGGGCTTTAAAGGTCCTTCCCACTCAAACCATTCCAAGTTGAGACAAACTCCCCAAATCCCTTTATAAAAACCTGATGAGGTAAACAATAACAGCAGAAAGTCCCAGCAGGAAAACTCTGCTTTTGCTAAGCATAAAACACTTGTAGGTGATTTAAAAAGCAGCCATTGCTGGGAATCCCTTCGTGACCTCCCACCTGGATCAACTGCAAACACGTGGGGACGAGAGTAAATGTGGGAGGGAATTCCTTGCACTGGGATAGCACAGCTCTCTGCCCACCTCAGTGTCTGCTCTCTGTGCCCAAACTCTGATTTAAACAACAGTGGAGGAAGAAACACTCCCTTAATCTCACTTTCCTTTGGAAGAACAGCCTGTGGAATTCCCCCCTGAAGAGCTTCATCCAAAAGCCTCAGATTGCTTAAACCTGTCTTAATTTAGACCACGAGCCCTTCAGCAACATTAAAAATAACCCCCTGCTATTTCTGCAGCCCAGCAGCCCAAGCAGAGCCCGGGAGGTGCCTCAGTGATGATCCCCCCAAGTTTCCCAAAGCCCTGGCCCCAGGGACCTGCCCAAGGTTCTGCTTTAAACATCCTCAACACTGTTGAGGTTGAGCTGAAGAGCCCCAGACACTGACAGGCCTTTAACCTCCCACTGAACTATTCCTGTAATGAACCTCCAGCACTGCTGGGAAATTGGGTCACATTTAAAAGAATTTGTGCAGCTTTGCCTCTCAGTTACCGGATCCCATTGTTGGAAAGGCTGACAGGACTCAGCTCTGGGATAACTTTCCCATAGGCATGGATTTCCAGAGTGGCTGAGTCACTCCTGAACTCCCTTCTCTTGGATGTGCCTGAATAAACTAAGCTCATTAAGGGGTTTTTTTTCCAGAATAGGAGCATTTTTGTGGCCTCCTGAGCTCTCCAGTATTTTCCTATCTCACTGGAGAGCTCCTGTAACTGGAGATGCTCTGGCAGCCTGATCTAACAACCACATGCACACACATGATCACTGCAGCTCCACTTTCCCTAGGAAAAAACACACAACAGTGAACTTCCAACTGTGTCACTGGTGCACCTCCATCCTGCCAGTGCCCTCTGTCTGTGGTGGAAGCTGTTGTGGCTGCAGCCTTTATGTGGCACCATTGATCCTTCTGCCACTTGGAACCACCCACCCAGGCACAGCAGGAGTATCTCTCACTGCCCACCTGCCTCTGTGTCAGCAGAGGTGACAATCCTGCTCTGGGCTCAGGCCCCACCTGAACACGGATCTGGGAAGTGGAGGAGCTGAATCCCACCCATTTATGACTCACAATTAACAACTGATGTGGGATTTGCTCTTAAGCTAATACTTCAATTTTGCCTTGCCATACCACCTTTGTTTAATTAAACTGTCAGGTCACATTAGAGTACAATTCCTCAGAAAATTCCAAGTATGTGAAGCTAAGTGTGTCATCAGCTGACTTAGCCAGGCACTGCAATCCCCTCTCAAGAAGGAACACTGGGGGAATCTCTTTTCCAAGCACATCTTGTTCAGCTTCTAATCTCTACATTTGTTGTATTTGCAGCATCTAATTATTTACAAGGTTTCACCTGCTCATTTTATTTTATTCCTGCTACTGACATAAGGTCAACAAACTGTATTTTCCTAAAACACACTTTATCTTTCCCAGTGTGGACTTCCAACCCCTCAAGGACAAGAGGGCACAGTCTTGAGCAGCACCAGGGGAGGTTCAGGTTGGACTTTCCAGAGAGAGGGATGAGACACTGGAATGGGCTGCCCAGGGAGGGGGTGGAGTCACATCCCCGGAGGTGTTTAAGGACAGACTGGAGGTGGCATCAGTGCCACGGGCTGGGTGACAAGGTGGGGTTGGGTCACAGACTGGACTCGACCTCAGAGCTCTTTTCCAACCTCGTTGATTCCGTGATTCTGACTTTACTTCCCGTTTTCCACAACATTTAAAAATCGGCGATGGGGAGCTCAACCAATTTGTCTAAATCTGAGCTGCCTGAAACCCCCCACTCACAGGACTGCGGGGATTCCTTCGGCTCCCGTGACATCTGTCACGAACTCACTGAGACCCGCCGGGCCGGTCTGGGGCTGAAAGGTGTGTCATTAACTACTGTAATTGTGGCCCTGCACACGCGGGCTCCCCGCTCCCTCCCCAGCACGGCCCCCGACCCCGGCACGGCCCCGGGAGGGCCAGGGACACTGTGGGGCGCTACTCGAGCGAGCCCCAGCGCGGGGCCACTGCCCCGCTCCCAGCGAGTGCCCGGCCCGGCCCCGCCCGGGCCCCACCGGGGCCGCCCCGGGACTCACCTGCGCCGCCCGGAAGCGCCCTCAGCCAGCGGGCCGCCGCTCAAACCCTTCCCCGCTCCCCGCTCCGCGAGGGAAACCCCAACGGCCCCGGAACTCCCCGCGCGCAGTCCCCGCGCCCCCATCGGGCTCCTTTTTCCGGCGGCTCCGGTGCGCAGCGCCGGCAGGGGGCGCTGTCGCCCGCGGCAGAGAGAGGGCGAGGGGCGGGGCAGGGGAGCGACCGTATTTACCAGAGTGCCTACCGTACTTACTGTAGCTGACGCGCACACATGCGGCCGTAAGAACATTTAGTCTAAACAGCCCCAAACCGGCGCTCTGGCCGCGGCAGGGCCGGGACACGGGCCAGGATCGCTTCTGCTGGTTCTTCAGGTGCCCTCCGCTGCCCTCAGCGAGCAACATCCCACATCCCACCGCTGCCCGCTTAGGGGTAGCCGCCGCCCCCGCCGCTCTGCCCCGACAGCTCCCGGGGTCCGTGTCCCATCCCGGGGACCATGTGCAACTTCCAGGGTCAGTGTCCTTCCCTGGGTTCTGTGTCCCCTCCTGGAATCCGTGACCCATTCCAGGGGCCGTCTTCCTTCACGGGATTCGTGTCCCCCCCGTGTCCGTGTCCCCTCCCGGAGTCCGTGTCCCATCCCTGGGGCCGTTTCCCTTCCCGGGGTCCGTGACCACTCCCGGGGTCCATGTCCCCCCATGGGATCCGTGTCCCATCCCCGTGTCCTTTTCCCCTCCGTGCCGTGTCCCGGGGCACGGGCGGGCTCCACCGCCCGGGGGAGGAGCGCAGCGGGCTGAGGGGCCGCCCGTCCCCG
>VYXB01003472.1:0-17809 GCA_013397135.1 Pachyramphus minor | reverse complement strand
GAGCCCCGGTGGGGCTCAGGTGAGGGAGGCTCAGGTGAGCCCCGGGAGCCCCGTCCATGGCGTACCGGGAGCTGGTGCGGCGCTGGCACGAGGGGGTGCGGGCGGCGGACCGCGGGCACTGGGACGCGGCCCTGGAGAGCTTCGGCGCCATCCCCGACCCCCCGGCGCGGATCTGCTTCAACATGGGCTGCGTGCAGCTGCTGGCCCGGCGGCCAGAGGCGGCTCTGAGGGTGAGGGACCGGGCCGGGGGACCCGGGGACACGGGCAAGGGGACGGGCGGTCACAGCGATGGGCAGCGCGGCTCCCCCAGGTCCCTCTTTGAGGGGGCGATACTGCAATTCGAGTCAAAATCCAGCATTCCACGTCCTGCACGCCTGGCAGGAATGTGAATGGCGAGGGTTTAAGGTTTAAGATGAGTTTAAGATGACTGGTTTAAGGTTTGAGATGAGTGGTTTAAGGAAAAGATTTTTCAGAGTGAATCGTAGAAAAGTTAGAAAGATTGAAGTTAAAAAAGTTGTGATACTTGGGAATGTGGATTAGTTGTGAGTCCATGGTGCTGGGTTAATGATTGGACTCCATGAGTTTTGAGGTCTTTTCCTGCCTTAATGATTCTGTGATTCCATGATTCTGTAGATATTAAGAAAACCCAGGTAAGTGGGAAATTTCAAGGTGTTTGAAATTACTTTTGGAACAAATGAAGAGATAATAGGAACACAGAAACCTTAAATTAGATACTAGAAACCACATTTGGCTATGTACCTGAAGTTTTACTCAAGCTAAATCAGCTTTAGGTGATCTTAGCTCATTATAATGTGAAAACCACACCTCTACTGCATGGTAGCTTTATGTCAAAGCAGGCAGAAGGTGCCCAATAGCTGTTATGTAGGCATGGATTTAGAAACGAGATAGGTGTATTTTGAAAAAGTAAATGTGCTGCTTGGCGCTGGAGACTGACAAAATGAAGCTGCTGTGCTGGAAAACTGCTGCCTTTGGGAAATGAGAGCACCTGGCATGTCTGCACATCCATCTGTCTGTGTGTCTGTCTGTCAGGGCCCAGTAAGGAGGTGCAGATAAGCCTTTCCTTAAACAGCAGAAAGAGGAGCTGAGTCTGTGCTCGAGGGGCCGGGCAGAGCTGTGGGGCCCCAGGCAGGGCAGTTGCTACTGGGGACACACCAAGCATGTCACAGGGGTGCCCAAGAGAGACTTTTCAGCCCCAGTTAGTGGGAAGTCTCAGCTCTACTTCCGTGTAGCTCAGCGGTTGGTTGTTCATTATTTCATTTATAGCACAGTCAGGCAGGCAGTGCCAGTAAGGTGTGCTCTGGAGTCACAGAAACCAGGCACCACCTCAGCAGGAGACACAGTCACTCCCTGACCTCCTGCTGTGTATCTTCACCCTGCAGTGCCATCTGTGTCCAGGCAGTGTCAGGGAAGCCTGGGTTTCAGGACCTGTTATCTCCATGCAGTCTCTGCAGTGATAAGGGAAGGAGGACACCTCCTCAGTGTCTCAGGATGACACTCACACAGCTTTCCCAGCTCAGAGTTACTCTGAACCAGCAGCCACGAGCTCTGCTAGTGCTTACCTGTATTTAGGTGTGGAACTGAACCAGAAATACTGACTTAGAGGCCACTGTGTGCAGCCCTGCAGCTCTATCCCTTTCGTGTACTCCCACCGTGTGCTTCACACAGCCTTCCCCAGCCTGACCTGTCCCACTGTCCCAGCAAACTGCTCCAGGCTACACAGTCTTCCCATTACAAGATGCCAGGTGGCCAATGTAGCTCATGAATGTCCAGTCCCATCATAGCAAGGAGGGATAAAAACCTGAGGCTCAGCTCATAGAGAGCCAAGACCTGAAAGATGGCTCGGGGCTGTGTCTGGCCCCTCGGAGCTGGGCACAGGAACTGCCTCTGCCAGGGCAGCTGGGGCAGGGCTGGCTGGGTGTGTGTGCCCAGGCACAGACAGGGGAGATCCCAGCTGAGCCGGGGGATGTGCCTGTGTTTTCCTCCTTAGGCCTTCGATCAGACCGTGGAGAAGGACAATTCCTTGGCTGTGGGCTACTTCCAGAGAGGGTTGGTCCACCTGCAGCTGGAAATGTGAGTGAGGTGCACAGCCAGGGCAGTCTTTGGTTCTCTCCTTTCAGCCATGCTTTATTACTAAACCTAAATGATCTATGATTCTAAAATTCACTTCTTCCAGCAATCTTAAATAGTTCACAGAGTCTGCTTTGGCCTTGCAAACCATGTCACAGGTCAGCAAGTCCTATCTCTGGTAAGAGCTGCACAACTCCAGGGCCCCAGGGGTGGCTAACACATGACATTGCTGTCCTGTACACACAGAGACTCCTGGGGCTGCCAGAATGTTGTGTTACCATTCAGATTTTCTTTAGGAATTAAAGAATATAATTGGGCTGTTTGGTGTGTCTTCACATGACACACGTGAGTCTGGCCTTCCTAAAAATGTAGTCTGCCCACAGTGTCTGACTGCCACTCTCTGCTGACAGCTGATAAAAGATTGAGATTGCTCCAGTAGTGTCATGGGATTGATTACTCATTGTTTCCATGGTTAAATCACATTGGCATCCTGCTCAGAGAGGTGGGTGAAGTATTTTCTTCAGGTTTGAAGATCTCTTCTTACCTTTGAGCTTCAGTTATTCTTTTCCCTGGTTTTTTCCCCGTATTTTCCAGACCTGCATTTCTGGGAGGGAGTTACAGTGTGCAGTTCTGCACTCACAGCTGTGCAGTCAGGCAGCTCCAGGCTCTGTGCCTCTGTGCCACAGAGTCCCAATCCGTGCTGGTGGAGCCCTGTCTGGCTCCCTGGAGCAGCTCTACAGCCAGGACAAGCAGAGCTCTGTGCCCCAAGCACACACACACTGCAGGGGCAGCACAGCTGGCAGACCTGCCTCCTGCCCAGAGAGCTGGTGGCCACCAGCACCCCCTGACTCCTTCCCTCATCAGATGCTGCTCCCACCCACCCACCCACCTGGGCACCTGCTCCTGGCCATGCTCACTGGCCCTTGGTCAGGTACCTGCTGCATAGCCCTTCCTGGACCTTTCCTTTCCCTACCTGCAGCTTTGGTGGGAACCTGTTTGGATGTCAGATGTATAACTGGTGTAAATGCAGACTAATTCCCTCCTTATCCTGGGAGTTTTTCTAAATTTCTGCTCTTGCTTCTGTGGCCATGCCCTCAGTGCTCACTATCAGTGGTGTTCCCACAGCATTCCCACAGCCCTCACTCCTCCAGACACGTGCTGGGACAGCACTGCCAGCAGCAGCCTGGTCAAGGAGCTCACAGCAGTGGTTAATCTTTGTTCTTGACATTTTCTCCTCCTGGGAATTGTGACTGTTCCAGGGATCAAAGCCTCCTGTTCATCCCAGCCAGTAAAGCAGTGCAGGTAATCCCAGAGCAGAGACACACCACGTTCATTGTGTGCCATCCATCAACAGGGAGAGGACAGTGATCACAAGAGGACACAGCTCCGGTGCAGCTCTCCTCACCCAGGCTTACAGAGCAGAAGACATGTTACCTGCTTGCTTTTTGAACTCTTTAAACAGTCTTCAGCTTTTTTAGCCTCTGTTTCTCCTGTCACCTCTGTGTTGCAGGTTTGAAGATGCTCTCTCTGACTATCACATGGCCTTCCATCACTTGAGACAGAATCCCTTCATTGATTACAAACAGCTGGGGCTGAGGCACATCCTCTATGCCTGGGAGGTAAGAACTAGCCTGTCTCAGCAATCCTGCCCTTCTACTGGGGGATTCAGCAGTAGGTATTAGTGACCCAAGAGTTTTTCAAGGCCATCCTAAGAACAGTAAAAAATTTCTACTTGCATTTTTTTTTAAAGTAACTTAATCATAAAAGTCATAAAACAATGTCATCTCTGGAGATTTGGCAAAATTACAGTTTAGAAAATGAAATTGTTCAGAGCAAGTGCACAAGAATTTATATACTGAAGGTTTTATCTTCTCTATACATAAACAAAGTGGTGTCTGCCCTATCCCTGGAAGTGTCCAAGGCTAGGCTGGACAGGGTCTGGAGCATTCTGGGATAGTGGAAGGTGTCCCTGCCCATGGCAATGGGATGAGAGCTGGATGAGCTTTAAGGTCAACCCAAATCAGTCTGGATTCTGTGTAATATTTACAGTCAGTTTGGTGAACTCCTCAACTCTAAGAGCTGACATAGCTTGAAACATAGACAGATGACAACAAAACTTGTCATAATGCAGAGTCTAGGAAATTCAGGTGCATGAAAGCCTGACTTTCCAACTGCAGCAACTGATTTTAATATTCCTGCTGTGCCTGGACTTACCCCCTGGGCTGCAGGCTGAGTTTACTTCTGTGACACTTCACTCGGCAGCTCTTACTGTTACACAGACTCAACCTGCCCGATCCTGTTCCAGAGAGCTCTAAGTCTGAATGGATTGTAAATATTTGTAATATTTGGAAAGTAAAAGACTCCTAGAAACTGTCCTTTACTGCGAGAGCTCATTCATTTTGTCTTCTGTCCTGAGTCCACACACAGAGGTTGAGCAGTAGATACACGAAAGAGTATTTAACTCTTTACTTCCGTGGGAGTGAGGAGTTATTGTGTTAACTCCAGTCAAGCATATCAGCAATTTTCATGCACCTTATACCTGGCAGGAAGAAGCTCTCCTTGGCATCTGTGAGATTACCCAAATCCCTCTGGTTTTAACAGTTTCAGTGCCAGTGCTGCCTTCTCTGAGCTAACTTAGAGGTGACAGGTTCCCTTTGAAAGGGCCAGGGCTGCAGGAGTGGCCTGAGTCCATCCAGGGCAGGCTTGTGCCCTTCCCGGTGTGAACACACAGTCCCTCACTCCAGGCATCACCAGGACATGTGCTGGCCCCCCAGACTCAGGATCAGCATCCTGATTCAACTGTATCTGGCTCCTACATCTACCTGCAGCTCACTTTCAAACTACACAAACATAATCCTCCAGCAGAACTGTGCCATCAGCTTTCCCTGTGCATGGCCTCTCACATGCTGCAGCTGCTCTTCGTGTGGGAGATACACACAAGCTGTGAAAATCCAGAAATATTTGCCTCTTGCAAGGCTGTGACACTTCTGACTGAGTGAGAACTGCTGCCTTGCCTCTCCAAGAGGGAGCACCTCTGCAGTTCTTGTGCATGCTCAGGATTTTCGTTCCCCACACCCCCAAACAGTCTCTGCTGCCATGATTAAGGAGTGAAGAAAAGCATCCCGTTGGCTGCAGCTCTGTCCCGAGCAGGGCTTGCAGCCAGACACACAGAGCAGCTCCCAAGCTGATAACCCTGTCACAGAAGATAACGAGCTGTGGCTCCTGGGCCTCTCTTCTGCCTGTAACCCAGCAGGTTTCCTGCACACTGACTGCTGGCCAGTGACAGGAGAGATCTCCCACTCCTAATTCAGCACATAGACCAAGGCTCCCCAACACCTTGTCTGCAAGACTCCCACACCCTGCACTTCAGCACTGAACAGACTGACGTGCTGCTGAAGGGTAACGAGTGACAATTTGCACATTCACAGCCCACCACAATATGAAACAGTGTCAGTTAAGTTATTTTGCAATGACAAGCAGTCAGAATTACAAAAAAATATCACCTCATTGCATGCAGAAAGAAACACAAAAAAAGCTTCCTGGCCTTTCAGATGCAGGAAGGATCAGATTTAAACTGTGTGGCACCAGGGTCTTCACCTGGTGCCCCCGTGTCTCTCCTTGCCTTGACCAGAGCCAGCAGCTCCAGCACACCCAAACCTCTATCTTTTTCCACTCTGATTATGATGTTTTTTCAGCTGTGCTGCTCAGAGTGCCTTTCTTGTTGCTGTATTTGTGGTGTTTTAGTGCCTGGTCCCTGTTTCTTGGCTGAGTTCAGTAGGTCATGTTGGATGTCTCCTGGTCCCAGCCCTCTGAGCCCTCCCCTGTGCCCACTCCAGGTGCTGTACAGCACTGCAGCGGTGCAGTGCCACCTGCAGCAGTGGCAGGAGGCCACAGTCACCCTGGAAAAGGCTGTTGTGTGGAGACCTGAGAGAAGAACAGCAATCCTGGACCTGGCCCTTGAGCGCGTGCAGGTAAGACCACCTCTGAGTGCCTGGATAGGTGCTTTGTGCTTCAGCAAAGAACTGTGAGGCAGGAGTGTGCTATCCTTGTATGTTTGGGTGTTCTTGTCTATCCACCTGCTGACCAAGTCTCAGCCATTTGCTGGTGATGCTCTGCCAAATCAGTGCTTCAGCCAATCGAGGAGCTCCATCACCCCCTGGTGCTTCATGGGCCAGAAGCACCATGGTGGAGACTTCTGGGGTGACCTCTCAGGCTGTGGAGGTTTCTTGCTGGTCCCTCCTGTTCAGGAGCTCAGTTCTGTTCATACTTGTGCCTTGTGCAGTGTTTTAAGTGCAGAATCCCTACAAGTGCAGATCTGGAGAGTCTCCCTTCAGGTGACAGTGGCTGACTCCTTTCAGTCCCTTTGGCCTCAGGAACAGCTGCCTCAGGTGGCAGCTCAGATATTAATGCCAAGCTCATTTAGAGCTTAAGTAGGGTGTGAAAGGGTTTCTAGGGCTGTTTCTAAGTAATAGTTTCCTGTTAGACTCCTTTATGATCAGGAAACATTTGCAGATCTCTGATTTAACTCTTCCTGGGCAGTTCATTAGTTTGCTACCTTCATACTTCCTTATTTGCATACTTTTCAAGAGATAATCACTTTGTTTTTAGTCTAATCATCTCTTTAGCATCATATTTGTACTTGTGTATTATTTATATTTGCTATTAGCATGCTACTCAGTGGCTGAACAGAGAAAACATTTGAAGTCAAATAGAAAAACTGTCTAGAAAATTGTTTAATAAACCTTCCTGCACTGCCCCCTTTCCCACCCATCCCATGGACATTGTTAGTCCTTGACTCCACACCAGGGAGTGGCTGCTGAGCTCTTAGTGTGCATGTGCTTGTTGAGCCCGAGTGCCTTTGTCAAGTTCACAGCTGTAATTTTTGCCCCAGTGTCTTCCTGGAGCTGCTCTTGCACACCTGGGGAAGCTGCATTTGCTTCTGCTCTGATGTTTCATTTAATATCAATTGATGACTTTTCCCTTATCTGCTTTCCCTGCCCTAGGACTGTCTGGTTTTAGAGCCCATGCAGGTTCCTCTTGGGGAACTTTTCAGACCACGGAAGAAGGAAGTTGAACAGTTGGATTCCAAAGATTTCCTGGGTAAACCCAAGGTAACAGGCACATAATCATTAAGAGTAACAGGAGCAGATTAAAATCCCACCTCTGCCAGCTTCAGAGAGCAGTGCTACTGGCCATGGTGCTGGGAGTGACCCAGGAGCAGGGTGACCAGTGCTTGCAGCCACTCCAGGCATCTGGGACACAGACAAAATCTGTTAGAATTGCCACCTCTTCTATCAAAAATGCACTTTGGGATTAAAAACCCTTGCCAGTCTTGATCACTTTAAAGTCTGAAAGGGCCAAGCAGGTACCCAGGGAACCTGTGGTTCCCCTCTTGCTGACACTGACATTTGGAAGAGCAGCACATTCTTCCAGCTCAGTCTTGCATTCCCAGTGTGACAGGTGGGCTTTTGGGAGACAAGTGCTTTGTCACATCCCTTAATACAAGCCAGCAGAGAATTTCTCTGATCCCTTCTGTGACCAGTGCAGTCAGCAGAAGTGTCACAGGCCAAAGAGCTCTAACGGGAATAAAGGAAAGGGAAAGTAATTCATTCAATGTACTTTTAAAGAAAACTTGGAAAGACTTAAAAAATCAGGGGGTGTTGTGGGAATCCAGCTCTGCCTTTTCCACTCTGTACATTGCTCTATTAACCCTAGGATGTCATAAGGAAGTGAGTCTGAGTAGATAATCTTGGATGAGGTTTGGGAGTCTCTTAATCCAGCCTGGATTCACTTGTTACTCTGTCCTCCAACAGGTGATCTCGTCCATCATTCCCAACGATGAGTACATTGGCTTTGAGCCTCTCAGGCCTCAGGTGAGCAGGACGTAGCTGTGAAAGGAGGAACGGAGCTGTCATGGAGCCCCAGGCAGGGGCTCAGTTCCTACACACATCAGGGGAAGAGGGTATTGTTGGGAGAACCAGTGCACTGCCAGCCTGGCTCCCTGGGGATGTTCAGAGCCAGGCAGTGGGCTCAGCACTGGCTGGAAGGGACTCAGTGATGGGAGTCTCCAGTCCCTTGAAGTTGCATTTTTGACTCTTCACCAGCAGTGGAGACTTTGCTGTGCTCAACATGTCTTTGCCCAGCACTTCAGTAAGTCTGTGAGCACAAGCATGGCTGCTTTGCTCTGCAATAGGAGTTCCTCCCACCGGGGGAAGGGGCAGAGGTTTTGTTACTTGCTTCCTGATGAGGTAAAGAGGGAGGGGAAGAAACAGAAGGTACATCCTGCTAAGGTGTGGAGCAGCAGAATTCTATCTGGGTGGTGTGGAGTGACAAAAGGGGTCAAGGGTAAAGACAAAACATCTCAGAGTGGTGTTCAGAAAAACAGGAGATAAGGTGGCACTGCTGCTGGATGAGGCACTGTTATAAACAGATGCTGTTGTTTCTCCCACAGAAACAGGGCTTTTATGAACCCAGTGCTGATGCTCTGCGGTGAGTCTTGTCCACCTTGGTCTAACTCTCCTCTCACTATTTCTGTTCAGAAAGTCATGGTTTGTTCTCTGGTGTCTTTGGGTGAAGACTGAGGGATTCACACCCACTTCTCACCAAGGGTGGGGTGAAAGACAAGCAGGCAAAGGCCTGTGTGGGTGCAAAGGACACTGTGGGTCCCTGGAATCTCTCATGCAAGAATCTCTGGGCAGTTTGCAGGGAGTGATTCAGCAGTCTTGGGAGACAGGCATGGATCATGCAATGGCTGAAGAATGAAAGAGAGGTTGTGGGAATGAAAGAGAGACATTGCCCAGGTCTATGACAGAGCTGTCCCATCCTGGTTCCCAGGACAAGGCTTCCAAATACTCCCAGCCCTGCTGTGCTGAGCCAAAATCAGGTTCAAAACCCGTGAAAGTAATTTGTTTTGGTGATATTGTACCAGCAGTATTTCAGGCCCAAGTTTAATAATTGTTTTGATCTGGAGAGTGTTTATCAGTACAATGAAAATGCAGCTGCATTTGGGAAATCAGTGTTTTCTAAGCTCCTTTTTTTCACAGTTGGACCAAAGTGTAGTAATGGAAATCATGATTTCCCAACACCTGAAACTTATGGCTCATGGCAGCTGGGATTGGTGCAGTGTTCTGGATCAGAGCCATCAGCACCAGCACTCTGGGGTTAGTAAAGGTGGTCTCACTCTTTCTCCCCAGGGACAGTGAGGCCGGATACCATCGAGTCTCGTCCCAGTATTGCCCCGAGCAGTCGGAGGGGCCGGTGGTGAAGGGTGGCAGTTTGGTGTTTGTGCTGAGCAGGGGAGCAGATGGCTGGGCCACAGCCATCCACGATGGACAGGTGAGGAGAACAGGGGGGCTGCACAGCCCAGCCCCCAGCAGAGCCCACAGCCCTCGGGGTCACCTGCAGCCCTGCAGAGCAGGGGGTGAGTTCAGGACCTCATTTCCACACACCAGAGGTTTCCTGGCATGTGGCTCCCACCAGCCTCTGCCATTCACCTCTGCAGTTCCATGTGGGCATCTTCTGGGCTCTTGTGCTCTCCATCATCCAGGATTCTGCTGCTGAATCATGTGGGACACCAGACCTCACCAAGGACCGCCAACTAGAGCGTTTTTTGTCACCTGAGAGCTCTAAGGGAGCTGAGGAGATGGGTCGGTCCTTACCCTGATGCCTCTGTTCAATTAACTTTGGGAAAGTTTGGGGAGGGTCTCAGCTGTGCAGGCAGGTTTTATAAAGGGCTCTAGAGAAGAATAAAGGAATGAAAACCCAGCAAATCTGACATCTTTCTGCAAACTGGGGAACTGTAGTGTAAACAGACTGAATAGAAACACAACAACAAGGAAAATCTTCTGTTGGCAGAAGCCATTTCTCACATCTACTTTGGTTCTTTGAAAGAGCCATTGCATACCTGCATTAAGTTCAGCCAGTGAATGTATTAGGTACCTATCTTTCCAAAACAGTCAAAAGATTCTTCACAAGACTACTGTAAACCAGTGAGGTGTCTGAGCAAGGGACGCAGTGTTCTGGGGACTGGTAACAGGTTAAAATACAGAATAAATAGTGAGTATAAATGAACAGGTTGGATTTTTCTTTTTTTTTTTCCCCAAGTAATTATGTACCCACAGTGAATCTGCTGTGACCTCAACAATTAGCAAATTCCTAAGTTATACCGTAACAGGGTAGTAATATTGTGCTTCTTAAGCTGGCCATGTTCCATGACAGATAATCAAACCATTCAGCAGAGCCTGAGGCATCTGTAGCTAAGAGTGAAAAGTCACACAAGTATTTGGATGTGCTGGTTGACCACTCAGTGAAGAGTCAGGTGAAATTCAAAGTCAAAAAAAGTAAAATAATAGACTCTGGACCCAAAAAAAAACAACCATCATAAGCAAAAAATTACTCACAATGCTCAGTTGAAAAAAGTAGCAGTGATTGTCAGAAGACAGAAATGCTGCTGGACTGGTATCCCTGGGCATCCTTGCTGCTCTCTGCCTGAGCATCTGTCCTGGCAGCAGGGGCTGTGGCTTGGTGAGTGTCTGGTGTGTTACAGCCACTCCATCAGCAGTGCTCTTCCAGCAGGGAAAGGTGCAAAAGGACCCTTGGATTTTGTTCAGCAGTGTGTGAGCACAAGGCACAGGGAGGACTGTGTGTGTCACCCTGGACTCCCCAGGCACATTGTGTGGCTGTAGGGGGACAGGCAGTGACAGGGGCTCAGGGGGTTGTTTCACCCTGCTCTGCTCTGTGTCCCACAGAAGCTGCACATCCCAAGCTCTCTCCTGGAGCCTGTCTCAAGGATGGATAAATGGGTGAGCTGGAAACCTTGCAATAGGGGTGAGGGAAAGACCAAGAGATACACTGGGGACATTTATTTGTAAGATAATCATGGGATAGGACAACTGTGTAAGAGAAACTTAGGGTGTGAAACACTGAGACCCTTGACTGAAGACCAAGTTTTCTTAAACAGGAAAAAGAGAAGAATCAAGAGCAAGGGAATATGCCTTTTTTTTTTTTTTTTAATAGACTGGATCTCTTTACAGCAAAATCTGTGGGCTTGGACATGGTCTAGGTGTTGTTCTCCCTTACTTGCCATGGGTTGAGGAGCACACAAAAGGAGCAGCCCCAGCTCTCCTACCCCACTGTAATTTGTTGAGCCATTGGAAAAGGCAGGTTTATCCAACCTGCTCCCAAGATGGCTACAGCCACCAGAGGTAGCAGGGAAGAAGGTTGTGAGTGCTCACATGTTCTAGTTCACCAGCACAGTGAGTGCAGGTGAATCTCCTGCAGTGGGACAGGAATGCCTTTAGCAGGCCCTGCTTTCTGCCCTGAGATCACGTGCCTCACCTTTGACTTGTGAAAACTTCATCTCCCATCTCTACCACAGGCACATCCACACATTATCCCAATCATTTTCCTGAACCCAGGGTGGGAAGGTGCAATTCAGACCCCTGTTTCCTGTGAGGGATTTTTGAAGTACATGGTTGTTCAGATGTTGCTATGGTGGTTTTTTTTACTATTATTTTTTCCCCTCCAAATGAATCCCTGACTACAGAATATGCCTTGGCATTTGCTCCATGGATGGCTCACTGTGAACCAGCCCAAGCTGGGGAGAGCCCTCAGCACAGTGTGAGCAGCCTCGCTGTGCTCCAGCACCCACCCAGACAGTGCCAGGGGGCCAAGGAAGTGTTCCACAAACCTCTCCTCACTCCTGTTGCCCACAAGAGCCTGAGTGATCCACACCATCAAACCTTTTAGTGAACTGATCTCCCTGGGGTTGCACCCACAAACTGTAACTGGCTGCAGCCATCATGTGCCAGCCTTGTCCAGGCTCTGGCATCTCCTCACTCCTTTCTGGTGTTGTTCTGTTGCAGAAGATCAGCAATGGGATCCCCCTTCCTCCTGCCCAGGTGCCTCCCAGCCGCCTGCATGTGAAGCAGAAGTCAGGTAGTCCCATGGCCACCTCAGTGGGTGAAGCTGTGCCCAAACCCACTCTTCAAGGGGTTGTGGGGAGGCTGGGGGCCGACTGTGTGTGTGCTGGAGCTTCCAGCAGCCTCTGCTGACTGCAGGGCTGTTCCTCTGCTCTTGTTCTGTTCTGCAGAGTCTCCTGGGGGAGAAAATGCCTTTGCCAGTGATGCCAGTGGCCAGATGGAATCCAAGGTGAGGTGTTCTACCAGCTGAAGCTGGTACAGCCTCAAGACACTATGGCTGTGAAAAGGGCAAGATCCCTGCCCAGATCCTCCAAAATTCCTGAGCTGCTCCAAAATCATGGAAAAAAATCTCATCATTTTGGTGATGCTCTACCATGACATGGCAGTACAGAGACAAGAGGTTGTGTCTGTGTCATCTCTCTTGGATACAAGTCATAGTGGAAGTTCTTCTTAGTCCAGAAACTTCATAGTCAGTCCAGGCTCCTCCAGAGGGTGGTTGGCACTGCCCAGGCTCCCCAGGGCAGTGAGCACAGCCCCAAGGCTGCCAGAGCTCCAGGAGGGTTTGGACAACGCTCTGAGGGACAGGGTGGGATTGTTGGGGTGTCTGTGCAGAGCCAGGAGCTGGACTGGATGGTCCTTGTGGGTCCCTTCCAGCTCAGGACGTTGTGTGATTCTGCAGCCTGACCGAGCAGCCTGACCGCGGTGCCGCCTGTCTCAGCAGGTCCCACAGAGCCCCGGAGAGGCGTCGCTGGGCACGGCCAGGCCGCTGGTGCTGCGGGTGTGCTGCGAGTGCACGGTGGTGCTGCGGGCGGGAGAGGTGCCGGCCCTGCCGGGGCTGCGGGCGCTGCTGCGGGAGCGCTTCGGGCAGCAGGCACTGCGGGGCACTCTGAGGTACGGGGGTGAGACAGCAGCCTGCCATCCCCTGGGCACACAGCCACACCGTGTCTGCTCTCCCGGGGACATTTATCCGGGGCTGAGGCATTCTAGCAGGGATCCAGCAAAGCTGTGAGCACAGTCTGCCTTGCAGGCAAACCTTACCATGGCTCTTGCTCCGTGGAGGATGACACACTGTTCCTCTTGGAAGCCCCCTTCTAGTACATAAAGGGGCTCCAAGAGAGCTGGAAAAGGACTTTGGACAAGGGCCTGGATGGACAGGACGGGGGGAATGGCCTGAGGAGGGCAGGGTTAGATTAGATATTAGGAATAAATTCTTTACTATAAGGGTGGTGAGGTCCTGGCACAGGTTGCCCAGGAAAGTTGTGAACTCATCCCCGAAAGTGTCCAAGGCCAGGTTGGATGGGGCTTGGAGCAACCTGGGCTAGTGAAAGATTCCCTGCCCATGGTAGGGGGGTTGGAAGTGAATGATCTTTAAGGTCCCTCCCAACCCAAACTATGACTGTGATCTATGGGCTTTGTACACGCCAAAGGATCTTTCCCAGAAAACGGTGCATGTCAAGAGAAAGGGGGAACAGAAGGAAAAACTGTGGAGATGCAGCTGCTGTATAGTGGATTTTCTCCTGCTCGGCTCAGCCTTTGCAGTAACTGAGATCAGTGCAGAGCAATTTGGGAGTGAGATCTCCCTGACTGTGACACCCCTGGGACACACTCAGTGGAGCCAGGAGAATTTAGGATCTTGCCCTCAAGTCAGTGTATGAGGAGATGGCAGTGTCACTCCCCACAGTGCCATTTCTGCTGAGCATGTGGGGTGGCCCCATGTCACTGAGCAAGGTGATAGCTCGGAGCTGGGCTGCAAAGGCGACTGTGAAGGCTGAGGGCGGCAGAGGGCTGGGCTTTTCTCAAGGTTTGGATTCAAATGAGATGATTTGTGCCACATTAACAAACCCTTGCAGCTACAGGCACCCGGATGGCACTGAGCTGGGGACAATCTCGGGAGAGGAGGATCTGGAGAGGATGTGGCAGCAGCTGACAGATGGCAGGGTGACACTCTGCTGCCAGGTACAGGGGTTGTGACAAGTGTCTGTGCTGGGCTGCAGTCTCTGCTTTGCCTTGCAACCTTATGGCTTTTCCTGCAGGACTCGGACTCCCACTCGGGCAGACCTGTTCTGTACCAGATGCTGGCTCAACACTCTTACCTGGCACAGGGACCAGGAGACCTGGAGTTCAGCAAGGGAGATGTGCTGGATATCCTCTCTGAAGGTAGGTCTCCAGTCCTGTTGCAGGTCGTGCTGGGGCAGGCTTTTGGAGTCTGCTGCAGGGAGGGACTGGGAATACAGGGCTCTCCGGTGCTGTCTCAGGTTAATACTCTCAGGAGTGACAGGCTTGCACTGCGTTTTGTCCAGAGGTAAATTCCAACCATGAAAGCTCTCACTAGCCCCACTCATATGGGCCAGGACTCATCCTGCTCCTTTGTGTTTTCCCAGTGAACGAGGACTGGCTGGAAGGATGCTGCAATGGCAAGACTGGCATCTTCCCCAAATGCTTTGCCACCCAGACCAGCTGTGGTGCTGCCTTCCTATAGCAAACAGGAGCCTTTTCCTGCCTGACTGCACTCCCAGGAATAGGAAACACCAATCCCAGCTCATTCAGGCCCCAGCCAGCACAGCCAGGAGCTCTGCTGAACCTGGACAGGGGATATCTCCTGCTCACAGATCCCATGGGGTCAGTTCCAGCAGTCTGACAGCATTTCCTACAGCCTGCCCCCAGACCTTGTGCTTACACTGCCAAAGATGTGTCTGTGCAGAGCAGAGAGAGGGATCTGGTGTTTGGCTGTGGGAATTGTCCATGTGGCAGCTCAGACCTCTGGGTTGGGAAGATGTTCCTCTGGTTGGGAAGAGGTTCCTCGGGGTGAAGGTCTTCATCCCCTCTCCCTTGTTGCTCACGTTCAGGCTGGGAAGGCTGAGGCTCCCTCTAACAAAGCCAAGGGTGGCTGCCTGGGAGCAGGAGGCAGAGAGAGCCCTGTTCCCCAGGCTCTCGGGTCACATAACCTTATCTCCACCAGCAGAGATGCAGCAGAGATGCTGCTCCTTCAGAAGGCTTTTGGGACCAGTTTGCAGTGGGGTTAATGGGATAACACTGTGGGTGAGGATCACCATGCATATCTTTATGATCTGACCATTCTTCAGCCCAGATGCCTTTGGTTCTTCTCTTAAGCCCCAAGTCCAAGGTGGGGTGTTGCAGCACAGAGGAGAGGGAATTGTGGAAACCCGCCCTGCTCAGAGCAGCACCAGGCTATGGGAGAGCCCTGGAGGCACTGGGGAGAGGGCTGGGAAGTGCAGCACTGCACTGGTGCTGCAGGGACTGAAAGGACTGCCCAGTTCCTGCAGCTGAGCTGGCCTGGCCTTTGCTGATCTAAATAAAACACTCAAGTGTCTGGAGCTGGAACCCATTCTGGATTTGGAGTCTGACAAAGCTGGGCTATGTAACTTGAATATAAAATAAACCCTGAGCCGGAGTTGGCAACTCTTAAATCAACTTCCACTTGTGATTTTTCTGCTGAGATATGCCAGAAAATATTTTTAAAGACAGCTGACAGTGTCTTTGGAGATGATCATCTGTCACATACTACAGAAATATTGCACATCTTGCACAGGGCAGGATACAGATGATGTCATCCCTCTCCTCAGAGTTAGATGCCCACCATGACTCTCCATCTTTTGCCTCCCAGGGCTGTTGGGAGAGCAGCCCAGCAGGACTGACAGGGCCAAGGTAGCTGTGCTAAGCTGGGCAGTGACATTCGTATTTGAAAAACAAAACATTTTATTTCTCGTTCGAATTTATCTGGCTTCATCCAGCCACCAAGTCTCAGTCAGCTTTTGGCAGTCAGATTAAAGGAGTCTTTTCCTCTTGGAGGTTCAGAGAGATCAAGACAACTTTGTAATCTTCAACATTCACAGAGATGACCCAGTCAGATCTCCTGAGCAATGGAGATGGGTCTAATGCCCTCGTTCTTCTCCCCCTTCCACCTCTTCTGCACCACTTCCTTGCCTGGGTTAGTGGGCAGGATGCCTGGAGTCAGGAGGCTGGGAGCTACTTGGTTTTCCAGAAACACAGGAGGAAAGCAGCCACCAGGCCTGTCACAAGGGCCAGCACGATGAAGGAGACAGCCCCTGCCCACAGCCCGGGCTGGTGGCCCTTGACGAGTTCCAGAGGCTCCGCAGGGATCATGTTGGTGAAGTTCAGCATGAAGCCCAGTGTCCACCCAATGTCTGTGTTTGCTGCCTGCAGGGACAGAGCAGAGGGGACCACCCTAAAGAACCTGTCCCAGGCACCAGTAGCTTTGGTGCAGGGGACTGACAGGCATCTCTCCCCGGGGCTGCCCCAGCTGCCATTTCTCAGGTGGACCTGCCTGGTGATCCTGCCAGCAGCTTTCCTGTCCCCCTTCCCCAGGGATAAGGGACAGCTGAACAGGGAGGATGGCTCACATCCAGGTGTGCCTCTGTGACCTGCACATGATTTGGATCTGAGCTATCCTCCTTCACCATAACCCTCCTGATATGGCCATAGTATTGTTAAGGTTGGAAAAGACCTTTAAGGTCACTGAGTCCAACCATCCAACCATTGACCCAGTACCACCACCATGTTCACCACTAAGCCATGACCCCAAGGGCTACATCACAAGTTCTTTAAACACTTCTAGGGATGGTGACACCACCACTGCCCTGGTCAGCTGTGCCAATGCCTGCCCAGCCTTTCTGTGAAAAAGAAATCCCAGTATCTAACATAAGCCTCCCCTGGCACAACCTGAGGCCATTTTCTCTCATCCTGGAAATATCGTGGCCTGGCCATACTCTGGTTCAAATGGGTCATGGGGCCACCATCACCTCTGTGATGGTAACATCAGAGACCAAAGTGGGCAAATCCTGCTCTGCACTTCCCCAACCTCCTTAAAATCAGTTAAGTTCACAGCAGAGAAAGTGAGAAAGGAGTGGGGTCAGAGATTTGGGAGCAGTAAGAAGGAATGAAGCTCTGCTGGGATCACTGGGGAGCAGCCATGAAACAGGGACACGTTTCTGGCACAGGAGACTCCAGGGATGCTGCTCTTGGCCGTGGCCAGGGCGAGGCTGAGGCTGCAGCTGCCCACAGGTGTGTTTACCTGTCGGCTGAAGTGGATGTTGCTCCAGGTGTGCTCGTTGAACTTGTAGCCATCGAGCAGCAGCGTCAGGATGTAAATGCCCACAGAACAGTATGTGTGCAGGTACTTCTTGTCCTGTGGGAAGGCCTGCTCCAGCTGTGGGGCCACAGGGCAACAGAGAATGAAACACATGTTCAGAAACCCTCCCAAGCCCTGGGAACAGTGGAACATGTGTTCGCCAGGCACAGATTTGGGACAGGACAAGCACAGGGCTCCTGGCTGCCCTGCACAGGGTTCTCACCTCTGACCAGTTCCTCTTGCAGAAGGCCAGGATCGTGGTGTTAACATCATTCAGAGGCTTCTGGCTGATCAGGTTTAGGAAGTGGAAGGTGTAGTAGAACCCAGCAAAGGCCTGGGGGATAAGGGGAGCTGGTAAAAACCACATCTCCTTCCTCATCTGAAAAAAGACCCAAGGGCATTCTTGCCTAGAGACAGAGTTCCATGTAACTCTGTCTGGGTTCTGCATCCAGCACCCACTTGATGGTCTACCAGAAAGTCTGGGAGCTGGCTGACGAGCCCTGGAGCTGGTGCTTGCTCCCTCGGACAAGACCTTCCCATTTCCCTCAGGAGGCAAAAGCCACCTCCTGGTATAGGAGCAGAGGTTTGCAGATGGGACCAGCTCTGGGGTCCCCCTCTCCCCACCCATTGCCATAACCAGTGGCAGAGGAGGCTCCCACCCTCTCTCTTCCCCCCAAAGCAGGGGCGGAGG
>VYXB01003469.1:49466-77169 GCA_013397135.1 Pachyramphus minor | reverse complement strand
ACAGAGCCACCCCTCCACCTCTACTTGGAAACCATGGCTTCCAAACAAGGCGAGGAAAAAGAAAAAAAAAGAAAAAAGAAAAATGAAAAAGAAACTCAAGCCTCACCCTAGAGAGTTGGGAGGTGGTCGTTGCCCCTCCTGCTTGCCCTGCCGCGCTCACTGCCGTGCTACCTCCCTGTTTGCCCGATGATGTTCGCTGCGCTCCGGGTCGCTCTGACGAGTAGTCGCAGCCCCGTAGTCAGCTGGTTCGCCTCCCAGGATGGCTCCCGACAAACTCGCAGACCAGGTGCAGCTCCCAGCAGCTGTTTTTGATACTTTTGATACTTAGATCCTTATACTTGATACTTTGATACTTGATACTTTAGATACTTTTTGATACTTAGATGTTTTTGAGATATTACAGAGACATTTTGAGGGCCAGGTGTATTAATATAGGCTTATAAATGGATTATTATGAACTTGCTGTGAAAAATAACATATATGGAGGGGTATTATTATTATTATTTTAATAAAATGTATGTATGTATATGTATATACATATTATCAATCCCTTCTGGAACTTCAGACTGTGACAGTGACATAGAAACTGTAATACGTCTTTAGTGGTCAGACACCCCATATAGAGGTGATACTTTTAATGAATGTCAATTTTGCAAGGAATCACTGGATTGAATCCACTTTTTCCAACTGCAGAAATTTAAGGGTGCAGGAATTACTGTGTTGGATGTGGCACTTAGTACCATAGTCCAGTAACTGTGGTGGTAGTGGATCAAGGGTTGGACTTGATGATCTCAGAGGTCTTTTCCAACCCATCTGATTCTATGATTCTATGATTCTCTATGTATATAATTTTGTCTTTGATGATCTGTGGGGTGTGAATCAGGCCCCACTATTGTCATTAAGTTTTAAAACAGATGTGTGATGACTGAATATGCATTACTTAGAACTGCATACATTTGTCTTTGCTAGATAAAGCCAGAACAAAATCATACATGGCTTTTGTTCATAGGTCAGAAATGTTCAAGAAAAGGAGATTTAATTATTCAGCACCTTCATGCTAGAGTTCTCTGTAAAGGTGATGGGTTGGGTAATTATCCTCTTTGAGAATGTTAACAGAAAAATTATTATTCAGGCCGTCCTTAATTTGCTTTCCAAACAAAACATATTTTCATTTGGAAATTTATACTGTTTCACCCACACAGCTGCTTGCTCACTCTCACACCACCAGGACTGGGGAGAAAATCAAAAGGGTAAAAGCTGGAAAACTTGTGGGTGGAAATAAAGCTAGTTTAATGGGGAAAGCAAAAGCCACACACACAAGCAAAATAAAGAATAAACTCACTGCTTCCCGTGTGCAGGCAGGTATTCAACCATCTCCAGGAGAGCAGGACCCTATCACACATAATAGTCACTTGGGAAGACAAACACCATCACTCCAAACATGTCAAACTTCTTGCTTCTTTCCCTCGCTTTGTATACTAAGCATGATGTCATATGGTCTGGAACACCCCCTTGGCCAGTTTGGGTCACCTGTTCTGGCTGGGTCTCCTCCCAGCCTCCCATGCACCCTGAACTTCCTTGCCCGCGTGGCAGTACAAGAAGCAGGAAAGACCTTGGTTCTGTGCAAGCTCTGCTCAGCAATAACACAGACATTTCTATATTATCAACCCTATGTTCAGCACAAATCCAAAACATGGCCTCATACCAGCCACTGTGAAGAAAGTTAATTGCACCCCAGCTGACCAGCACAATTTCAATTAATTTTTTTATTTGTTCCTGTGATTGGGCACTGAGGAAGAATAGCTGCTATATAGGGATTGTCAAATTTAAGGAAAGATGTAACTCAGTTTCCACTAATTCCATTCTACTGGGTTAGAGATGAAGGTTTTTGGTGTTCTGACTTCTTTTGTTTTCTTCTTCAATTTCTATTTGGTCATAAAAGCATCTGAAATATAGGATTGTAGCAAATGGTGGTTACAAAATCTCTCTGGGATCAAATAGTCTGACTGATTTCAAATAACCTTATCATATAATCCCACTCACATTTTAACGACTCTTCATTTTAGAACAAGATCAGCTGGCAGCCTCTGATTCTTCTTCCATCACCCCTTCATATTTATTTTACAATCTTTCTTTTTTCTTAAAAGAAGCTAGGGGAGTGGGGGAAGAAATCACAGAAACTGGTTCCTACCAACAATGTTATTCCACCTGATAGGCAAAGTTAGTAGAGATCTGTAATTTCAACTACATAAAATGAAATCCAAAACAGTTTTATTACAGGAAGAGTAGGTGAGACATCTGTCTTAGAGAGTCTTTCCTCATGGAAATGTGTTTCTGTGATTTTCTAAAAATGTACAAATGAAAAAAATTAAAAATACAAATACAGTAATGCAATGATAACAAAAATAGCAAATTCTTTATTGTTTCCAACTCCGAGGCCTCTTTTAAATACATTACTCCTCTGATCTTGTTTCTTTTGATGACTTACCTCAAATTTTGTCCTATGGCAAATATGTTCTCAATTTCTAAATACGAGCTTTAAACAAAAAAAAAAAAAGCAAAAAATATACTTTGTCTTTTTTTTTCTCTGCCATTTTACATCCATTCTCCCTTTCATCTTCAGATCCACTGGCTAAATCTTTGCCCTGACTTCTCTGTACTGAAACTCTGTTTCATATCCTTTCTTAACTGACATCTTCTCTCTTGGGCTATCACCCATCTCAGCCTGTTTGATGTTTCTCTCTGGATGGTTCACTGTCAGCTCAATTTGAGCATGCTGGAGACAGAGGTGCCCATTACTTTTCCTATCTTTTTTTTTTGTATTTATCATATACCTGGAAATTATAGAATCTTTTTTTATTTTAGCTTCCTTGCATTAGATAAAAATTAACTACTTCTGAATTCCATTTAAGTATTAAAAAATGTTTTCCAATATGCTGACATTTTCTAATACTCAGTGTATTGCTCTAAGACAGCCATTCAGGCATTCCAAAATGAAGATTATTAAATTTTTCTTGGGTGTCTAGCCCCACTTCCTGAAATCTCTGACTTATCTCTTATTTCTGTAGGTAGCTTCTCATTCTTACCTTCAAAGTTCTTCACAGTTTTCATTGTGCTTTTATATTTTATTTGTCATTTGCCATTTTATTGTTTTCTATGTAAACAAAAAATAAATTCTGATTTTGTTTTGTCTATTTTCTCAGGCAAACTGACCAAAGGTGTTTCCAGAGTATTATCCTAGCCTCTCCCATTGTGACATAACAGCTGAAAAGTGGATGACTGCTCTTTCAACACATTTCCAAGAATTAAATTTAAACTGGTTGATATTCATGAATTCAAATTGACTCTGGTTATATGATATTAATTTAATCCTTTTTCTTTCTCTACTAAAACTAACTTGGATTGAATAATTCAACCTGTTGTTATTTCAATTGCTGAATATTTCAATCTACACTTCAAAAAAGTGAGAGCTTTGTTTTTATTAATATTTTCAGGTTTTGTTATAATCACTAGTTTATAACTACCTAGTAGTGCAATATATGGTAAGACTTCTAATAAGTTTTTGATTCAGAAAAGTCCTTTACATCAAAGAAAAATCCAAATAAGATTTTTTTTTTTAGTTTTTTTAAACTAACTAGAAAATGTACTCCATCAACATAAGATATTAATTTCTACGGTGAAGGATTTTGTCCTTCACCATCTTTCTAACCAATTTCTTGCAGAACATTTTTTTTCCTTGAGTCTGATCGACATTTTTGCTATTGGAAATAGATACCACAATAATACGATTCATCATTAATAAAGTACAACATCATAATATTATTGTAAGTTTTAAATTTTTACATCATAACACAGATGTGCAGAATTGGGTTTTTTCCTTGTACCTCTTGTACCTCAGGTAAGTTATCCATCTTTGTGGACTAAACTAGGTTTCCAAATATATTTCAACATTAGTTTAGGGGATTAAGCTTGTGCACATTTTCAAATGCTTTTTTTTCAACAAGTAAGGTGCAGACATATTTTTTCCAAAAATGTGGGATAACTGTTAATAAGAAGTAGTGGTTGATTGTTGTTACCCAGATACTATTTGCACACGATGGAAATAGTATTTTTAAAAATCTCATTCTTTCAATTGATTTTTAACACATATTTACATTATGGTAGTACTTCAAATTTTCAAGTGTCACATGCATCCTGATTACAGACAACCTGATTATTTATAGAATGCTCAGATTGTTATCCAAAATACCACTCTAGTAAGCTTGAAAAGTTCCAGTCTGAGAAAAACTTCTCACCTGGGAGAGGAATTTCAGTGAGACACTCACTTATGAAATTCCAACCATCCAATGGAATATAAGGATATAATGAAATATAGACTTTTTCTCAAATGGGGAACACTTGTTTCTTCCCTGATGAGATCAACCACCAGTTGATGTTGATCAACCAATCAACAAGGGATTTGTGAGGTGATACTACTGGAACAAGTATATCCAGGATACACTGTAGTTAACCTCGAATTCTGCTGTAAAAATTACTGTAGCTCTAAAAGGTCACTTGAAAATCAGAGATGCATGCTAAAGTTTCAATGCAAGGACAGCTAAGTTCTTTTATTTATCCCCAGCATTCATATGTTGCATAAATATATACAGTGCCTTCAAGACCCAAATCTGTCCTTTTCTTAAGGTTATTTATGATATTGTCTCTCTATTGAACTCTTCAGAACTATTGGTTCCTGATATTGTTAGAAGATATTAATCTTTAAAATATAAAAATTGATTTGAGAACCTTGCATGTCAACAATGGCAACACTGTATTTTCACAATTGCTATTCTTCTGATAGAATGTGGTGCAGATAAGCCTGTGTCCTAAGTATTGTCATGACACTCTGAATTCCAAGTCATTTTTGTATCATTTTGTACCTGAGAGTTTCTCCCAAGGTGGGGGCAATATCCAGTTCAGTTTTCACCGGTTGTTGTGAAATGTACTGAATTGCTGAGTCTTAAACTACACGGCTGGAGCTGAAGAGAGTCTGAAAGTGTCAGACCATCGGTTCAGAATGGAGGCTTTATCTGTGAGAAGAATTTGACCGTCTGTGCTGAGTAAGGGGTATTGAACCTGTTGTGTAGGACCATAAGCTGTTTTCAGAGCCTCATAGAGTCCTCTGTAGTCACATATCTGCGCATAATTGAACTTTATCTGATAGATTTATCCACCACTTGTTCTGGATGTCACGAAGTTTCTGCTGGAGTTTTCTACAAGCGAGTTGAAAGGCTGCTTTACTTACCTGACAAGATGGCTGAGCAAGGTGTGCTTCCTGAGCAGTTCTCTTCTTTCTCAACAATTCCTGGATCTCTTGATTGTTTTCATTGAACCAGTCCTTGTTTTTCTTGAAGGAGAACCCTAAGGATTCTTCAGAGGACTGCAGGATGCTGTTTTTAATATGTTGCCAGAGAGATTCGGGAGAGGGATCTATGGGATGATCTTCAAGCCTAGATTGAAGATTTGTCTGGAAACTGTCTCTCACTGTAGCTGTTTGAAGATTGTTAACTTGGAGTCTCCTCCTTGGAATACTGCCCCTTTTATGTTTGAGTTTAAGGTGGAGGTTGAGTTTACAATGCACAGGGGGTGATTTTTTTGACATTCTGCACTGGGCATCACGCGGGTATGACGAACATCGTGAATATTTCTCTGTTGCACCAAGATGTAGTCAACGAGGTGCCAGTGCTTGGATCTAGGATGCATCCAGGTTTTCTTCAAACTATCTTTCTGCTGAAAGATAGTGTTGGTTATGGTGAGCTGCTGCTCTGCACAAAACTCAAACAGAAGGCCATACAGCAGGTGAAAACTGGCAAGGCATCTGGGGTTGACGGAATCCCACCTGAAGTCTGGAAGCATGGTGGCCAAGCACTCCATGCCAAGTTCTACGACTTTGTGGTACATTGTTGGGAACAAGGTGAACTGCCATTAGAGCTCCGTGACACAATCATCATCACCTTGTACAAGAAGAAAGGAGATAAATCAGATTGTTCAAACTACCAAGGCATTACTCTGCTCTCCATTGCTGGCAAAATCCTTGCAAGAATTCTTCTGAACAGGTTAATACCAACTGTAGCAGAAGAACTTCTACCTGAAAGCCAATGCATTTTCAGAGCCAATAGGAGTACCACAGACATGGTATTTGTCCTCAGGCAACTGCAAGAGAAATGCAGGGAACAGAACAGAGCACTTTATGTAACCTTTGTCGATCTCACCAAAGCTTTTGATACCGTGAGCAGAAAAGGTCTATGACAGATTCTGGAACGTTTGGGATGTCCTCCCAAGTGCCTTAAAATTATCATCCTGCTTTATGAGGACCAGCATGGCCAAGTCAGATATGGTGATGCATTCTCTGAGCCCTTTCAAATAACCAACAATGTGAAACAAGGCTGTGTTCTTGCACGAACTCTATTCACGCTCTTCTTCAGGATGATGCTCCAAAAGGCCATAGCAGATCTTGATGAAGAACATGGGATCTACATTCATTATCGTACCGATGGCAGCCTGTTCAACCTGAGGCGACTGAAGGCCCACACCAAGACCCTAAACCATCTCGTCCGTGAGCTGCTTTACGCTGACGATGCTGCCCTCATTGCTCACACAGAAGTAGCTCTGCAGCGTTTAACATCCTGCTTTACAGAGGCTGCTGAGCTTTTTGGGCTGGAAGTCAGCTTGAAGAAGACAGAAGTTTTCTATCAACCTGCACCTCAGGAAGTCTTCCATCATCCCCACATCTCCATTGGCGAATCAGAGCTCAAATCAGTCCAGCAATTTAATTACCTGGGAAGCATTATATCCTTGGATGGTAAGATTGACAAAGAGATAGACAATAGGTAAGCTGTACAGAACTTTTGGTAGACTCCATAAAAGAGTTTGGTGAAACAAACGCCTGAAGAATGAGTACTGTCTACTCTTTTATATGGGTCTGAATCATGGGTCATTTACCGCCACCTCCTGTGACTCCTAGAACGCTTCCACCAACGCTGCCTCCATACAATCCTCAACATACACTGGACAGACTATGTGACCAACACGTCTGTTCTTGAACAGGCTGCAGTCACAAGTATCGAGGCCATGCTGCTGAGAACACAGCTGTGTTGGGCAGGGCACGTCTCCAGGAGGAAGGGCCACAGACTCCCTAAGATCGTGCTCTGTGGTGAACTTGCCACTGGCTGCCACAAGAGAGGAGCCCCGAAAAGGAGATACAAGGACTCCCTGAAACAACATCTCAGCCTTGGCCATATTGATCATCACCATTGGTCTACTCTGGCCTCCAGTTGGGAGGCTTGGAGACACATTATCTATAACACTGTTGCCTCCTTTGAGAACACACGCAGGATCACTCTTGAGGAGAAAAGACAACGCAGAAAAAATTGCGTCCAGTTGATACCGCCTAGGGATTCTTTCTGTTGTGCTTTTTGCAACTGGACTTGTCTATCACACGTTGGCCTTTCCAGCCATCAGCGAGCCTGCAGCAAGTACGTGTAGAGCCCTTCGAAATCTTTGTTCATTAAGCCAAGCCATGCATGCATACCTGAGAAACAAGATAGAGAGAGACAGTATAAGGACAATTTTTTACACTGCTTTTTTTTTTGTTTTTTTTTGACTGGGAAACAGAAGTCAGAATGTGAGTAAATCTTTTAATAATAACTGATAGTTTTGAATGCTTCTGTTGTTATTACATGGTTATAAAAGCAAATTTATGAGAAAAAACTTTTCATATATTTATTGGGAATACACTTCCTGATCTGGATCCACTGATTCACTCATGCTTCTTACTTCACATTTAAATTCCCAGTAATGTTTATGCTCATGTTTTTTACTTAGACTAGCAGCATGATAAATAGTATTGAGCAGTAGGAATTACCATGTCCTGCCCAATTCAGTCACTGATAATTCCATTATCTCTTATGTTCTCTAAATCCTCATATGTTTCCTGGGTAGAGGAAGAAAAAAATCCTTTATAAAATCTCATTCCTCTGACACACTGCTGTGGTTTAACCCTGTAAACAAATAAGCCCCACATAGCCATTTGCTCACTGCCTGCCACTCGTGTAGGGAAGAGAATCAGAAGAGAATCTGAAGGGTAAAAGTAAGAAAACTCAAGGATTCAGGTAAAGACAGTTTAAGAAATAAAGCAAAAGCTGCAAAAGTTGCACACACAAGCAAAGTGTGTGCAAATACTTTCACCACTTTCTATGGGCAAGGAGGTGTTCAGCCCTCTCTAAGAAAGTTGGGCTCTGTCACACAGAATGGTGACTTGGGAAGAGAAACGCCATCACTCGAATGACTTGATGTCAGGAACCATTTCTCTACTGGGAGGTTAGTTAAACTCTGTAACAGGCTTCCTAGAAAGGTAGTCAATGCCCCAAGCCTGTTAGTGTTTAAGAGGCATTAGGATGATACCTTTAATAATATACTTTAACTTTTGGTCAGGCCTGAATTGTTCAGGTATTTGGACTACATGGTCATTGTAGATCCCTTCCAAGTGAACTCTTCTGTTAAACACTCCATTTCTTCAGAGGAGAAGTGTTTTGGTCCTCTTTGCATGGCCTCCCTCTAACAAGTCTATGTCTTTCCTGTACTGGAGGCTGCAAAGCTGGATCCAGTACTCCAGGATGGTCTCATGAGAGGGACAAAGTCACCTCCCTTGACCTGCTGTCCACTCTGCTTTTGATACAGCCCAGGACGTGGTTGACTTTCTGGGCTACAAGTGCTCATTATCAGCTCAAAGTCCAGTTTTTCACCTACCAGTACCTCAAAACGCTTTTCTGCAGGACTGCTCTGTAACATGGTACTTACAGAGGCTGTGAAAGTCTGTATGATCTGTTTTCCTAATTCTCAAGAAGTAATGTTTTGAACATATTTTGAAAATAGATGGAATGATGGTTTCTGTTTATCGTGTTTTGTTTTTTTTTTGTTTTGTTTTGTTTGTTTGTTTTGTTTGTTTGTTTGTCTTGCCCTTGTTTTGTGGTTTTTTTGGTTGTTGTTTTTTCCGGTTTTTGTTTGGTTTTGGGTTTTTTTCTTACATAAAATAAGAAATGTATGTTGTATAGTCAGGCTGTTTCCATGGAATCTAGTCAGTCACTCTCTCACACTTTCTCTCCTATATATATGTGTATATACACGAGCATATATATAAACTCAGGTACATATATATGAAAGACGGATTCTTAAAAAGCCAAAACCAAGAAATCTACAAGTTATATTAATAGATGTAGAAAGAATTGTAATGAGATCTTTATTCCCATATTTTTAGATGTCACATCTTGATTTTTGGATAAATGCTGTGACATTAGAAAAAAGAATCTCCTATATTTAAATCCTAACTAACCTACTCTTACCTTTTCCTCTTCTGCAAGTCTTTTATGCTCACCCCTTGTTACTCATTTTATAAGGAAAGGACTTTTTCAGCACGGAAAAAGAAAAAAAATCAGATACAGTCCTTAAAAAGATTAACTGCTGACCTAAATGAACTATTGTGTTTTATACATTTTTATTATTTCAAGTAGACTTTTTTGTCTATGTTCTTCTGAACAACATATACCTTTAAGTGCCTACTTTAAATATATTTGCTTAATGTGACTGTTGCAACATTTATGAGCTTGCAATAATTTCAGCATATAAAGAACTATTTCATAGCAATTTTAACAAAGCATTAATTTTTATTAAAATTCATTAGTTCTTGTGAGTAGTTTCTCAGATATTTGGCTGATTTATCATGTTTGTATAATGCCTCATTACAAGGAAAAATGTTGATAATAATATGTAAATAATTTTGTCAAATTGATATCCTTGATTATCCAAGAAGAAGTTCCATGCCAGCAATAATCTGAACTACTATCTTTATATCAGTCTTTATTGCTGTAAGTAGCAGCACTTGCAATCCTTACCTTTGCTACTTTTTAATGCACAGTGATTTTTTAGGATATATTAGATTCTCACTGCTGACCACTACTGAGCGTAAAATCAGCTACATTTAACACCAGAAACTTAGGAATCTAATCTTCATTAGCAGGTAGGTGACTCTGTGCAACACAGTATTTTCAGTTCCTCTATGCATTTACAGCTACTTCTTGACCTTCAGCCATACAATCAGATTTCAGGAATCTTAAGATTGTAGCTGACCAAAACTATGGCTAATTTAGGAGATCACTGAAATACATAATTAGTTCTCTTTGACATTCAAAATTGTTCCCTTGCCTATATATGGTTACATACGCACACATATATTCACATATATGTGTGTATATATATATATTCAGATGTACAAGTAAGTGTAGATAAATCTTATTCTTGATAATATCTTATTTTAGCAAATATCTACTCAGTCCAATGCAAACCTTAATTTAAAATAAAAGTGTTCTTGCTTAAACATAAGACACCATTTAAAAATTACTTTGTTCAAAACACTGGAGAAGTTAAAATATCTTTACAGAAATAAAATATATATCTACATATAAAATTACATTTTGCAGGCAAGATTCATAGAAAAGAGAAAGAAAAAATAAGAATAATAATAATTATTCCAACTTTTTGGGGCAAAAATATTTTTACTGAATCTGTTGATGTAGTTGCTGTCTAATCCAAGTCTTCATTCTTTAAATTATCTCAATTTCTAAGATATAAGTTAATTTTAATATACCCTCCCACTCCTTGTGGTCTCCAGTTTATTTATTCTTTTTCATATCACGTTTTTGAAAGAAACTGAAGTAGGAATGACCTTTCACAGGTAAGTCTCTTGAGTCACCAGATTCACTTTCTGTTGATTCACTGAATGCTATAAATGTGAATAAAATACTACACATTTAAAAGGAAGAATTTGACTTGTGTCAAGCATATAGTTTCATTTAATTAAAAACATTTTTTTTCTTAGGAAGAAAGATAAAACAGTAATCTGCAAAACCTTTATGTATGCTATACTTTCCCCTATATCTCTCCACATAGATACAAAAAAAGGTTAGAAGGTTTTAGTTATTAAACTTTCTGTATGTGTGAAGAGTCAGTCAAGGATTTATTGATGCAACATTTTTGCGTATATCACATGTTGTTTGTGCTGTACCTGGAGACATTTCTGTGTTTCTAGGAAAAACGAAACTGCTGCTTGCTATTTTTTTTTCTTTTCTGCTTTCTAATGCAGTGAAAGAAAGCTCATATGTGGCATTATTTTGAGAATGAGCTAAAAAAGCTAATGTCTTAAAAATTGGTCTGAATGTGTGGGCAAATGAAGGACATACAGGATCAATTTTAAGCATCAGGTCAGTTTTATTAACAATTATCAAGAATTACGTGTTCTCATTAATTCTGTCACCCTTGACATGTAATTAGTTCCAGTGTACAGCAACACACTTCCACCACATAATCAATAAATTATGGCATATCATCTTTAGTTTAATTTCCTCAAGGGTCAATTAATTTTTTATTATCATATTCTTCACCCTGGCGAGTCTAAAAATTCACTTCTCCCTTCTTCAGAGCAAAAAAGCGTGTTTTCATTTCTTTTTGCAATGGACTATTTAAAATTTTTCTGCTTCAGTAATTGAGCAAAATGAATTAATTTTTTTTTGTCCATTCACCATGCTTTATTTTTTAACGAAAAATGTGATTCCACAGTGCTTCAAACAATGATGGTCACGTTAGAGTTGTGGCTGGTGTACCCAATTCCCACTTTTATATAAGTATTTCTTTGAAAAAATGGGAAAAAAAAAATCTTTGAGAATGTCAGAATAGGAGGTCTGCTAGACTACTGAATCTTGAGAATATCCAAATTTAAGTTGTCTGCACTATGATAGATAATACTATGATGATGATAAAGTAGCCAAGTAGCATACAGTCATTAGTCAAGGTAGATGGCTTTATGTCTCCCATGGTTAAGTAAATATAAATGCAACATTATGCAATTGCTTTATGCTATGCGCTTCTTAGCAATTAAGTGATGTTTCTAGTAATTATGGTTATTACCAGCAGTATAAAATATCGTATCTCTTCATAGTAATACAAAAAATTTTGCAAACTCCATTTTACAAAAGATGCAAAGAAACTAAAGGTAATCTGTGTCACAGGTATCAGAGATATGTTGCCTATATTTATCCTTTATTAGTTTAAAACCTTTACCCTGTGCCCTATTACAACAGGCTGTGCTAAAAAACTTGTGCTCATTTTTCTTATAAGCCCTCTTTCAGTACTTAAAGGCTACAATAAGGTCTCCCCAGAGCCTTCTCACCTCCAGGTTGAGCAACCTCAACTCTCTCACACTTACTTCACAGGAGAGGTGCTCTAGTCCTCTGAACACCTCTGTAACAGAGAAGTGGAGTCTGAACATTTAAAAGTCTACATGACTAGAAGCACATACAACATAATACTCTAGGGGGAGAAAAAATCAAAAACCAACCAACCAAATGAAAAAAACCCAAACAAACCAATGAAAACCAACCAAAACAACTAAAACCAAACAAAAACCTTTACAATATATGGTAGTTGCATCATCTCATGGTACCATTGCTTCAGTTCACCTTTCTGTGGATGTTTACATTATTAAAAACTGCTTAAAGCTGAAAATTAAAATTCTCAAATCTGTGTGAAGGTCTACAAAAAATTTTTTGGGAAAAAATCATATTTCCAAACATAGTCAAGTAGAAACAAGCAATTACAATTCAATCATATTTTTGTACTTTTTTTTCTATCTGCTTTACTGAAAATTGGGTGATTTTTCCTTCAATTCCTCCTAAGCAGATAGTCTAGCTTTTAAAATACAATTGTCTATAATGATAAACCATCTTATTGTTGCTTTTCAATTCTACTTATTGATAATTGTTATAATAAAAATTGTATACAGTACTTGAATGATGCAAAGAAACATGAACTAAATGTTGCAGATCCAAGGTAACATTTTCTTGTTTTCAGTCATACAGAAATTGGTTTCAAATTTTACTGGGGTGTTTTGGCAACACAAAGGTAAACAGAAGTTTTCTGACACATTCGTATTACTGTAACAGTAAGGAGCTACTGGAAGGCAGAATAGTTTCTGCTGTGAGGAAAATACAGATTTTTTCTTTTTCTTTTTCTTGCCTTCTCATTTAAAAAAAAAAAAAAAAGAAAAGTAGTAGAGGTAGATAATTGGATAATGGGTGCCTGCAGGTCTGCTTCCCTTCAAATGAATAGACCTCTGTTGAAAATAGTGAAAATGTTGCTATCAGAGTCAAATCTACAATAAATGGTGCCACAGCTGCTCAAACAACCCATACAATACTTTGTCATTAACTATGGGTTAACCACTATGGGTGGTTTGATTCTAGTATCCTGCACCGAAGTTTGGAGCTCTGAACAAACTTTGAAGGTTGTTCCTCTATGTGAAGGGAATGATTCACAGACATACTTTGAGCAGCCTTTGGAAGTTAAAGAAGTTAGTAACATAGCTGCAAGTTCTTGGTCTGGACATTGTGGATAAAGTTGATAAAGGCAGTTTATATAATTATGTTCCAAGAATAAAAAATAGAATAACCATAGCAATCCAACAAACTCCTGAGAGAGTTCTATTTTAAAATCTAATCTGTGGGCACCAGACACCTGGATGAAGCACACATTAAATCTCATACAAAATCACTGTATGTCTTATTCTATCAAACTGATGTTTCATGTTGAAAGTGAATTCATTGAAAATGATTTGCTTTCTTCAATGAGGTTTTGCTTCATATATTTCACTGTTTGAAAATATATTGAGTAATATAATCAAGGGACCAAAAAATCCTTTAGCTGTGATAAGAAAAATTTTGGTAAGTGGATTTAAATAAGCCATATATTTATATCAAGCTGTTCTCATCTTACTTGCTATCAACTCAGCAATATGAAAATAAAACATGCACAGCATCAACAAATTGAAAATATTTTCAATGTTACTCTAAAAAGTTAATAGTTACAATTACATGTTACCTGGCTGACATTTATGAATTTTTGAAAATTACTTCTTGACAAGTTAAACACTGGTTTCATTTTACAGTAGGTTACATTACTTTGTGTGACACCTTAAGGTTTTCAAGAGCTAAGGCATGAACTAATGTTTTTACGTGTGGTTAACTTTGCTTTTGTGGATAATGTCTTTTTACCTTACTCTTCAACATGGAACTTATGGTTCCTATTAACTTGGTTTAAATTTTAAATGCTAAATTTTTGGCTGAATTATTTTGAAGACAAACAGAAAACTCACAGATTTCTTGTATATGCAAAGTCTTGAAGAAGAATTAGTCTTTATCTACCTGGGACTACAAACAGTCATGGTGGCACTACCTTTTTTGGTTTCTTTGTTTTATACTATACTATGTATGTGCTATGGCTTGATAAAATAAAAAAATGAAAGTTTCTATGTTTGCCTTCTTCTTTTACCTGACAGGTATATCTGAACAAGGGAGGAAATAAAGGACTTCTTTTCTGAGAGTAGCAGAGCAGACATAACTTTAGTGGTTGGCAAAAGATGATTGTCTGTTTTCTTAAAAAAAACCCAAAACCAAAAAACCAACAAAGCAACAACAAGAACTGAACCAAACCAAACCAAAACTGAATAGAAAAACCAAAAGCAAGCATCTAGTGAACAGCTCCAGGGAAAACTTTGAAGATTGATATTTTAAAAGGAATAGCTGGAACTGAAACCTTCAAATCTGTAAAAACACATGAAATGGGATACAAATTAACAGAAACTGCCTTTTTTACTCATGCAGTTTCACATACATAAGTTTTAGACATTAAAGTCTTCAGTGTCCCTTGATGAATAGAGGGATAGTCAGTTCTACCCCAAAGTAAGATGAATTCTAACCAGAATCTTCCCATTTTTAAAAAGAGTCTTCTCTCTCCTGACTATAATACTCTTAATGAAAATACAGGTAACTTTTTCTGTCATCAAATTCCCTTTTACTCTAGAACTGTACAGATTTTTTTTGTGCCCTTAAGCCGTTTTCAGTCCTGGCAGAAAATGTGTTATTTCTTTGTAGTCTACCAATTTCAGCAAAAATTATTTTTCAACGTTTCCAGTGGAGAATGACAATAAGAAAGTTCATTCAAAAATGACAATAAGGTGGTTCTGTGTTATGGGTAAGGAAAATAGGAAATGTACTTCCCCTTCTCCTCCCTATCAACACTCACAGCTAAGGACAACAGCAGTTAACACAGAAATTCTCATTTCTCTATTAAGCAATATTTGTGGATCACGCCCTTCCCATCTCCTTCACAGAGTGGAACCCTGAAAAAATCACATTAGTTCTACTGGTGGCTTTTTAATAGCCTGAACATTTTAATGAGTTATTGAATACTCTCTCTCAAACCCATCTTCTTTAGAAGTCGTCTCCATACACAGTTCCCTCTCTGCAATCTACATGCTCCAACTTTCCTAATGCAGACCTATCTTTGTTGTATCTGCAAATAATTTGTACTCCCTTCAAAGATTTTTAGAAGAGAAGCATTTAACCTTACCACACATCTTCTTGAATTTGTTTTTTAATCTACTGTATCTTTACACTTTGCATTCTTAACTACTTAACCATCCTCATTTAAAATCATTTAAAATCATTTATATGATTTTAATATAAGATCCAATTCAAAAGATAAGAAATTAATGGTACTTCTCCTGAGGTGATTTTTTTTTCCTTTGTTTCCTTTGGGTCTCTCAGCTATCTTTTTTTCTTTTTCCTCATGGTTTCTTTCTTGTTAAGATATATTTTTAACTATCTTTGATAAATGTTAGAAAACAAAGATCTTGTCATAGTAATACCATAGCCACACGTATATACATATGTATATATATGTATATATATGTGTATATTTATGTGTATATACATATGCCTATGGTATTATTATGACAAACAATGATAAATATATATACATCAAATCATATAAAATGTGAAAAGTTGATCTATATTCTGATTCACAACATAAAATAAATACCTTTCCAAAGAGGTGCTGGACTTGATAGAAAACAAAAGGTACTTGGACCAATTCTCTCATTCTTTATGCTTCTCTAAATATAATCTTTTTAGATAAATTTTTTTCAATGCATAAAATGCTTTTTCTCTTTTCCTTTAGTGTTGGGCTGTAGGGTTTTTATTTGTTTGATTTTGATTGTTTGTTTGTTTTTGTTTGGTTGGTTCCTCACAAATTATCTTTTCAGACTAGTTAGATTAGATCTTTGCAGTAATAACTAAAAATTCACTGGGGTCATTCATTGACACTGCAGCCTTTTGTCATAGGCTGGTCACAGCCATGACATCATGCTCTCAGACCCCAGAAAGGCATGGCTTCTTGTAAACTGCCTACTGAGAGTAGCTTCTGGCCCATCTCCCAAACTATGTACAAGGATTATTGGGGAGAGCAGTTTTAATGGAATTAAAATGTTCTAGGACCTGCAGTTTAAACATAACTTTCCATTTTCAAATTCCATTACATAAATTTAATGTTTAAAAACTACCAGAGACATTTAACTGCCATAAACCATTTAGCTGAGGGAGGATACTTTCTTCTTTGTATGTTTGTTACAGAATTTGATGTAAGGGGATTGCACCATTTTCATAGGTCGAATCAACACCCCTGCTGAAACTTCTTTCATGGTATTGATGCATAGTAAACTAACTGTTGTTAGTTTTTCATCTTAGTATCTGTGTTTTATTAATTCTACCAGTTCTTTTGCTCTCTGGAAAATCTCACATGACCAAATAGTAGCTTTCAGCAGAGATTTATTGACAGAGGCAATATGTGGCTCTTTAAAAAATGTAAAGAAGAAAAGGAGGAAGATTGCCAGAGGAGGACTGCTGTAGATTCAAGGCATCAAAAAGAAAAGAATAAATAATGGCAATATTGCTAATTCCTTGTCCTACCTTGTTGTTCAAAGACATTTTGTGTAAAATTGATATGTTTAGAAATTGAAGAAAATAATATTTATTAATTAGTCTGTTAAAAATAAGTCATTTGATGGACGAACAAAATCAGAATATTCAAGTAATATCTGTTCCTCCTCTGCTGCCACACACTAAGGTGTGCAGAATTATTACCATGAACCACAACTTCTAAACTAGACAAGAGAGAAACATGGAATGTTATTCAAGAGAAAGAAAATAATTTTTTTCAGACATTATTATTATTATATTAGGAAGTTGAAGTTTCACTTGGAAGAATATAAGTATATATTTTGTCTTTAGTATTAATTTTAAAATCTATTATATAAAACATAGATAATAAGAAGGCATTTTAATCTCATTTACCATAATGGCATTTAAACGTGATTATCATTAAGTTGGTGCCCAATGATTAAGTCTGAAAATGTATACATATATTTTTTAAGTTTTGGAACTTCTTGTCTGTCCAGATTCCAAATATCCTGACATATTTATAGTCTGTTCAAAGGACAGGCTGAGTTTTCATTTTTTCTAAATTAGTTTTGGTTGACTATTTTAAGGCAATTACTTAGAAACCAATAAGAATTAATGTTGCTTAAAGCAAAACTTTCAAATTTGGTCATACTTAGATTTTGTAAGTGAAGCATTATTTCAAAGTGGGAAAATAATTATATACATTTATCTTGACCTTAATAAGATTATAGTTTAGTTGAATTTGTGAAGACTTTTTCTTATGACAAATATGGCTTTGAATTAGTGTAATGCAATTATACACTTTTTATCCAATTTTAAATTTTTTGTTTAAGCTATCATTTACTTATGAATTGATTTCTTTCTAGACTTGTGAGACTAGCCTTAGGGAATTTTAGGTTTGGAACAAGTACTATCCAAGGACTGCTTAACTTAACTGAATTGAAATGTCACACAGGAACATGATCCTAAATCATGTATGTTATAATTGCTTTTGTTTCCACTTGTACTGCTGTTTCATTTTGACATTACACTGAGCTCTCTTCCCGGTGGCGATAAACCCACTAAATCATCTGTTGTGACCTTCAATTCCATTAAGAAGCCTCCACTCACCTCGCCTCATTCTCTAAATACAGGTTTTTTCATGATCCTGCAAGCAAATAGACACTAAGTGCAAAAATATTGTGCTTTTCTGTAGTTCCATACTTTTTTTCTGTTTTTAAGGAAATGGTAGATCTTAGAAGAACATCCTTCTTTTTTTCTTCTTCTTTTTTTTTTTTTTTTTTGAGAGTTGTGGCTAATTAGCTGTTTATTTTAAGATAAGTTATTCTTTTTCTCTGTGTGTTTAGTAGCAATCTCAGAAAGTATTGCCTTCTCTATGAAGCTTATTAGCCAAATTTTTTTTTATATTAAATAGAACTGGGTTTAGTGGTGGTTATTGACTGATTTTTGTCAAAGTACATGATTTTGTCAAATCATGACTAAAATCTGTGCCAGCTACAGATAGCTGGTTGAGTGTAACTGCTATTAGTGGTCTTATGAAACAACTGAAGTATGAAATAAATGCAGCTTTTTCCCAAGCCTTGTACAACTCCCCAAATAAATAGTTTTAGAAGCTGGAGAACAAAGAATACATAAAAGTGCTAAAAAACCCCACAAATATATGTATTTCAAGAGAAGTAAACTGCCTCACATGTCAAAACCTTAATGTACAAAGAAGAGGAGTATATTCCTGTCTTGATGGAAGTCAGTAGCAGAACACATAGTGATTATGAGGCGAGTAATTCACAATAGAAGTCTGCATCAACTGCTATGTTTTGGTTTATGTGTGGTTTTTGGCAAAAGTGATCTTAGATTGCACCCTTTCAATTTCTGTAAAAGAAGTGAACTCACTCTGTAGAAAAAAAAACCCAGCAAAACAAACCTCACCATCTGATGCCTAAGATGGGAGAAAAAACTCACCAGCCAATATTAGTATGGATAAGATATAGAGCAGTTCTTTTAATGAAGACCTTTTAGTTTACAGAGTACAAAGGTGCACCTTCGTGTCCAGGAGTTTTAAAATTATCCATGGAACCCAAGAACTATCTGCCCCCAGATACTCCCTGAAATTGCCCCCCTGCCATTCCTCCTTGGAATTGAGTAGGAGGTCTCAAGACCCCTTTATTCCTCATCTTCCTCCCCCTCCTTCAGGAACACGTTATTTTTGGAACTTTTCCAAGTTTCTGGGCATCCAAGGTTGTTTTGGTTACAATGGTATCTTGTTGCTCTGGTCCGGGGTTCATATGTTCTTAAATAGGATGTGTTTGCTAGAGTCCTTCCTTGACAAGAGCCTTAAACAAGGTTAAAGGACTTTTAGAAAGTTCAATATGAAGTGTGAGAATAGGGTTTGGTAAGTGTCAACTGCTATTCTAAAGCATGAGAAACTACACAGCTACATTAAAATCTAGAAAAAGCTAAAGATCCTAAAAATTTTAAGGCATCACAACTAAAAAACAAAAACCCCCTAAACAAAAAAACCCTCTAGGTTTTCCTATGTGATCTACCATGATTGCATATGACATTTTGTCTCATTACATTATTACTGGTAAGATAATTCACATCTCAAAATGATCACATTAATCCTAGCTATTGATTGTCAGTCAGTCATAAGACATTAGAAAAATTCCAGAGTTGGAAGACAGCTAATGTCGCAACGTTTGAAAATGCTTACATAAGCATCTTAGTCATTGAATCACCAGAATAGTGATCTTGAACAAAATAAGGAACACCTTATAAATGAAAAGATAAAAAATAAGTAGAAAACATCAATGAAAATTATGTCAGTGAACATAGTTTATGAGGAAAAAATCTTCAAATTATCCTTTAAAACTTTTTTAGGAATGTATTTGACAAAATTAATTTTTTTATTTTCTTGTACTAATAACATTTTTGATGTGATTCACTTTCATTATGACAAGGTGCTTGATCTGGTACACATCACATCTCAAGAAAAGATAGAATGGAATTTAAAATGGCACTGCTTATGTGGATTAAAAATTACTGAATGACTAGTGGCTTTATGTAAATGTACAACATAAATGAAGAAGTGACATTTTAGAAGATCTCAGTTCTTGTTTCTTTATCATTCATTAATTATTTTTAACAATGACATGAAAGAAAATAAACCCCACATTTGATTTGGAGATGATGCAGGTGTTCAGAGATAGGGAGAAATTAATTATACAGTGCTCTGAGTTATTTAGTGAGCAGTTTGCAGGGGAACAGGGTTTCTCCCAATAAAATTGCATGTAAAATTAATGAATTACCAGCTACATTTTCTTTCCAGTAACCTTGTCTCTGTCTCTGAAAACATTGACTTGCAGAAGACTTGTGGTCATTAGGAAAATCACCTGAACACAAGCTACCTGTGCAACATTATTATCTAAGGAGTTGATCCAAGAGGAAGAAGAACATAACTTCACAGGAGGAAAAATTCATTACTTTGGTATATGACCAAAATGGGATCCCTCCTTTTGATTCTGGGATTTAGAATTCTCCGATTCTAAATAGCTGTCAAAATTAAGGATGCAAAGAAACAGTCATAGAAATTATTGACAGAGTGGTGTTTGTTTGGTTTTCTTTTTTTTTCCCCCTGAGATCTAAACCCAGAAATTCTGATGTAATTGCTTGTTAAAAAAAAGTTTGCAGGTGGTTCAATGACAGTCTTCAAGCACTCAAAGAATGTTAGTCGGAAAATGTTATTTAATCAGGCATAGAAAATGTAATTAGATTTAATGGCAGAAAGCTGAAGCTAAACAAATTCAAGCTTTAAAGAAGATAACAAAGCTACAAGAACCATCTTGAAAGTTGTGAAGTGAGCAAATGTACTGTACATCATCAGAACCTTTAATCAGACAGACTTTTTTTCAGATGATTGTTCTTTTTAGCTTTTGACTGGAATATCAATTATTAATGTTCAGTTGATAGCTTCTGGATTACCAGAGAAATTAATACATGGCCCAGGAAAACATATTTATCTCTTCTTTAACTTTCACATAAATTGATTTCTTATGGCTAATTTTCCTGTAGTTAGCTTTTTGCTAGCTTTCCTGTATAACTGGGTTCAAAAAACATGGTTATGTGCGCTTCGCTGTCTCAGCTTTCCCAGAGTTCTTAGCATAGCTGATGATAGATACCTGTCCACTTAAAAGAACTCTGAAGTACCATTGAAAGTGACCTGTCCAAGCCATTAACATATAATGTTAATCTGTAGTGTTTTAATTTAATGGACATAAATTACCAGTTTGAGTCTATTCATCATTTGGTACCTTATGCCTTCAGTTTTGTCTAAGTTGCAGAGGACTGAAGGAAGATTTTTGTAGGCCTGTGCAGAGAGAGAATGTCATATCAGACACAATGTAAGGCAAGAATACTGCAGACAGAACAAAATGGTGACTACTACTGTGAATTAAAGAACCTCAGGCAGGTTGTCAGGACAGTGTATTTATGCACTCAGCATGAGAAAAATGGAAGTGATGATGAAGGAACGGGAGATCACACTGGAAGAGTGGAGAAGAAATGTCCTTTCTCATCACAGCTCTAGGAAAGGTTCCTTGTTGAGGAACCAGATTCAAGCGCAGCAAAAGAAGCCTGCTTTTAATATAGAATCACACATTATACGGAGACATTATATTTAGAGAAAGACATCATCTCAGGAATTCAAAACAATTAGAAATGAAAGACCTGAAGAATAAGGAGCTGCATACGTGATCTGTTTAAAATCACACAGAAAGGCTTTGACAAAATTGGTGCTATTTCCTGGTGTTTAGTGCTGTGGCATACAGACAAGGTTATCCCACTAACTCTTAAGCCAGTGTAAACCCAGTATATGCATTGCTTACTCAAATAAATGGCTCATGACTGTTAAATTTTATGAAAAGTCAGCACTGCTAGACTTTGACCAAAAAAATGATTAAAATGTACACTGGATCATGTACTTAAAAACTGGCAGGCCCTCAATGAATTGGTTATTCCAGGAAAAAGAGTTGGAGTACCTTTTTCTGAGTTTTAATCTTGAGTAATAATAATAACAGTAGTAACTAATAATAATAATAAACAACATTTTTCATGTGATATAATTAATTAGTTACTATTTGGCACTAAAATCCCTGAAGGATCTCCGTGGCTTGAGAATAAAGATCTCATTTTAGATTTTGCATATTAAGAAAAAAAAAAAAGTATGACATAGAATACACTGAGTTGAAAGGGAGCCATCTGTATCATGGAGTCCAAGGCCTGGCCCTGCACAGGGCATCTCAAGACTCACACCATGTGCCTGTAGTTTCTGAAGTCCTCCTTCTTGCCCTTCTTGAAAATCAGGAGAACATTCATCAGCTTCCAGTCAGCTGGGAGCTCTCCAGATCCCAAGACCACACAAAAATAATCGACAGTCTTTGCAATGACGTCAGCCAGCTCTTTGAGGATTCTCAGGTGAATCCCATCAGACTTCATAGGTTTGTAGGGATCCAGCTGGACCAGCAGATCCTGTACAAATTCAGAGTTGACTGGGAGTTGATCATTCTCGCAGTCATGGTCCTCCAGTTCAGTACACTGTAACCCCCTCAGTCTGTCATCTGTGTTGAAGACAGAGGCAAAGAAAGCATTAACCATCTCTGCCTTGTCTCTGTCCCTGTCTGTGAGGCAACCATTCTCATCCTGTACCCGGCCAGTTTCTATATTTCTACACTGCCTATTGCCATTAATATATTTGAAGAAACTCGTTTTATTGTCCCTCATATTTCTGGCCAACTTCATCTCCAGCTGAGCTTTGGCAGCACGAATTTTCTCCCTGCAGTGGCAAGCAGCATCTCTGCATTCTTCCCATGTCACTTGACCTTGCTTCCACTGGACTTATACCTTCCACTTCCATCTTATTTCCAAAAAAAGATCCCTGTTCAGCCAAGCCTGCCTTCTTTCTCGCCTTTTTGACTTCTGACATTTGGGAATTGCATATTCCCGTGCCCTTAGAAGGTGAGTTTGAAAAGTGACCAGGACTATTAGACCCCAACACCTGCAAAAACATTTTACCAGGGGATTTATTAATTCCCTGAGCAGCCTTAAGCCTGCTCTCCTCATGTCCAGAGTTGACATTATCTACTGAAGTTATAAAAACCCACCAATAATTAACTTTTTTTTGTTCTCTGGCTGTACTTGGTGCTATGCAGTGGATTACGGAGAGAGACCTTAGTTTCATAAGAAAAATAAAGAAAGATGTTTACAAGGCTTCACAAACAGCTTCCTCTTCTTCAGGTGAACTTGCGTATCTTCTGGGTAGTATTATTTTTTTTCCTTAAGAATCAAAATTCACAATCTTTGCTGTGACATACCAGCCTATTAGTTCCTCAAGTCCATGCCTGTCAACATGGATAATGGTTGCTCTCTCGCTTCCTTTGTATCCTCTTTTATTTTGTTGAATCATGAATAGCTAAATTAAACTACTATATGATTTGTATGTTAATTTATATGATATGCTGAAAACAAACAAGTAGCTGATTAACTGAAATTTCATTCAGATCAAGAGCCAAATATGTGGATCATTTCTGAAGAATGGGATTCTTGGTTGCCTGTACTACTTACTAAAGATACAAAACAGTTTCTTTTACAAGTGCTAATTGACTGGCCATGTTCTGTTTAGGTTAATTTCAGGTAGAGTTGTTCTGTTCAGTCCTTTGTTTAACTACTCACTCGTACTTACACCGAAAGCTTCTGTTATGCTCAAACAGAACTTTTCTGAGTCAAATCAAGAAAAACAAAATCTGCATTATTTTTTCTAGTTAAACATACACAGGAAGATTTTTAGATATATAAATAGAAAGAGCTTACAAAGAAATTTTTTACAGATGCAGTCATTTGAAAACAGAACTAGGAAAAAGGGCTTGAATGATTTTAAAGAATAAGCAGCAGAAAAAATTCCTATCAAAAAGCTCTGACACAACCAAGCAATAAACACTGAAATACTGCATGAGCACCTCATGCTGGATATCAAAACCAAAGTATTAAATTGCTGAAACCTCAAGAAGGCTGTGTCATCTTGTTAAGTGCTGGATTTCTAGCTATTTTAAAAGATAAATCTACCAGAATCTGTGTGAAACCATTTGGAGCAGTTCCCTATCAAAATGAAAGGTCTCAGACTAGCCCAGACGTGCAGCTTAAAACAGTATGTTCCTTAACTGATGATTGGAACAGCTGTAAAAGCCCAGAGTGTGCAAGATTCAAGCTGAGGAAGGCTAGTTGTGCAAAAGCTAGAAATTGGAAAGATTAAAACAGACCTTGACAGATGGGACATTTTTTATATAAAATGAATCATAAACAAATATCAGAAGCTTGCAGAAGTGATCAAAATATGACAATATCTATCCAAAGCAGACATAATCTTTTAGTAATCAAAGTGTTAAAAACCTGTAAGAAAGTAAAGAACAGATAAAATTGATATTTTCAAAAAGAAAACAAACAAAAGAAACAGTCCTTAATGGGTAAAACTTCTTTAACTGATTATTGAACATTTTTTCTTCTGGTATAGTATAAATTTGTGCCATTTTGAAGCTATTTCATAGCTATCAAAATAGAATCAGAAAGTAAACTAACGAACCTAAACCTGCTGCTGTGTTGGCAATAAGAGTTGTGTTCTCATTCCAGTTGACGCTGCCAGATAGTACAGCAAGCTTCAGGTCTCAAGTGTTATATTTTTGGTTCTTATCTATTAGACAGGGAAGATTTACGTACTGTGAAATACTGTATTACACATTTTTAAATGATTATCAGAGTTAAGTTTTTAAAAAAGGGCAAGAAATGGAAATTGTCACATTTCAGGTCTAATAGTCATGTTTATGACCGATTAAAACAAAACTGGATTTGATACAGGAGATTTGTGCCTCAGAATTTGCACATTGTCTTTTCAATGGCAAGTTCATGTGGCATTTTTCAGGATCACTTAAAGTATTTGTTTCTTAAGGACTTCTTTTGTGTGTCTCTGTGGCTAAGTACAGAATAAAATTTAAACTAAAATTGACCTTTGGCCTTTTTCAGTTCTTGCCTTAGTTCTATTTAAAAGCAGTGGAGATAAAGAGAGTTCACTTTTTTTTTCTATATTATTTGAGCTATTTTTCATTAATGCTCTTTCTTAGCACATATTATTTCTTCACAAAACTCAGTTTCATATATCAACTAATTTATTCTGTTTCCCATACATATTAATTATACACAAAATTCAGAGTCCATGAACATTTCAGAACATAAATATATTTTTTAATTTAATTCAAAGGTCTTCTCTTTTACAAGAAGGCCTCAAAAATAATAGAATCTCAAAAGCAGCTCTGGGAATTTAGAGAACAAGATTAAGCTATTTAATGGAAATTATATTTTATTTACTGCATTTTAATGTTTATATATATTTTTGTTAAGCTAGCACCATAAATACTACTGAAAAAAGGATGTTATTTTTAATCTATTTTAATTTGCAAAGCTGTGTCTTCTACCTGCACAGCTGAGTTATAATGACTGGACATAAGTTTCGCGAACATAAGGAGGGGAGTAGAAAGAAAGACTTGAAAGAATGTGCTTATATGTTGAAATTTTTGTTTAATATACAAAGTAAAATTGGTTGTATATAACTTAATACTTGCTGAGAACATCCATCCTGATCTACAGGAAATCTGATGCATTAAATGGAAGTAAAACACTTAAAAAGATAAGAGATTATATAGTTCCAGAGGCTTATGTCTTCCATTATTAAGCCATATACTAAAATATTGTAATGACACATTTGAATTACAGCTTCAATAGTCTGAGTTACTTTACATTTTAACTTAAATTTTCATTATCTTCTATTGCTGGCCTGCAGGTTCAACCTCTACAAAAATATCTGAGTACGCATTGTCAAAAAATTATCTATGTGAAATATTATGACTACTAAAAATGTATATTAGATTCTTTTCTTTGTATCTACTAGAAAAGAAATACATCAAAATTAAATTCTTTTTCTCATGAGAGATAGAGTGTTCTATGAAACTCTAATAAAAGTTGCTTGAAAAATATCACAGCTAAACATAGTATAAAAACAGAGCTATATTTTAGGTTGGTGGTTTTATGTGCTTTATTGCAAAGAAAACACAAGGTTGCTATCGAGGAAAAGAAATATATGTTTTCTCATTATTAGGTTTGAATTTTAACAATATAGTGTAAAAAATAATTGGCAATATACTTTTCATATATTGTTGATATTTCTGAGCATGTGAGGAAAACATGAACCTGACAAAGTGAGCGAACTTATCCAGAGATTATTGAACTTCAGAAAACTTGTTCTAAACACAAGCAGTAATTAGGAAAAATATATTATTACTTTATTCACTAAAAACTAATTTTATTACCATTATATCATCCCTATTTTCGACACAAAAATTAGTTTTATTAGTAAATCTGTTTAATACAAAAGTTTTCAAACTCTTCATTACCATTTGGATTACAGTAAGAATAGAAAGAGCAAAGCAAGTCTAGCTAATGAAATTTTCCTTTTTTCCCTAAGGAAAGACTATCTAAAACAAAGAATGTAAGTTGCATATTGCAATTGACACCAAGATATGATTAGTAAAAAGAGAAGTTCACAACCAGAACTGATATTGTTGAAGTTTTTTTGTAGCAAAACCATACCCTTATCAGGTTACCATCATCAGAGTACCTCTCAGGGAAAAGAAAAACACAAGAAACAGACACAGGATGAAAATAGTCTACAGTGCTTTCATGGTTTGTGGAAAGGTAATCACTGTAATAACCACACTTGTTATATATCTCCACCTGATTTCAGTATTTCTTTAAGTGTAAATAAAGTGCAAAAATCATTTACAGGTAGCTAATGATAAACTTATCCGTTTTCTCTGTGTTTGAATGCCTTGATATTTAATGTTGGTTTAACTGATCTTATAATGGCACAAATTGACATAAGGATGTCATAGAATCATCCCTGCTGTGAACCTTCCACTAGTCCAGGTTGCTCAGAGCTTCATGCAGTCAGACCTTGAACACTTCCAGGGATGGGGTATCCACAAATTCTCAGGGCAACCTGTTCCATTGCCTCACCACCTTCACAGTGAGGAATTTCTTTCTGTTATCTAGTCTAAACCTACTCTCAGTTTGAAGCCATTCCCCCTTGTTCTGTCACTACATGCACTTCTAAATACCACACCTTTAAATAAAAATGTAGTTGTAGGTCTACCCAAGATCCTGAGAAACAAGCGTCAGAAGTGTACTTAAACTACTTTTATAACTAAGAACTAACTCTAATGTCTGACCTATACTTTGTCTTATGGCAGAACCTCTACCCATGTGCTGTTTACTATATCTCTAAAGCAGTTGTCATGTGTTTTACTTTTTTTTCTCGAACTCCCACCTCCACACAATTACTATAAGTTGCGAGAGGTTTTATACAGACAAAACAAAGGCCTGACGTAATGGGAATAATACTAAGATTTATTACTAACAAGATAGAGACTAAGGAATAATATACTACAACAGTTCTAATTAAACTTGCTTATCTTATGAAAAGAATGTTAGGTTGTTATTTATAAGTTTGGTTGGTCTCAGGTTTTTCAGTCTTTATTTCCCCCACCTTGGGAAGGCAAGGGAGAGGGGAAGGTCCTCACTGTATGCTTGGGCATTTGGCTGAATGCCAGGTCCAACAAAAACATTTCTCCCCCCTTGTATCAGTCCAGGTGGAAGAAAGTTTCTTCCTTTTGAAGCAATTTCTGTAGCACTTGTAAAGTGTCTTTTCTGTTATCTTTAGGACGACA
>VYXB01003469.1:4888-48510 GCA_013397135.1 Pachyramphus minor | reverse complement strand
CATGGCTTCTAATTTCTTCTGCGCAATTCACCTTCTCTTCCATTTTCTTAGATATGTCATTAGCAGAGGCTTTACTAAAACTTTTGGTTGGCTTTTTCTCCGGAAATCTACCTGGGCCTGACCATTTCAACTCAGGGGGGGCTGGTAACCTACGACAGCAGTTTAGTCTGTAAATAACCTGAAGTGCAGGATGGTCTGTGTGTTTGCTAAAAACTGTGTTTTTTATGATATGTGACATCAGTATGCTATCATAACACCATAAAGTATTTTTCTCAACTTTGAACTGAATCTGAAATTGCTTAGGGACCCAGTTAGCTATAAAAATTTGCTCATACTTACTTAAAAGTGAAATATGAGATATTAGAGTTGCCAGTGAATGAATGCTTACAATGGAACATTTATCTGTGGAATAACCTTTTTGTATTGAACAATCTTGTCACTTGCCAATGGGATATGGCACTCCACAACATTAAAGGTAGGGTACCAAGAGCTAATAGGTAGGCATTTCATAAGGAGACAGTTAAACAGCATGATTAGACTTAATTGCATGTGCAAATGGGAAGATATACATAGGGTCCTGTGGCTCAGCCTTGTTATTATATCAGTGTTTAATGACAATTTTGAATAAGTTCAGGTAGATCTGTGCCTTGAATAGAGATAGGATTGCATTAAGGGATGGTATCATAGGATTTTTCCAAGTGTCACTGGGGAATGCAGTTCTACCTGTAAAACCTAAAGGTAAATATTTGCTGAGAACAAGGAAGAACTTCAACATCGAAAAATATTTTCATTGAATTGCAAGTAACTAAAAGAAACCTATTCTGAAAAATTTAAGACAGAAGATGAAATAGGTGGTATTCTTTGCTTTGAGTAAGTACTACAACTGGTCCTCGATATTGTTAAAATAGGTATTAGACTGTGGAATTTCTGAATTAAGCCTTGGTTACTGTGCAGGGACTTCCTCAAAATGCAGCTAATTGCACAGATAGAATTGAACAATTCCTCAAATATATGTAAATTGTTTTGGTTGTGAAACCTAATCTCTTAAAGAATTTCTCATCAACATTAGGTAATTGCTTCACATCCAAATAGAATAAATGTGATATTTATCTTGAATGCCACATTCATGTAATTTAATATAAAATATCAACTTGATTATAAGTTAGTATCAAACAGACCCACTCATTCTGTACCTGAAAAGCCCTGACAGACATTTTCTAATTAACAGTTTTGTAGATCAGCCACAGGCTTCAAGCATATATATAGAGAGAGAGCAAAAAAACTAACAAAGTACTACAACTGGTCCTCGGACCTAAAGGTTTAGGTAATTTTAGTGACTCTAACATAACCAATTCAGTTTTACCAGTTTTACAAAAACATTCTCTCTTTTTCCCAAAGTGGGGGATGTATTAGAGAACAGAACATTAAGGAGATGAAACAATATGTTTTATGAAATGTCATCCAGCGTAAAGATTTTCTCTCAGAGTCAAATATTTCATGACCTTTTCTCTTCATCAGCACTGTTATTGACACAGTGTAGGCTATTATGACAACTTTGGTACTAGTATAAAATTTAAAAAAATAATCAGTTAGGTCATTGTTATTTAGAGTTTGAGTCCAATGAGGTTACTGCAACATTTTCAGTATTACATGAGAAGGCTTTGTCAGGATTTTTACAAGGACTTCTTTTAGTCTTCATAATTGTTTTAAAATATAGATAAGAAAACAATTTGCAATTAATTTTTCATAAAGCTTGAATCTTAATACCTGTTTATTTGAAAATAAATAATTTTCTTGTAACTTTATTATTAATATTTATTGACAGAAGAACTCCACCAAGTAGAATATATAATCAATCTCTGTTGAAATTTACTTTAAATTTCATAGAATTGNAAACTAACAATTTGGTTAGGTAACATTTTAGTGACTCTAACATAATCAATTCAGTTTTACCAGAATATGCTGACAAAAATGTTCTCTCTAACTAACAATTTGGTTAGGTAACTTTAATGACCTAAAGGTTTAGGTAATTTTAGTGACTCTAACATAACCAATTCAGTTTTACCAGTTTTACAAAAACATTCTCTCTTTTTCCCAAAGTGGGGGATGTATTAGAGAACAGAACATTAAGGAGATGNCCAAGAATCACACCAGGTGCCTGAGAGCATCAAATTTATTGGATAAGGCCTGAACTTTTTACAGAGACAAATATTTTTACCATTGAGTGAAATAAAATAATTACATTCATTGAATTATATAATTGTGTTCATGTTCCACTTTTTCTGTAGAAGACACATTTCCCAACAAGCGTCTTGCTTGTAACATCAAATTTTATCAGGAATGCAAAATAATAAAAAAATAAAAATAATAAAAAATAAAAGAGTTTTTTTTTCTTTTTCTAAAACTTTCGTAAGAAGACCTCTGACAAACCGTAAGTCATACCAATGTGAGACAGATACCTGAAGTTGCTGGTATGAGTAGATGGAGCAAATTTAGTTTTTCTCTCTTTTACTGTATCACAAAACTTGATAATTGGATCAAATCAAAAACATGGCATTTAGACAAAGCATTGGAAGTGAATTTGTTTCTCATAAACAATGCTGTAGAACACTACTGTTAATTCCATAAGATGTGACATGACCGGATTAAAACTAACAGTTTTGAAGTCTGAGCTTTGTTTAGGTTTTGAGGTGATGTAGGAGGACACCACAAAAGTAGTGATCCTGGCTTCAAAGCAGTGACTCTAGCTTTTATTCACTGTGACTTTAGAATATGCTGCACAGAAAAACGTGATCATGTAAAATACATTCATTAGAGAGAAAATTAATGGATATTTTTGACTTTTCATATGTTAATGAGTAAATGACACTATGATTTGTTACAGGTCAAAAAAAAAGATAATTAATACTTCTAATTACATTTGCCAAATTTCTGCAGTTACAGAAAATTGTCACTCTAATAAATCAAATATTCTCTGTGCTAGCTTCCTATGAAGTGTGAGAATATATGGCTATCAAGACAAGATTTTGGCACTATATTGTTAGAATAATTTCATCTAAATGTAATTTCAATTTCTTCCAATTCTCTTTCTTAGTGGTGATATTACTTGAACTTATTCTTTGTCCAAGAACTATATTCTACTTATTTACTATATTTTTTATGCAGACAAACTCTCTTGAAAAGCTCAGATTTGCTTTGCAGCTGCAGATTTAGGAATCAGATTTGGCAAAGATTTGAAGTCGGTCAGGAATAATTGTGCATGCAATACAGAAAATCCTTGGCCCATGAGAAAAAAATTAGGATGATATTGGGAAAGAAATGTCTCAAAATGGAGATAGGGAAGAGATCTTTATGGGGATGCTGAAGTGTTTCCATGTTTGTAAATATAGGGACACAGAGAAATCTAGTTTATAGATCAGCCAATAGGCATTTTCTTCTATTCCATTTGCACCTTATTTGTCATTCTTCAATGAGGGAATATTTTCACTGTGCTTACAGCCAAAAACAATGAGCAGAAAAACACCAGGCCATGTTGCCCCAACATGTGTTTAATTCCATTGGAATCCTGGGAGGACTAAATCTTATGACAGAAATAAATTCTAGTCTGGCTGCTCTGTAAGAATTTCCTCTTTGATTTCTGCATGGGCACGTGCTTTTTTTGGTAAGGAAGATCTCATTTTTATGTGAAGTCCCACAAGTAGGTCACCATTTCCACAAATTTAACTACTTATACTTCTAGAAATTTTAGCAGAGACCTGTTTTCTGGACCTGTATTTAAGACAATATTGTAGTGACAATATTGGTAGATAATGTCCAAAACTTCTGATACTCAGAAGAATAAATATGAAATATAAAACAAAGCAGCAATAGCCATGGGCAGCTGGAATTTTGTTTGCTATTAGCACATTTATTGAGCAGCCACTAGGACACTAGTACTCTGTGGACTGTAAACATGTGTTTACCTCAAACAAGTTTAGCCTTGTCCTGCGTGATAAAAGATTATGATTAAAGCACTATGGGAAACACTGTCCTTATTTAACTGCATAAGTGTAATCTGCATTTGAGCATGCTTCTCAACGTAGAAAACTAAGTACTTGTGGAGCATGACATAAATAACCTAATTAGATGCTAGAGTAGGTCAAGGAGAATTAAAACATGAAAATTCTGGCTTCTCTACATTCCCAACAGTAGGTGCTGGAAGTGACTCACATTAACAATTAAGATATCTTCAATCAAGCCAAACAAAGCACGCCTTCAGTGTCTAGTCCCAGATTCATCTCACATTAGATTAAACTAATTTTTAAAGGTCAACTAGAAATGTACATAATGAATTCTAATATATGTTACTTTTGCATATGTAGGTTTTTATAGAAAAACATAAATGTAGCTTTCAATTAAGATAGTTAAATATGCTAAGAAAGCAGGAGCTTTCATTAATTACTACATTTTTTAAGTCCTTCAGAACTTAAGCAGAATGTTCAGCTCTGTTCTCCTGTTGTTTACTATTTCAGAAGTAATTAAAACACTAATATTTTTAACCACAAGGCACTGACATACAGTTTCAAATTTGCTAAGAATTTGGATTTTTTCCTGGGCTCTGTTCCCTGCTGTAATATCTGAGCACTTCAAATCCATTTAATCTAAAACATTAAATGTGCTTGTCCATCAGCCTAAAAGGGAGAGAAGTGTGCCTAGGAAGTTAGGAAAGGAAGTATTGCAGAATGCCACACTGTGTACAGAGTGCCACACTGGGTACCTAAAGAGTCTGACTGATGGTACAGGACTCAGTAACTATAGTTGACAGGGTCCACTTGTCACTTGCTTACTATCATAGTGTTTTTTTTCTATTGATTTTTAAAATATATTATAACCTCTACTGTTAACTTCAAAATTAGTGTTTGTACAATGCCATTTATGTAATGGCATTGTATTACTATATTGTATTACTATATGACAACAGTAATGTGTGTCTAATTTTTTTTTTAATAGGATCAAAGAAAACAAAAAAGACAAAAAGAAAAGTAAGAGTATTTCCATAATTGTACTGTAAAGACAACTTTTAATGTTATGACGAATTTCAATAAATGTCTTATATATCAAATCATGTAAGCTTATGATACAGGGATTTCTTTTTAAACAACACTATAAAATAAATAGCAGATTTTTTTTATTTCTTTCAAACCTTTGTGCATATTTTTTCCAAGGTTGCTATTATAAACCAATTACTGCTACTGAAATGGATATGGAGATATTCAAAGATCTCTCTGCAGGCAGAATAAAAAGATTTAGTGCACCTGTGGTTTAAACTAAATCACTCAGCAGTTAGTCTTCACTGTGATTGTTTTCACAGGAAAATTGAAGGGATAAATTAATCTGAATGAAAACAGTTCTCACATATCAAGCATAATTTTCTACATGGTTGTGGTTTGATGTCTTTGAAGGTACTGCTGTAATATGGATGCACCCACAGAGAGACAAAGTGGAGGGTTATATTCTACTATAAATTACTCAGGAAAGAAAATGTCTAACAATGATAGTAATAATAAAAAAAAAATAAAAAAGGAAAACACAGAGAGGAAAACAACAGGATGTATTTTGTTCCTTAGGAAATTATTTTACATAAGGGTCCATACAGTGACACTGTTAAAGAATGCACAGTTTAAGATCAAGATTTTGGGATTCTTACAGATGCTGAGAATTGGCAAAGCTCATCAGGTTTAGTAAAAAATATGTACACATTTTGAAATATTAGAATTATAGAGATTATAAATTAATGGATAATTTATATCACTGTATATTTATAGTTCTTTTAGAATCTTGATGGTCTCTGGCTTTGCTTGCTGGAGGTACAGTCAATGGGTGCATACATGCTGGGCAGCGTCACCCATGTTACCTGCCAGAAAGGAGGCTTGTTTTTAACTGCAGGTCAGTTGCTCTGACCAGCCAGGTGGGTGGTGCACCACAGAGTTCTTTCACCACACAATGCCCAGTCTCCCTCCCCACACCCCCCAAGTCATTCTGCAAAGAAAGATGTATTATTAAATATAAACATAATATACTGCCATGAACTTCCCTTGACCAAATTAATGATTCTCTGGGTTTGCCTCTTCATTATTTGTACAGATGTACAACTGAAGATCTGGTGTTTCACAGCTTCCATATGAATGACTAGAGTTTGATTATTTGTGACCAAATATTATTCATTTAACTTATTGGATTTTTCCTCTTCTTCAGCCAAGAACTAAAATAATATATTGATGGTTGTTTGGGGGGTTGTTTTTGATTTTTGTTCTTGTTTTATTTTGTCTTCCTCTGAAGAACGTGCAACAAAATCTGTAGGAAATGCATGCTGTGAAATAAGAGCAAAGCACATTTCTTTCATTGCAAAGAATGGGCTAGAAAACTGCAGACAGTGAGGCAATTCAAAAAGTGATAAAATCTGGAAACAAACAGACCAACTTTTTCTCAAACTGAGACAGCGTGTCCTTGCCTTTCAGTTTGCTGAGGCTCACTCATGCTTCCAGCTCTATCTATTTCAGAGATAGAGTAGGCATATTAGTGATGCTCCATCTTACTTTTTTGAGTGAAGATCAACTGGCTTGCTGGCTTTATGGAATTCTTTGAAAATAACCACTGTTCCTGCAGAATCCTCTTCATGTGAAACGCTGAGCATGTAATAGGAAGATAATTTAAGCAAGTCAAATAAGTCAAGACTCAGGATGCATAATACTGCTATTATATATTTCTGGTTGGGTCAGTATTGACAGCTCTGCTGGTCTTTATCAGTGAGACCCAAAACCTGTGGACTGCTAAATCTGGTGAGTAAGGGTTGATTCTTCCATATGGTAATCTGGGCCTCAAATTTACATCCAAATTTGGTATCATTTGTAAATTATCATTTTGGCATAGTAGAAGCAGTTTTCTGTAGATTTCTGTAAAGTTTCTGTAGATTGCAGCTGTAACAATTCTTGTAGATAGTGGCCATGGCTGTCAATCTCCATGACTAATGCCGAAGCTAAAATAAGGACTGTACTGTGTTTTAGCGAGTATTCTGGTACAGAATTTATTTGAAATATAAAGTTGGTGATATGAATTAAGCCACAGCATTATCAAACTGCCTTTGACTTCTAAGTTTGGGAGTTTGGGGGTTTCTTTTCAGTGTGTAATGCTGGGGGCAGGGAGGGTGTTGTTTGGGTTGTCTGGGGTTTCTTTTCTGTGTAGTGTTGGAGGAAGGTGTATGGTTAGTTTTTAAATTATATCAGGAAATATTGATCAAAAGATCAGCTCTTCTGTGTATTCAGTAGCTGTTTGGGTAGGAAGATCAGCTGTTTCTAAAGAGTCTGTTTCCTTCCATTACTTTGTTTATTGGCCTTCGCTGCATTTGTAAAGTGTTGTTTGGACACAGGCATTTCTTACTTATGCTACATTATAAATCCTTCACTTTGGGTGAAACTTTCACATTCATAGAGTGCTGATGTGCCTTGACTTCCAGATAGGCAAGGGCACAGTGGAGTGCTGCTCTGCCAGACTGCACAGCTGCACTGGTAGCTATTATTGCCAGCTCTTCTATAACTTCACTGTAAGTAAAGTATAATAAGAGCAGTTTGAATTTGTGCTCAACTTGACAGTAGTAGTTCAGTACTGGAGCAGCATCTGAACAGTTGTCAGCTCTGGAAGGCACACCTGCTTTTTTTCAATATTTGAGACTCTTTCCACTCTCTATATTATTTTTAGAGTCGTGAGGTTCACAGCTTCTTGTATTGATGATTCTCTCATGGATCATTTGTCATATGTGCTGGATTTTTGCTTTCTATAAAACTTCCCCTTTCATATATAGCATGATATACGTGATTTTGAAAATTAAGTAAGTCCTGATTAGTTGTAGGTTCACATCAGTATTGGATTCTGAGAAGTAGCTCTAAAACTAGATATCTTCTTTCCATTTCTGTTGCTACTTATTGTGAATTTTCTTAATAAATTAAAAGTTCTATTAAAGAATTTATGGCATATTTAATTGTAAGTTAAACCAAAATTAAATATATTTTTCTTCTCTGTTTTCAATTTTTCTATGTGATTGTAAAAAAATTACTGCCTGTCTGTTATCATTCTTACCATTTGTTATTTATTTCTGACACTGGCTTTGTAATGTAATAAAACATAATGAACGAAATGTAATGAAATTGTGACATGAGAACCCTGTATACACATTTCTACTTTATTTAAAGTAAAAATCTATACACTTTCTTAATAATGCAAGGTGAAATAACCAGACACAAAATGTGTGGACATCAAAATGTGTGAACATCTTAATTTTGTGTCATGCCATTCAAATGGAAAAGGGCAAATAACCAATTAATTTCATTTCTGATAGAAAGGATTAACAAAAATTAATAACTCAATGAAGTTAAGACAAGGTAAGTTTTCTGCATGTCAAAATGTAGAAAATATAAAGCCACAGAAATGACAGCTTAATCTGCAATAGATACAAGAGGGGAAAAACAAGGTAATACATAAGGGGAAGCTAATCAATACTGTAGAAATCTATGACAAAGGCATGAGCTGGTAAAGATAGAGCTCGGAATATAGAAGAGCTCTAAAGAATTGATAAAAGGATGCAGTGAGAAACTATATATGAAACTTAAGGAACATAAAAAATTTAGTTGAGAAGGAATGTTATTATAATCTACAAAAGTAAAGAAGTGATGCACTCAGAGTGTACAAGTCTTATGTGATGACTGATGAATCAAAGGGGTTACGTTGATATATTTAACTGTCGGGAAGTCTCAGTAGAAAGGTTTCTTATAGAGTTGAATGTGAGAGTGTATGTTTTTGCAGGAGTGTATGTGTGTGTGCATGTAAGGCAATGGAGATCTCAAAGAATACTACACTAAACAAAACCAGTATAGATTATTCATTATCAAGATAATGATAGCAAGGTTTTTCTTGCTTATTATCTGCAAATTGATATGGACTAACATGTGACTACTTTGGCTGATTGAAAGGAGACGTGTTGGAGAAAGTTCCTTTGCAAGACTTCTTCCCTCACCCATATTTATTAAATATTCTTTCCTCATTAGTACTTTAAGCAGTGAATAAACCATGCTGGTCTTTATTTGTATGATATTGTTATTTTAAACATTGATGGTGTAATGTTGTTATTGTGTTAATATGTTTTATTAATAAGATGTAGAGGGAAAAAAAAAATTAGTGAGTTTTTTGAGGATCGGGCAGGGATGGGCCCTGCTATCCTCAAGACAACATGGAATATATGAGGCATCACATACAAAAATTTCAATAAAGTGCAGAAAAGTAGGCAAATGCAGTGGAGCAAAAGGAATTACAGTAGTGTAGTTACATTATCTACTTAATATTTTAGAACATGGATAAATGTTTGAGGCCAAAGTTCACAGCACAATATAAATCATAGACACCAGCCTATTTAAAATTGCAGGTGATTTTGTCAGCAGAAATTGAAGGAATTCCTGGTTGGTTCGTTTGTTTGTTTGTTGGGGTTTTTGTGTGTCTGTGTGGTTTATTTGTTTGGTTTTGTATTTCTGTGAGATTTTTGGTTTTATTTTGGCTTTTGGTTTTTGTGTGTGTGAAGGCATAAGACATTTCTTCCCATTTGGAGTGATATTTCAAGCAAGAAAATGTCAATTTACTGATTTCATTATTTTTTTCTGTGCAAACTAAACTTTTAATTGTAATTAAACTAATTTTTATTATAATAAAATGCACCTTATTTCAAACCTATAATCAAGTCTAAACTCTGGTTAGCTTCAGGACAAAATTTCCCTGTTCCCCCTATTCACTAATGATAGAGTCAGAGCATAACTTTTGAAAGGAAGAGTTATCACTTATTCTTTAATCTTCATGGAAGATATGTTTGGGGGACAGAGTTTCTATCACCTCACAGCAGTTTCAATATTGAGTTTAACAGGCTAATATTTTAACTTAATATTTAATTAAACTTAACTTAATATTAAATTAATATTTAATATTTTGTTTTGTGTGTTGTTTTGTTTTGGATTTGGCTTTTTTTTGTTTTTGCTTTTGTTTTATTAGTCTGTTTTGGGTTGTTTGGGGTTTTTTTCCCCTTAAAATCTTTTCATATAGAAGAGAGTCTATGAAGTCTATGAGTAGTAACATCTTACTCCTATACCAGGAAACGGTGGTACTCAGTTTTACTAACATATTTTTCTGCTATTCATTCTTGTCATATAGGTCAATTTCCGTATTTCAATGATCAATTCAGATGTGTGAAGTGCTCTGGGCAGTTTTTGAGCCTTCAGGAAGGTTTTTATAAATATAGGCCATAGCCACAAACTGAGACCCAGGAGGCTCTTCTCAGGAACTATGAAAGTGACTGAGCACTGGCACCAGTTGCCCAGAGAGGTTGCTTAGTGTTCACCTTTCAAAAGCCTTGTGGACATGGTCTTGGGAAACTGGTTCTAAGTGGCCCTGCTTGAGCAAGGAGGTTGGACAAAATGATCTTCAGAGTTCCCTTTCACCCTAAACAACATTGTGGTTCTATGAATGACTTTAAAACCTAAAGTGATGTCCTTAATAAAAAAATGTATGATGCTAAAATGCACTTTCATGATAACACTGTCTGGACTCCACTTGGGTAAACATACACTGTTCTACACATAGTCAGGAAGTTCATAATATTTGGGTTTTTTTATTTATTATACAAACTAACTATACAAGTGCTGTAAGAGTGCTCTACAGTTCATGTGCCTTTGGTCAAATACTTAGTGAAAGGAATAAACTCATTGCATGTTAGTAGCTTTATAGTTGACATGAACTTGAATAATTCCTGGTTTGGGGACTATTGAAAGGATGTCTGGATGGAATGTTATTTCCAAAGCAATACTAGCCAAGCATACAAAATCCTTAAATTCTTCTCAGATGAAAGCTTGTGATAGTCATATATATCTGGAGAGATCCACATACTGGTGGTTCTGCTGAAGAACATGCCTCAATCTATGCAGTAGAAGGGAACTATTGACTTCTAGGGGGAGCTGGTAGAGATGAAATATAGCAGCTTATATACAAAGCTTCTCATCTTGTTTCTTAGAAATTATTTGGAAAAACAGAAACCTATAAATATCAGCAATTTGGATATTAATGAAGGACAAAGCAATTTTCATAAATTTTGAGAGATGTACAATGTTACATGCAGACCGTAAATATAAAAATAAAAAAAATCGAGAGAACTTTTATTATGTATGAGACTGGTTTCTCAATATATCAAAAATAATTAAGTCTATAGATTAATTTACTGATCTTAATAAATAAATTTGAATAAAAGTGCAACATTTTCACTGGTAAATCCTTTTGATAATAAATAAACTATTCTTCTGAAATTCTATTTTGATTTAAGCCATTGGCATAACGTAAACTATTTGCACAGAATAGGCTACAAGTGTGTTACTGTAGGAACAACTGTACCAATCTGGGAGTCTGTAGCCAACTGTCTTCCTTAAATCAGCCTAAATATAGTACTTCATTTGCCTTCACTCTAGTATTGTCAGAATTGAAAAAAAGGATTTTCCAAATATCCCAGTTACATCTTGTGAAACTAATTTGTACCCTACAGTTTTCATTTCTTGAAGGATACGAAGGTTTGACATGTAACTAGAAGCTCAAATAGATAAATAGATAGATAGACAGATAGATCAATAGATCAGAAAAAAATGTTGTCCATATCTTGATACATTATCTTGATACTAGCAAAATTAGCTGAGTAAATCAGTACTGTTTTTACCAACCTGGTCAGATAGATAATTTTATAAAGACACAATATATTTTGACTAGGTTAGTATTACAATAATTCCTAAAGTAATGAGCTTGCTGTTCCGTAAAACTTTACTGCATTCAGGATTTAAATATAGGGACATCAACATTGGTATTGATTATTAATAACTAAAAAATGTAATATCAATTGAATGTTCAGCAATCTTTCAGTTTCAATTTAATGAGGGTGATGTGGTAGATACCAAGTAAATTCTTTCTTTTATGCTTGCTGAGAGTTAAAAAGAATAGAGAGGAATACCAACTTCTCAGCAATTATAAATTTGTCCCTAAACATTTGCAACCTGGGGCTTAATTCATAGTTTGAACTGCAAATACATTGGTCTCAATCTGCCCCAATCAAACAATTACCTCTTATTGTTAAATATTATGAAGAGAGATACTGGAGTTTACACTTTTGTCATTAGAATATGTTTTACTAAGAGAACAAGAAAATTCATCAGAGACATGTTTCCTGGAAAAAAATCATCAGTAACAGACATCATTTCCTGTTAACAGTGTTCCAAAATATCTTTTCTTAAGTAGTTCTACTTCCTACTTCACATCAAAAATCAAGTCAGACGCAAAAATTACATACAGAATTTGCTGGGGAGAAGTCCTTAGCAAAAATAGTCTTCAAATTCCAGTTTCTCAAGATTTTACAGGGAATAACTATTTAGCTGATTGTTTAAAATCAAACATTTCACAGGAGCTTTACCTCAGGAAAGCTAATTGTTTGCAACAGGATTGTGTCAGTTAACTACTTCTTTTGGCTTTCCACTGCTACTTTAATAGCGTGATAAATTTAACAGACATTGTGTAATGCTATGAAACTGACAACAAGAAACCACTTAATAATGTTCTCTTGATATATTTTTAACTGAGATGTAGCTTCAGTGACTTAGAAACATTCTCATTAGGACAAAAAAAATTAATACATGAATTTTCAGTCATTAAAAATTATGAGTGTTTTTCACAGTTCATTAAATATCTCCATCTAGTCTTTAGTGCTAGTTATTTAATTTATTAATTATTCATCTTTTGTGTTTATCATTAGCTCTAATTCTTGTTATAAATGAGAGTGACAGTGCAGGAAATGAGGGGTGAATAGGTGAATGGAAGAGAACTGTGGTTCTTAGCACTACCATCTAATCGTAGGATATGAAATGTTTCAAGAAGCAAAAGGAATTTATTCTCACGCATCTTTTCTTTATTCTAGAAATTCTCTCTCATGAAGGAACTTGTAGTCAAATATGAAGAAACCCCAAATAAACAAAGCCACAAATAAACACAAAACCCAAATATGAAAACAAACACAAAAACAAAACCAGAGGGAAATAAAAAGAAGTCAAAATTTATAACTTCCTCCCATAAAAAACAAAGTGAAACAGCACTTCAAAATAAAATAAAATTAAAAAAAAATCCATCTTTCAAAACCTGAAACACTAAGATGTTACATCCTTTTTTATAGATTAGGAGATTATGTGTCGTGGATGAGTTTATAATCTCTTTTCATAGTCTGGCATTGTATTCTGGCTCATAGACATCCCTGTTTATTGGCAATTGACAACAATTGTTTCACTTTTGGTGCCATTTAGACCTTTAATATAGGAGGGCAAACATAGAAAGTCTTCACTGAGATCCAAATTATGTCAGGCATAATTTTTTAAAATAAATTCGTTATCTCGAATTGAGTAAATGTTGCTTATCCCCTGCTGACCTCTTTCCAAATGAATTTTTTTTTAAAAGTTCTTTCCTCCTCATTCTCTTCCTTTTGAGTATGCAGAAGATACTGACTCAAATTCTGACTCTTTGTAATTTGGAACAAGCTAAGATTTTTTTTTTTCCCCCAAAAACTACATCTCATAGACTGTTTAAATAACCAACTAACTTATAATATCCATACTAGCAAATGAGCTTTCCAGGAAGTAGAGAATCTGTAAAAAAAACATTCAAATATCATTTTAAGATATTTAACTATCCCATGTGGAGCATCATTCCAGAAGCCAAGTACCACATTCTGGATTGTCTGATCACCCAGCTCCTTATACAACGATAAAACTTTAACATTCAAAACGCTTCTCCATTTTACCATACTGCTAGCTATAATCATGCAAGGAAACCATATTTGTGTCATTATTAAAGAGTGCACAAATATTATCAAAAGAACAGAACTTGGATACCTTAGGACACCTTAGGACATTTAAAAAGTTTTTCTTCATTGCTTAGAAATTCTTCCTTTAGATTAGTAACTCTGGAGAGTGAAGTTAGGAGGTAACCTAACTTCAGATCACCTAAGAAGAGGGTCCTCATAGTAAACATAAACGAAAGCTGATTCTTAGTTCTGCTGTCAGCTGCAGCAGGTCAGCCTCAAGATCATCTCTTTTGGTAGCTTCTTCTGTGAACATCTGGTTTCAAAATTGGTGTCTGGATTCCCTTAATTTCTATTTAAAGCAAAGCATCACATCCAAGTACTTGATGTTTTCCCTGTATTTACCTTCAGAAAGATACAATCTTCTGAAATCAAGTGAACTTTAGAAGCATTTAATAAATTGTAATATTTGTTGGGAGTTACTAAAGTAAAAGTCAAAGCATGCATGTGTTTGTGAGGAATACAGTCAAAGACACAGATAAGATGTTAACCTGTCTCAATATTGTCTTTCATTAGGTTTTCCAATATTCTATCTTCAGGTCAATAAGACAGACATCCAGATACCAGTGCAGCTGGTAGAACAGCTGAGAGGCATATAGTTATGACTACATTCCACAGGGATGTAAAGCTGATTTTAACTGTTCAATAATCGAGAAACATGGTAAAGATCTTGGTCAAAAATTAAAAAAAAAACCAAAACCAAAAAAAGTCAAAAAAGATGTCTAAATAATTTCTTTTGGAGATTTTTATGATGATGATGATTATATTGTTATTGTTATTATTATTGTCGATTATAATGGAAATCTGAACCTGCAATTTCTATCTTTTTTTTTTTTTTCCTTTTATAAAATAGAGCTGTCTTATAAAGCCTACTTTAGGACTGAAAAGAGCAGTGTTTTTCTGTGAGTCTGCCTAAATCTCCTTTCTATTTCTCTGGAAGTGATAGAAACTCCTATATCTGAAATAATTTCTACTGAAAAGGTCAGCAAAATCAGTACACCTTTACAATATTTCAGGTTTTAGTGAAATGTATATTTTGATGAAAATGTGTTATCCAATTATAATATGAATATCTTTGTTTTACTGTTTATAGACTCTCAGAAAGCTTCAACTGCCACTGGAGAGTTGTTACTGGTGCTCAAAAAGCTACTTTACTCAAAATCTAGATTAGGTCTTAGTTGTGTGACTCCTTTTGCATTGTGTTTATGGCTTAAGGATGGATAAAACAGAGCATATTTTCAATTTTTTAATAAATAATTGGCACAGAAATCTGGCAATAACAACAACTTCTAAATAGATTAAATAAATATCATTTTCGTCATAGTCTGTGTGAGACAGGCATCTTTAATTGTCATTAGCTCTCAACCTTATGCTTTGTATACTAATAGAAATTTTGTTACAATTCACAACACAGGACTGTGCCTCCTTCCAGTCAGACACGCAAAGACCTCGGATTTTATAGCCATTTTTTCTGAAAGGAAGGAGTCAGAACTTTTTCAGAATTTTTCCAAATCTTTAACACTCATTTCCAGTCAAGGAACCCAACACATTTTTTCTTTTTTTTTTTTTTTTTTTTTTTTTTTTTCTTTTTTTTTTTTTTTTTAATTTTAGTGAAAGTTTCTCCCTTGAAAGAGGCTAAAGAAGAAATATAAGATGAAAAGTGCTAGTTGCACCGTTTAATATGACATGCACAGATATGATGAAGACACAAGAAAAGGTTCCTGCATAGATTAGATTCGGGTTCCTGAACAGATCAAAATAAAAGCTTAAAAATTGCTCTACATTGGCTCAAGTTTCAAAATAATATTTTTTTCCTACTGGGAAAACAGCTAGAAGATATTTTTAGAATAAAAATTCATAAGAGCCCTGACATTTCTGGTTCTTCTATGCAGCATGTGCTTTAAGGCTGTCTCTAGTGTGGCTAACTCACACAAACAGCTTTGTTCATTGCTATGGTTCTTTGATAGAATCTTTGATGGACTCTGACAACTTCCTACATCCCTTCTGTCCTCCTCACAGCATTTTCTGTATCTTTCTTGTACTATCTGAAAGTTAAACCACAAAAGAATGAAAACATTTTTTTTCTTTCTTTTTTGTAGATTTAGGTGTTAAAAAATTGTGTTAATACATTTTATATTGTTTTCAGCAGTGTGTGCCTAGCCCTCCAAATGGAGAAACATGGTCCATTTTTCTTTCTCCATCCCTCTTTCCCACTCCGATCACCACTATTTTGTTAAAATGGATTTTAAGCTTGTGGAATTATTTCCATTTAATTTATAAAAGTTATGGAAGATCAGTAGAGGTTAATGTAAGATTCTAGGTCACATATAGCTATCCATCTCTCTGTCATTGCCCTGAGGTTTATAAGCAGACACATTTACAGAGAGTAATATGGGGAAAAATGCTAGAAAGAGTTTATGGTTTTTTATTTATGACCACCAAACTCCTTCTGATTTTTTTCTTCATGAAGAGATGACAAGTAGAGAATTACTGGGCAATTGGTTTTATTTTATTTTCCAGATTTCTTACTAACTTTAATATAGACAGTTATAGCATAAAAGTTAGAGAATCTCTCCTGAGCAATAACATGTATGCTGACAGCTAAGTACAAACAATTTTGCATTTAAAAATATAAGGTTCTGGATTATCAAAGCTTGTTTGAAGTTTAATTTACGCAAAACATTTAAACAATAACCTTAAATTTCATGTTTACACCAAACAAATCTTGCAGCTATAAGAATTGAAAGCTCAGAAAGAACTGTTGAAATACACAATTACTGCTTCCCCATCCATAAACAGTGTATTTCTAGCAAAATTATGAGAGCTGTATGGTCTGTCGGTCTCATAAGGGCTCTTGGGCAGCCTGTGGAACCAGCTCAATTGAGGATATGTGGTTCCGCTTCTGGCATGACTAATGCAGTTGGGAAATATGCCAGGCATCAGGCTCTTGAGGGAGGAGGGAAGAAGAAGAGAAAGCTAGAAAGAGCCTGGAGGGGGAAGATCCAAGCAAATGAGCCATCAGGCTTCACCGGAACACCATTTGACATTTGCAGAGCTGTAATGTTAGGAAGCCTGAAGCAATACTGAAGCCCTGCTGCTCTAAGGGGCAACAGTACTGCAAAGCAAACAACGAACCCCTTGGGAACAAGGTTGAAACATGGACATGAAAATGAGCAAGCGTAACACGTGAACCCTTGTGTTGCACAGGGATATAAAGCAGTACAGGAAGTGATTGTGAGGGACATTTATTTTTCTTGTAAGGAAATTATAAGGGATTTCATCTTACAGAAAAAGCAGGTAGCCTTTTGTGATGGGAAACAAAGTGAAAAAAGTCTTAGTCAGACACTTTCCCTGTGAATTTCATTCTGAAGCATCAATTAATGCAGAGGAACAACTGCCAGCCATTGTTGCTCCAAGTCTGGCTCCTTTAATTTAAAATAACCTGGCAAAATAAGGTCAGAGATGTTGCTAGGAAGGATGCCATGCAATTTCTCTGTCTAAGCTACCTGGGTGCATATCAAATATAATTTCCCTCTTCAATAAAATGACAATTTATAGCAAGCTGCTGGCCTCAATGTCAAAAGGGTTAGGTTGGTGATTGCCCAATTTCAACCATCATTGTTTGCTTTCTCTCTTTTTTTCTTCCCTCGTCTGTATCTGCTCCTGAAATGCTGCCTACCTTGGGAAAACAGATCCTTATTTATAGTGCTGCAAAGATATTAAGGCTGCTAAACTGAGTGAGTTCTTTAAGGTTCATGGCCAAAAAAGCTGACAAAGCTCTGACTGTTTTAATTCCCTGGAGGGAATAAAAAAAAAGGAAAGGAAAAAACCCCACCCCAAACGTGTATCTTTTGTTCTAGAAGATGATAAAAACTGCAGTACTGAGTACTGACAGTAATTTGTCTCCAGTGTACTGCATGAGAAATGAATTATATGATCTTGTGACAACTGGTTTTCTACGTGGTTGGGAGGTAGCATTAAAGGCTGTAGGATTTCATGGGAGTTTAAGAGTTGCTCAGCTGCAATGCAGGTAATTTGAATGAATTATTCTGCTTTCAGCATGCAGTCTGTAGGCATGCTCCTTCCTATGAACTAGCCAAGGTTACAGTGTCATGTAGTGTATCATTTCATTATCCAAATCTGTTACAAGACACACTGGCTAAATGTAATTTGCATTTCACAGTTTTTTTAGCAGCTTTACACAGATCATGATCATTACAATACTCTGCTCCTCTGCTAGCAAAGCATTTCCACATTCTGTACAACAGGTACATCCCCCTGTTCAGCCAGTTCATGCTGCCTCTTAGCCAGACACGTCTGGCTAGGATATGCATATTACTCTGCAAAGGCACAGAAGTAAATGTGATGAATACACCTGAGGGATTGTTTACATTGTGTGTGCAAGGTGGTGTTTTCCCATATTATATTTTTGGATTTTCATACTACAGGACTGTAAGACTCAGATCATATCACTTTCCACAAATAAAACTATCAATAAACTGACTTCTCACCTTCTCCACAGAATATTCTTAGTATTTTAGGCCATTTGGGAGTATTCCAGCTCACAGCGAAAATAAATAGATGTCTTTCTCTTTAAGAAATATGTATGTATTTTTGTGGTCTTTAACCTAAGAGTTTCATTAGGCTCACAGTTATACTAATGTTAAGGAAATGAGCTACCAAAGAAAATTGTTTTTTTGTTGCTGACATTTAAAAATCAAACTAAGAACTGACCTTCAATAAAAGGAACTGATCTGCATTAATTTATCTAATTTTTACCAAGGGTAGGGTCTTCCCTAAAACTTGTCTTTTCAATGTAACATTCATATGAAAGCACTTTGCCTAACACTCTCCTTTGTTAGGTTAATCAATGAACTGCAGGTAGTATGAGAAATTCCCTGCCTACTTCTGAATATTCTTATTATTTAAAATTTTGTAAACAATAACCACAGACTAGAAATAATAATAATAATAATCCTAAAATAAGGCTTGTAAACGGCAGAAATATGTTTTTCTTCTTCTTCTTCTTAAATCTATGCCTGGAAGACTGAAATTTATTTTTATATATCTCTGCAAACTATCTTTTGGCCAGGTATTACAGTGGGTGATGTGAGTCGTCACACCCAGTTCCATCAGTCGCGTCAAGGGACAGGTTTGTCGCATAACTGAATGAAACTGCAAGACAGTAAAAATTGCAGAAAAGAAAATGATGAATGTTGATCTTCTGTGGAAAAGCACCTCAGGCCATAACAAAAATAGACTTTGTTGTGTGCCACTGGCAGGGAAAACTGCAATGCTCATTGTTTGTGGAAAGGATTTTGCTGATGATGAAACCAAACTGAACACTAAGATCTCTGCAGAATCTTGAAGGTACTTGGGCAACTCTGCTTGAATGGGCCATAATCCAAAAAAGAAGGAAAAAAAAGTATTTATGAGAAATGTCCAGCAAAATATAGGTCTTTAAATTGCTGTGGTTTTTTTTTCATCATTGCCATCAGTTTAAATTTGACCAATTCTAGCACAGATGAAAATACTAGAGAATGTAGTCTTTAACATTATTACTACAACAACTTCCATTCCAGCTCAGAGTATACCTGCACGATATAGGGATGCCCTTTGCCAGAGAGTCTTGTTCATAATAGTACCACGTGGATAGCACTGATAGCAATGGTATAACAACTTTTTTTGTTGAGATTTTATTGGTTTTAATTGCTCAACAAGACTTAGACTTGGAATTTACTCTTGGTTTTGCAACCTTTTTTCAATGGCAATTAATATAACATGGTTGGAGGAAGCATTAACCTTTCCAGAAATATCAGTAAGCAACATCTGATATATGTGGTTAGGTTTTGTATAATGACTACAGGTTGGTCAAATATCAGATCAACTCTAGGTTTTTTCCAACTATTTTTATATCCACATAAACATCCAGTTCCTTTTAGAAACTCAGTATATTCTTGGCTTCCACAGCTTCCTGAGCAATATCACACTGTCTAATCCAGCATGTTTTGTACCACAGTGTTTTACTTAAGTTTTTAATTGCTACCTCACAGGTTTTCAGAATAAATTGCACATATCACCAAGTAGATAAATATCTTTTATCCAGATGAAAAATCTGCCTAATTTTTTGTCTTGCTTTGGTAAGTCTTTACTATATCATAGTTTGTACATGCTACTGATAGTAATATGAGAGATATGACAGCTACTTCACTGTTTCAAGAGGAATCTGGAACAATTCAAAAAACTGTGTATTTATGGAATCAGATACATACTTTTGAAGTTGCTGAAGCAGATAAATATATCCCTTCATTGGATATTACTGCCCTTCATTTAGTATTTAAGGACTCCTAAACTCTCACACTGAAGGTGATTTGTAAAAATTCAATTTACTTTGTAAATTTACTTTGTATTGTGCTAAAATCCTGAAATACAGTTTTGATTCAAGGGTTTGGTAGCAAAGGAAAACTCAGGCTCTTTTGTGGTCTCATTGTTACTGCTGGTAGGAAATAACCATAGTAAATGATGTTCAAACCTTCCTTATAGTTGTTTCAAACACAGATAGTTGATTTATCCCAAAAGGAATCTCAAAAGAAAATTAATTAGAAGTGTCTGTGCTAGTGCTCTAGTTCAGATCAGGAGGGCACTTTTGAAGCATATATTGCAATGATTCCCTTGAATGTGCTGTATTTCCCATTGCAGAGTAGCTTTGGGTAGAAGCATCAGGATTTTTCAGCAACTAGTAGTGAACCAGGAAACTAAGTTACTTGCTATTGTGATAAACCAACACACATATTTGATAGCAATTGATAGCAATAAAATAATTCAATACCAAAAATGATGACGAGAGTGCTAATGTAACTTTCATATAAATAAAAAATAAAAAAAAAAATCAAAATCCTTTTTTTTCCCTTAGCAGAAAGAGCTGAGAGAACAATTTATTTACAAGAATCCAGATGGGGCCTCTTTTCCCATTTCCTTGAGTAGGTGTCAAAACTTACTTTCTTTAAAGTACTTCTAGTTACCTTTATAATATTAATTTAAAAAGGAATGGAAACAAAACTGTCCTAAATGATTGTTCTTGTGATTTTGGGATTTACTCCAGCATGCTCATGTAATTAGAGACATTGGAGATCAACAAAATATAGAAATAAGTAAGGCTTTTGTCTGGCATTTGGCTGGTAAACATAGCTCAGCTCAACTGCACCCACTTAATTCCCTCATATTGCCTTCACTTGCCTAAGAGAAAGCACAGCAAACTGACCAGTTACATAGATTGTTAGGTTTTTGTCTCTCCCTTGAATTTGCTAAATAGAATACATTTGTGAAGTAAAACCTTGGACTTTCTAATTATTCTGAGTATTTAATTGCACGATAAATTTCACCTATTTTTAATTCACATCATCCAAAGTGGTTGCTGTTAGGACCCGGAGGCCACTTCCCTAGATTTCCCAAGTCTAGGGGTTTAGCTGTCTGAGTTTCAGGACAGCTCTAGTGTTCTGTAACTGTGTAGCCTTGAAAAAGAAAGCTGTGTCAAAAAAACCACACAAATCAGTGAACCAAACAAAACCCAAAACCAAAAAAACAAATGAAACCAAAACAAACAAAAAACAAAATAAAAGTCAAATCAGAACAAAAACAATCAATAACAAACAAACAAAAAAAGGCTTTAAAAAGAGCCTTGCTAAGGACCCCCACAAATTTGTTTGGGAGGTATCCTTAAGCTCAGACACCCACATTGTGCTTTGCTGAGCCATGTTACAGGTTATGTCTTGGCAACATATTTTCCTGGTACCAACCTGAACTCTGATACTGATTCCACAGGTGAGAGTTTCATTCACACCAGATATTGACCTCAACCAAACCTTTCTGAGTTTTCTCATGAAAATATGTATACCAGCATAAAATGCAGCAACATAACTCACTGAAACAAAAAGTACATAAGGGAAGCAGAAACTGTTCTCTGCCTTCCTATAGCGAATCCCACAAGCTCGAATGCGCAAAAGGTGTCATTGCACAAACTTGACAAGAAATGACATTCCAGAGGACATTATCCTTAAAAAGCATGTGTAAACTGCATGCCTGCATAGCTCCTTTCTTCTCTTATCAAGAAATATTTTTATCCTCAATTTCAATCCATTACATTTAAATTTTGCTTAATAATTTTCAGTGATAAGAACCAACAAAGATTATTAATTTACTTCATTCTAATTGTGAAACCTAATAAACTAAACTATGGATTTTCTATTCTATTAGCAAATTCCAATGGCAACTAGAGTCTATTTTGGTGATAAGGATACTGCAGTACAGAAAACATTAATTTTTGATGAAAAAAGTGTATGAAAATTGCTATTGCTGACCTTTTAGTTATGATTCCGGGTTCTTGTTTCAGTCTTCTATGATTTTTTTTCAATAACTGAAATATATTCTATATTTCTATTTCACAAAAAAAAAAAAAAAAAAAGAATTGTGGGTATATATCTTGAAAATTTCATAGTTTCTCAATTTTTTTTTTTCCTAAAGACAACAGATCTGAACTGATTTTAACACATGTATTAGTTTAAAAGTATTAATCTGGAGACAATACAGGGAGAATAGAAGAATGGAAGAATAAAATCAGTTTCTATGACTTCTCTTAATAATATTCATACTAACCTCCTTCATATAATAGTTTGCAGCAGTTCAGAAAAAAACAGTTATCCATTAAAGATCCTAGGGCCATCATTATTATTTGCTAATTTTCCTATCATTCAAAACATAGTGTATTACACAATGATCTGTAAACAATAACTAAATAAATTATTGTTCAAGCTCCTTAATATTTAGAATACTTTAAGGGGATCTGCAAATTAACCTAATCCCTTACCACATGAGATGTCACCAATTCAGTTTTAACATGACATTCTTGTAATTTTTTTCTCATTTTCAGTGGTTCATAAGCATAGTCAAAACAGGAATGCTCATTACTTTTTTCTCACTTCTAAAGGGAATTGAACACATATATTATTGGAAATACAAATTCATGTGCAGAAATACTGCATACCTCAATTCATCTTCTTGGAGCTATATTTCTTTCCTTGATGGTTTCATGTCAAGTTAATGTCTTTCATCCATATGAACAATTAAAAAATAATTTTAAGCAAATGAAGAAAAATCAAGTACTGTCATATTTACTCATTGTATGATCCATCATATGACCTGATCTATTATATTTTCTATTACACAAAATCATTGTAGTTTGCAAGATATTTCTAAATGGTGAACAAAAGCTTTTCTCCCCCCTCTCTCCAATGTTCAGTAGAATTACTGTTAGTTTAGACAAAAATACACAGAAGCAAGGCCATGGAATGCTATGAAAATTAGATTAAATGTTTGAATACATTTTGGATTCTACTTCTATCTTAATATTAGCATTGAGTGTTTTAGGTAACATCTGCCCTGGGCTTAACAAAAGAGATAGGGTTGGTCCAAAGGGGCACCAGTGAAAATCCTAAAATAAATCTTGGTAATTTACAGTATTCAAACATTATGTGTGTGCCTGGTTGCACACTAAGGTTTCTGAAATAATGGAAAAAAATTAACTACTCATTTGGCTTCAACACTAATACTATTGGTGCCTATATTAATATTGACTCCAATATTAATACTATTAGATGGAATTCATCGCCTGACTTAGAAAACAATTTGGAAAAAATGGGCGAATTGCGAAGACACCACCACATGAGAACAGTGTGAATATTTGACCTATGAACATGACTGGAGATATTCCAGAACTTTCTGGATGCAGTCCTATTCCACATGCTCTAGGATAATGCTGCTTGAGCAGGGAGGTTGGACCAGATGACCCAGTGTGGTCCCTTCAAACCTGACCCATTCTGTGATTCCGTGACACACAAAAAACTTTCTCAGATATTTACAAAAGTCTTGTCCCTTCAAACTCACATAGATACTGATCAATAAAATATAAAAAAGTTAAGATGTTCTTACTTGCTTCATACTGGAAACTCTTAAAATAAAATAGCACTGTCTCCACTGCTCCATGAATTAGATAATTAAGTTGACTTTTACTCTAGATGTATACAAGAAATGGTTTTATCATTTTGAAACACACTTGGACCTTAAAAAAAAAAAAGAAAGATTTTCCCAATGAAGCACAGAACTTGCCATTAGTGAAAAATAGAGTTCACGTTTGCAATAACAGCACTATGTTAATCACACTAGCTTGGAATATCTGCTAATATGTTTGCTAATAGCTTGCCTGATCTTTCTGAAACTAAATATTTCTATGAATGTTAAGGAACACTGATTTTGTCCTTATATGTTGGCTTTTTTTTTTTTTAAATCAGTAATATGAAGAAATATCAATTTATCACTATGAAAATGAGGTAGAAATATTATTTGTGATTTGTACTATACAAATATAAAATCCACGGGGTCTTAATTCATCATTTTACCATTTATATAGTAACTACTGTTATACAATATTTAACACCAGGAAGTTAATTAAGAACTTGCATTTTCAGAATATTTTTGGGGAGCTTGAAAATGATGCATTCACTGGTTTATTGTAATTTTCAGCTTGAGATACTGTAAGTTCACGGTTCATTTGGTTATGCTATATCTGCATTTCATCTGCTCCATCTGCATTTAAGGGTTATACTCCAATAATTTTATCACAATCCTGGAAAATAATAGCTTCTGGGGAAAAAAATGTGAAAATTAAATATTCAGAGGAAAGAAGGTTGTTGAACGAAACAGATAAAGTAAGTGAACAAAATAATTTTGATTATAATTCGAATAATAAATTAATTAAGCAAATGAAAAAGTAAATTAAATTGCAATGACAGCAAGAAAATCTTGTCCATGGATAATTATTGGCATTGTGCAAGTATATCACTCTTCTCTGAGCTTTATAATCCATATGACCTTTTTCCTTATTCGTCTCTCTTTAACTTTGGTAAAGTAAGTAGAAAAAAAAATATTTCAGAGGTGGAAACAGCTCATTAGCAGTTGTGCTAGTGGTGTCATTCCATTCAGAAATGTTCAGCATGCTCTGATGTTTGGCTGTTATCTCACATGCATCACAGGTGCTCTTGCACCCTGCCAAAATCCTCCCTTTCTCCTGTTTTCACATATCGTCCTGACTGGAGAGTTTAGCATCTTTCCAACCTGAAGGATAATTTGATTCAACCAAACACTACCTTAGACATCAGAATATACTTAGAGAGTTATCAGACAGATGCTGCCATGCCTAGGTTGGACATAGGTGTTTCTTTTCCAAGCATCTGAGGGTGATACAGGCAGATACCCTGGCACTTGGACAACTATATAATTCAAAGTATCTTTGTTGAAATTATTTTTATAACCAAATAGATATCAAAAAATTATGAGTTTTATAGCTCATAGTTTAGTGTTTCTTTTTTTTACATGATTATTTTTTTCCTCAGCCATTACTTGTTTTTTCTGTTCTGTAACTACCTCATATAGTGACTGCCTCTTCTCACTCTTTCAATATTGTGAGAACAGAGAGCCCCATTCTGACTGTACCCACACTAGTACTGAAGACATGTAATAAATACATTTAAATAAATCTAACAGAAAATCTTCAATACCAAATTTTAAGACTTGATATTTTTAAGAAAATACAGCCATGTTTTGAAACCTAAGTTCTTATAGATCTGTTTCATTAGTGTAGCACCTGGAATAACCAAGCCTTTAATCTTAACCGTGACAACCTGAATTGGTCAATTCATGCACATGGCCTGTTTAATTATTAACAACTCTCTATAACTAAAACGAGTTATGTCATTGTGTTGTGGCTTCAACTGGGGAAGAGTTAATTTTCTTCACAGTAGACAGGACGTTCACCTGGGAATTTATTGCTGGACCATTAGATAAAGGCAAAGATACACAAGTGGCTTACTCTCCAATACCACTCAGGACCTGCCCGCAGACTCCTCTCTTACAGGGAGATAGTCAATTGTGTTCTAAAGCCAAGAGACGTGAGCAGCACAGCACACTCCTGTGGATGCTCAGGTTACCTGTCATGTGGACCACTATTTCCTCCTTGGACAGCTGACAGCCAGTCAGTATCACTATATCCATGCATATTGCATGAAACTCACCATTCAACTTCCTTTTTCCACCTCAATGCTCATTACGTGGTCCACTCAAAATTGAAAAGTCCCAAAGTATAATACTGAAAAGCAGCAAGAGAGGGTGTGGCAAGGAAGGGGACAAAGGAGATCTCATGACAGTCTTAGTTCTGTATATTTTATCTTTCCTACGTCCTTATTTAGGACAAATATTTTCCTGTAAAACCAGAAGTTTGGTGGAGCAAAAACACTCTTTTCATAGCAACTCTGCTGAGAATATAGCTTCTACTGTCTTCATACGAAAATATTGTTCAGCAATCTCAACATTTTGTATTTTAAACCAGAACATGAATTTAGAAAAATAATTACTAATATGCAAGCTTGAAAATTTCAGCTACTATTTTGAGGCACTGAATTTACATAAAAAGTTTTCTTTAAAGTAATTCTTAAAGCAATTTCAAATAACATGTGTTTACATGTTTTTTACCATTGCTGAAGTAACATGACATTTCAAAGTGGTACACAGTGATCTAGCTGCTCAACTGTCACTGGCATTAAGAGTCATACAACTTAAGTTCCTGTGCACCACGTGGAAAGATTACTGCCATGTGTCTCCATTAATCACATTGTGGAGGGAACACTCATATCAGTTTGGGGTTTTTTAAATTAAATTTGCACTTTAACGTTCCAAGTAAATATTTTAAACTATCTATTACTATCAATTACTGTACAGATACCCTCCCTCAATAAATTATTTTCTATGAAGTTTCATATTTTTCATGTTAGCTATGCCCTTATTCTTAGTGGAAAGCTCAAGGTAAAATTGTAATGTCACTTGGGACAGAAGAGATAACTAGCTATTTTATGATTTATTAGTTTTGTAGTGACAGCCATCTGCAGTCAACTTAATTACCTTTGTATTTTATTTGTCAAGCAAAGTTAATTTATTTTTTTTTTGTATGATTATGGTGTTTATCAGAAGTAAATTAGGCATTTTCATTCTGTGGATAGTCAGGAAACTTGAGGTAGAAGAGTGAGCTGATTACAAAGTGAAGAGGAAGGTCTTTGGGCACACTTTTAGTATACATTTTTTTCTGGCACTTTTGCTTCACTTATAAAGATGGCAGAAAATAGTCAATCTAACTCTATTAATGGAAATGCAAATGCTAGTCTGATCCCATCATTACTTCAAGTACTTAAAAACACTTGCAATGGGTAGGCATTATATTTCATAAAAAAAATTCATGAAAAAACCATCATCAAATCAATCTTACTTCACTTTTATCTTGCACTGCCCTCACTATTATTGATGAAAACACCAAAACCAAAATCTACAGCAAATCAGTGGACAAACAGAAACATAACTTTTTTTAGGGAAAACCATGTTCATTAGTTGAATATTTTCGTAACCATCTCTTCATGTCTCACAATTAATGTATCTTCTTGGGAAGTTATTTTAAACTACTGGCTCTCACTACTGGCTAAGCATATATGTTATTCTCAGTTTCTAGCACAATAAACTGTGTATTTTCCCTTAATCACTAAGTTAAATCGTGTCTTGATATACAGCAGTACACGTATATTTCATGTAATTTCCTAGATTGTGACAACTGCCCCCGTCTTTTCTTACTCCTATTTGATATCTGTAAACAATATTTCCAAAATGAGCTTTGCCAAAGCTAGCATTTTGAGTGATTGGATGACAGAAACAGGGTTACTCCTGCAGAGACTTAAAAATATGTAGCTCTCTGTTTAAAATAGGCTTCAAGATGCTTGTGAGATGGATATGGCTGCTGAATGAAAAATATTTCAACACCAGTTCAGAAGCTACTTATTGAATAAAACATATTCCTGTAAACTAAATAAATACAGTGTTTACATCAATTCAGAAAAAGAAAGATTGAATGTTGCAAATAACTGTATTGATTTGCTTTGGTCATAGCTCAGATACCAATGATACTGTCTATAGGTGTATTCCCCTGGGGATGAGGTACTTCAATCAATATTTTATTGGCTGTGAGCACTTTTTCAGTAAAAAATGTTGTATCATATTGCATTACATCATTTGCTAGTGTCTCCTGTCATTGGTTGCCCAGACTTTGTCCAAGGCCTTCAGTATATTGCAATCATGCACATAATTTGATGGATTTAAATATTGTTACCAAAATGTTTATATTCTGAAAGATTTGAATTAATGTTTCCCCTTCATATCCCTTGCAGCTTGAGCTGACACCTCTGAAATAATTTTTTCATTTGTCAAGGAGGAGAAAGCTTCCAGAAAAATATGTAAATGAATTATTTCTTACATGTATACATACATGGGAACAAGTTGAGACTGTGGAATTAATTCCTGAACGTAATCACAACATTTCCTTTGCAATAGGTTTAAATGAACCTTACTGCTTCAGTGGCAGCACTATTAATTTCTAAATACACAGGATATTTCTCACTATATGTCTCAAACATTTTCACATTCTGATTACTGTAGTAAAGAGGATGCTGTAAAGACAAATCTTAAATACACAGTAAAAGCAAAGAAATAGAGTAATTTCCATCTTTAGTCCTGAAAGTCCTAAAGAATTAAATGTTTGAAAAGTAAATTGCATTTTTTTATCATCATTACTACTGAATCTGGAAATAAAAAATGTTGGAGATGCGTTAGATTTCTGCACAGAAATATTTTACTTAATACTAATTTTACTTAATACTAATTTACTTAATACTAACACTCACTGTGAGTTGTAATTTATAATACTTAGAAAAATCTGAAAAACATATGGCAAATCTATTGTGGGTTCAGGTTTAGAGCAGACTCCTGCCTCTCAGAACTCCATTACAAGTAGCTTTTAGGCAACCAGATACTTTTTGTAAAAACCTGTCAGTGTTAATTGTTGGTCAGAAGGGACTGTATAGCAAACAAGGGAATAATTTTCTTTAGACGCATTCTGGAAAGGAAATACTAATCCTATTTCATAGTTCTCTAGCCCCATTGTTAAAATATTCAGTAAGAAAACTACAAGTCAGTAACTTCAACCTGTAGAAAGTAGAATCACATAATGTATTTATAATCTCATAAAAAGTAACTCACCAACTGCCAAGATTAACGAAATTCAAAAGAAAATTTTAAGAAACTGTGATCACTATAAAATATGAAAGACACTGGTTAGGTGTCTAGAATTTGATTCCTTACTGTAGCTGCTTAGCTACTATCCAAATACACAGAGAATCACAGGATAATACGTTGACCTGTCTGGTTCCTTGAAAATGTAGGTCAGGTGTTCACTGCCTGAAGAAATTACCTGCTAGGTGACTCCAGTTGCATGGAGCATTAGCTCAGCCACTGGCTGGTCATATATCACTGTCACATAGAGGAAAGACTGTGGTAAAACATGATAAAAGTGTGGAAAGTAATTACAAAGGAGGACAAAAAGAAGGAATCTATTTTAATTAAGCTACAAGGAAGTGTACTCGTTGTATATGTGTTTTTCAGGGGAATGGATTTGATAAAAGAAAAAAAAGTTTTCAGTGTAAAACTCCTATCAGTGTCCACAAGATTATCATCTAAGCTAAAGAGTATTGCAAAAATAAGTGTGCCATGATGTGATACACTAAACTACAGACACATGTTAACTAGGCTAATGTTATAAGAAGAAAGAAATAAGAATTATCCTATTGGTACAAAAATGTTGTTCTTATTTTGTAATAAAACTATAAGAGATTATAAAGATCTATAGTTAAAAAAACCCATGTGATATTAGAGAAGAATGGGCACTTCAACAAGTAATATAATTAATATCCTTGTTGGAGAATGTGTGTATATTTTTCTAGTCTTAGTCTGGCAATTATTTATGTGCAAATAAATCATATATCTGACATCACGTTCCACTCAAGTCATAGTAAGACAGAAAACCTGGAGTCCTGAACTGAGTGAATTAAGGTGTTACAACTATTTTGGGCTCAAAGGATTTTAAGCTCTACCATATCATTTTATGATTTGCTGAATTAAAGATTCTTCCTCTGCAAAGTGGCACTTTCGTTAATTAATTGCTGGACCTGAACAAAACATTTTTGTAAGTTACACTTAATTTCCTTACACCTGCAATTGAAAAGCTTTGCTTATGTAATATTTTTCCTGAAAAACTTTGCTTTAAAATTCAAGTCATTTGATTGTTTTGTAATGATTTGTAAAATGCCAGAATGAAGAGTACAAAGAAGAAATGCAAAACAACATAAAAAAAAAAAAAGGAATATAGAATCATAAAATGTGTGGGAAGAAACCTTCAAAGGTCTCATGGTTTATCCCCAGCCAGCCACCAAATACCACATAGCTGCACATTCACTCTGTCGCCAGTGGAACTGGGGACAGAATTGTAAGGGTAAGAGCAGATAAACTTGTTCTTTCCCCACAATCGAAAAAGTACCTTTACATATTGCATTGTTTTGCAGCCAAACTGGAACTATTCAATTTAATTTCAGTTTGAGGAAACTGAAGATACTGCATCATGTCTATCAATTACTTTTCTAATCTTCAGCAGCCTGGAAATGAATGCACTCATGACACTTGTTTCCTGAGTCACCATATGTTTATAAATATTATTGGCTGATCTGCTTGGGGGACAACATTACACACACACACACACACACACACACACACACACACACACATAGAAGTGGTAGAGGTCTTTGCAGCGTATCTTAGCTTCCTGCTCTGCCTGTTTCATATATAAGTCCATAAAAGAGGCAGGTAGAACCATGTAAGTAATAAGGTTAATCTGAAGACCAAAGCAGGTTTTCAGAGTAAAGTTATGAAGATAAGACTATGGGATATATATTTTGTTGTAGACTAAGCATTGGACTTGAAAAACAATATTTGGGAATATTGTATGATCGGGCTACTATTATCTTTGATCATACTTTATTATATTTTTCATAATTACATGGGGTATAGCAGATTTTGTATGATTGTAGAAAATGAAACAGCACTTTTTATTAAAAAAGAAAAAAGAAAAATGTAAATAATTATAAATGGGTCAGTGTAAGTTAATTCTTTGGTTAGGTTTTGGGAAAATATTTTTAAACTATATTTCTAAATGCCTAGAAGAGATATAATCAGATCCTAGTATGGAAATAGTTTTCTGAATATATCTTCTGAAACAAATCTAATATCTCTTTTTAAAGAATAAAAAAAATATATACAGCAAGAGTATTAAATACCACTGGCTATTGTCCTCATGCTAGATCTGCTTCTGCTGATTATTTATGTTATAACGTTAGATAGCATAGTGATTAATAAATTTATAATGGTTATAAAGGGAATATCTGTTCTTAGGTACAATCAAAATGTAGAAATTAATATGAAGAAATATATTCATATAGGTAGCAATAATCTAAAGATTACTGTGAGGCACTCACAAAATCTGATAAAGTATGTAATGATTTTACAAAAAAGGAAAAAAATAATATAGAATCTCTGAAATAAAATGTTTTATGCGCTTGCATTCCTACAAAATCACTTTTAGTTACCATAGAAAATTGAACTGGATGGTACTTAAGCCTAACTCAGTATGGACATTCTTATATAAAAGAGGAAGCTATGAAGACATAAAGATCAAATTGATCTCAGTTTTAGGTCCGGTTCAGTTCAATACATTTATCAATGATCTGGATTCAGAGATCGAATGCATTCAAGCCTGCTGATACCAAACTGGGAGGTGCTGTTGACTCTCTTGAGGGACAAGAAGCCTTGAGGAGGGATTGACATAGTTTGGAGCATTGCCCAATTTTCAGTGGTCTAAAAGTAACATCTTTGTCAATGTCTTTCAAACAGATCGGACAAATAAAAATATGTGTATAGAGCAAATGACAAAAAAGTCTCTACTAAGATGATGCCTTAGAGTTTGGATTTTTTAACTTCATTGATTTTAAAAGTAGTTATATGTAGAGCTTTGTGTAATAGAATACAGGCTTTTGCCCTTTGGCATAGCAGTTGCACACACTAAAGCCTGTTGCCCATTTCCCCTATCAATTCCCCTGAATTCCAGTAATGTGTTTAGTCTTATTTTCAAGGTAGAATTATAGAAAACACCCCAAAATCTACATAAGAAGATATTGACATAGACAAAGCAATCTTCAAGCCCAGAGTTTTGGAGAACCTCCAAGAACAACATATGTTCCGANCCAGAGCTTTGGAGAACCTCCAAGAACAACACGTGCTCTGAGGAAGATGAAGATGAGGAAGAGGGGGTCCCAAAAAGACCCCAGACCCAAATCCCCAGAGGTGTGCCGGGGGCAGAACTTAATGGGATTGGGTAGAAATCATTATAAAACTGTAACACCTGTGATCAGCGGAAGCCAAAAGCTAGCGCGCGCGGAACTTAGTATTTCCTAGAAACTTAGAAACTCATTAAAACCTTTTATTCCTTATCTTACCTCTACCTAATTTGGCCCGAGTTTTTTCTCCCAAACCATTTTAGGTACCAAGCTGTTGTGCAGAAAAATGTCATCAGGTGACCATAGTGGTATGTTTTAAAGTACTTTAGCATAGAATATGGAATAATCCATTCAAGTGTAAAGGACCAATTAGAATATGAGAACTACTACTACTATTTCTGAATCAAATTGAAAACCGTAAATATTTAAAGGAATGGGAGAAGAGGATAAAGGTTTCACGGGGAATCGTGTCGAACAAGTTAAAAAAACCCTTCATTATTAATTGCTTATTTTTTTAAAAAAAGTGCTCTGAAAGAGCAGGTGATAGAACATATACTGATAAAACTTGCAGTTTTATTACAGTGACTGTTTTTAAATTAAATGTAGACAAACCACAGCTGAGTAAGCCTTCTGATTGTTTCCTTGATTTGTCTGCTTGCCTTTGCATTCATAGTACTGATTTTCTACTTGCTTTTTTCATTTACACTGATGTGAATCTGTATAAAATTAGCCAGGTCTGAAACCATTTCTTGTAGATAATTTTGTATCCGAGAAGTGACTGGCAAATACTCCTGGATTTCTTTTCTGCCGTTAAACAGCATGTTCATTGTGCAGTTATATTAACCTTTGTTTGGTTAACATCTACAGTAAAAGCAGATATCAGTAAGGTTTGCCTATACTTTGTGTTGAACAGATGTCTGGAATTCTTACAATAGTGATATAAATTTTAGGTCTGCATGGACTGTTTTTGACCCAGATCACCCAAACCTGCAGCTACATAAGAGACTCCATAAACCTTCTTCTTTTACTCTTTTATTACTTATACAAGTGCTTAAAACAGCAATCTTCCTTCCTGTCTGCCTTCTTTTCTCTTCACTTTCTGGCTACCAAGTAATTAACAGAAGGAAAGGAAGAGAATTAATAAGTCTCTCACAGAATTTTCACAATATGAGTAGAACTGCAAGAAAAATAATTTTTTTGGTTTTTTTGAGAAAAGATTCCCCTACAGCCCATGGAGAGACGATGGTTGAGGAGAGGCAGTGAGTGATAGAGCCATTGGATGGGCATCTGGAAGCCGGTCAAGGTCAAGTCACAGCATCATTAAGAGTAAAGAATACAGAAAAGACCAAAGTAATAGCCAAAGAGACTCCTGGAGAAGCTTTAACTAGAGCATCACAAACATCTACAATAAAGAATGAGTCATTAACTCTTCAGGTGTATAAGAACAGATTACTAGTAGTTTACTGTGTATTACAAATGGAATAAGTAGAAACTAGAAGGGTAATCCAGAATTTTGATGATATCATAAGCACTTACGGTTTTTGTGTTCTGATTTATGGTATTTCAAACTAAACAACTCATGTTAACTGAGACCACCTTACTACCTGATACAAATGCAAATTTCACTGCAAATTTCTTTCATTTCTGATTGACCTACAGTCAACCCAGGTTTCGTGTTTCTGTCTTTCTCCTCTGTCTCTGAGTCCTGTGCTAGGAAAAACTAAGATGTACTCTTCAGCATTGAAAATGTACTTTACTTCAGGAAGATTGGAGCTCAAGTTACACATGATTTGGAGGTGTGCAAAATTATTGTGATACTTAAAAAACTTTACAAGTATTTGAATTTGAAAGTGGTCTCAGGCAGTATGAAGTGATTTAAAATTATTGGAGCACTTTTTGTAATTTGGAGATTAGTAGTTTACCAAATCAGAATGTGGGGTTTGTTTGTTTGTTTTTTAAAGCATAATGAATTATGAATGCACTTTTAAATGTTTGATCACCCAAGACTGGTTGTAGTGTAGATCAAATGTCAGGAGTCTAAAGAAACTACTGTGCTGTACTAATGAGAGTATTTCCATGGACTATTAACCTGCTTCCTCTACTGATTCTTACTACTATGATATATATAGCCAGATCTTTGATTTCACATTGATTTTTGCTCTTCTGACCCTTTAGCAACATAGAAATTATAAAGGTTTTAGCAGCTGGATCATGACTATTCTTTTTTTTTGTTCCAATATTACTTTACTTCTTCCACAGTTATCAGAAACTCTTTTTGCATATTGTTTTGAAACTGTCACAGTACTTTGTAAAGAGTGAAATAAAGAGGAGGATAAGAAGTCAAAGTTTCATGATCTCCTGATACGCCAGTGTTCCTGGAAAGGGAGAGCAGAAATCTGTTTCTCTTTCAATTCACCTGGCTTTCTCTATTTTTCTTCACTAGAGAGGTTTGTCTTTCCCATCCTCTCCATCCTTTCCATTCTCTCTGTATATATGTTTTCACATACATACAAAAGTGAATTTTTTTTTAGGCTTTGGTTGTTTAGTTGGTTGGTTTTTAAATAGAACTACATTGTCATGTAACAGTTATTTCATGTTTATAGCAAGAAAATTCCCCAAATTTAAAAGTTTTGTATATAACTCCATTAGGACAATAGATATGCATTCTCTTTAGGCCTTCAGCCCCTGCTCCTACAACCAATATAATTTCTTTCTTTGAAAACAGAGACAAACCTCACTTAGATATGGGATGGTATTTAGACTATCCTGGTTTGTATTTTTTGTTTGTTTGTTTGCTGAGCTTACTCTGTCTTTGTCTATATAATTAAGAAAGGAACCTCTTCAGCTTAGTGTCTTTGACGTGTCTGGCTATATAAGGCTTGTAGTAATTTTAATTTGATCTTTATCTTGAACTATAAAATAGCTTCCTGTATGATCTACATCTATTTCCATTGCTTATAGATCATCTGCTTGATAATTTCTGAGATACAAAGTATTATTCCAACTGTAATTGACACTATCTATGAAAGCATCAGTGTTTATTGTCTCATCTGTATTGTTTAGGAGTGAATACATATAATTTGTGTGTTTGTGATTTAAAGAAATCTAAGGTTCATCTTTCAGCTCCTTGAATGTTTAATTTTCATTCACATAATGATTTTTGAAAGCAGAATTTTGATGTGTTTAATTTATTTAAATTAAATAACCTTATTATTTCCATTTTCGCTATGATCTCGCCATTCAGCAAAATGAAAAATAGGAACTGAAATTACATCATCTCTTAATAGTTTTTTGACTATCTGATGAAGATATGCCTTAATTATTGCTGGTAGAAAAAATATTAAACCTGATATTATCAATAGTATTTGTAACCTAGAATGTGTTTCAAAATTTCAAACCTCATTAATGACATATTTATCGCTATTAGTCTAGGTAAACAGCTATCCCTTTCTAAATCCAGCCATCTGGGAATAGAGAAAATTTAAGCTCCATTTGCATAAAACATCTTTTAACATCTTACCTTACCTTAATATTTGACCCAAGCAAGTTCTATTTCGCTTATATTACCTTATTTATTTTGGATCTTTAATGTATAAAAAGTCTTCTTGTTCTTGAAAGCTCCCTTCTACGAAACATCAAATGATATTTCTACTATTCCCAAGGAACATGACCCTTCAAAGTTTGCATTCTGGGACATCTCTTATACAATTATATAAATGGTATTAAAAGCTGTTGAATCCAATTTGGTTGAGTTAATTTGGCTCAGCTGATCAGATTCAGAACACGTGAGATCTCAATTTAAAATACTTTGATTTTAAAAGGTTTTAGATGAAATTTGAATTTATTCTTGCGAATAAAAGAAAATTAACAAGCCATACTTACTAGAAGACTATTTTTAATAGTGAACAGCACCATTACTCGGTAGTCTCTAAGATTAGATGGTGATTTTTTTTTACTCCCCAGATCACTAAAATAAGCAACTTAATAATGAATATCTCTTTCTAACATAAAAATGTACTTGAAACAAATAAGTAATTTTGAATACCTTGTTAGAATAGCAAGTGAAGTATCATAGAAATATGATTCTGTCTGCATTGATTTTATTTGCTGGCAGAAAGTTGTGTTAAAAATAAACTTTCCATGGATGAGTAACACTCTCTGTCTAGAAAAAGGAGTCACTGCCCTTACTCTTACTCAGTTTCAGAAAGTTCTGGGCAGCAGCAAAGCCCTAGTGATAAACTGAGCAGATAAGGAAGTTGAAGAGCTTTCTTAGCCTCTCCCCTTCTCTAGTGCAAAATGAAAGATTTATGTCTCCCTTAAGAATTACATCATTTTCTATAGGGAAAATAATGCACTAGCATAGACTAGAGAAAACAATGTTATCAGAAGCAGCAGTTATTCCTGAATTCAAAGGACTACAGCATGAAGTTCTAATTTATAAAGGACAGCAGCAGCTACAAAAGGTTATCTGCAGTACCAGTACAATCTCCTAACCATTTATTCTACCTGCAGTTTCCTTTACCTGCAAATATTACAAAACAGGAAAAAAAGCTGCAGAACCAGTGAGAGCCTTCTGCACGTAAGGAATGTCCATGTGCATGCAAAAAGACATCTTCGACATTTTGGACATTATAAAAATTGCCTATATTAATATCAAGGAAAATACTTGACATGTTGAAATAGTAATGCTTAAAATTGGATTCCAAGTTACAATAATCACAGAGATTGTTAATACAAAAGAAGTTGTCATATTCTTTTATATATATAAATAAACATCATAGGAAATGTGAAGGAGCACAAAATACTTGAGAAATTTACTTAAATGGAGGGAAACATCAACAAAGGTTCTCTTCCTGTCATCTGAGACTCCTCAAAACTGTTTATTCTTTTACAAAAGATGGCCTTTATTGAGGAGTGTATACTGACTACTGCTAAATTGTAATCATAGGAAGATTAATTGAATTTAAACTGTTGCCTCAGAATATTTTAGTATTTCCATCAGAGTATACAACAAGCAAGTAAGAAAAGAGATAGAAAAGAAAAAAAGCTTTTTTGAGGAAGAGAACTGACTGACAAGACAGTGACACGAAGAAAAGAATTCAAATCACAATCTATCTTAGATTATATAATATGAAGTAATTTAACTGTACAGACACATCTGCTTCGTTAATTAAATCATTAAAAGTATTTCTGATGCCATTTACACATTGTTGTTGCTAAAGAAAGTGCTGAAAACTAAATAATAAAGCAAATTATTTAAGTATTCTAGAGTGTTTCATTTACTGTGAAAGAGATCTGGGAAGTGAGAAGTATCTGAGCATAGTATGAAATAGTCTGTAAAGAAAGTCCTAGATACTATAAGAAATAGTTTTGTGGTGACATTTGCCCACAGTACATACATATATACATAGTACTTTCAGACAGTACATCCCAATGTTTTAATTTCCACCAAGCTTTCTTGTTTTCTGCTTATAGGGAAAATAGTAATCTGCAATTCACCATAGCTTCTGGCAAGTAACTTTAATTCTTATGATCCAGTGAATGTCTGAAATAAAACATAAAATTACATTTAAATAAAAAAATAATAAAACAGAATAAAAATGCACTGAGGTTAAAACACTAAAAATTTAAAAAAGGAAAAAATAAAAAAGTAAATTTCTCATAATTTAGCACAAAAGAGAAACACAGTTAAACAAAACTGCAAAGTTCAGCTGTAAAGTAATGTTTGCATTAAACATATTAAGGGCAACGTAGAGAAATTAACTTTGTCAGAAAAAAAAGTCACAAGTGTATAGCATTAAAAATTTAGCTTGATATAATTTCACACAGAAGTTTAAACAAAAAGTGGAATTTTGAAAATTAGTGAAATCTAGGTGAAAATGCACTAAAATTTATGTTTCTTCTTAAAGTATTATGGCTGGATATGAGAAAAAACATCTCCAAACATCAAGTCTCATATGGAAAACCTTGATAGCTATTTTACGCTTTCTTATTTTTGATTAAAATTGAGTTAAGAATGTAACAGATTCATATATTTGTCACCATCTTGGGGGAAAAATGAATACTGTTTTGGATATAATTAACATTTAGTGAACTATGTATCCCCCACAACAAAAAAATTTATAGATCATCAAGTAAACTATTTGACTATAGTCCATCACTGAACTCAGAGATGAATTGAATTTGTTATTATTACAAGTTATAGTAAATTAGTCTATGTCTTGTGTGTAGGTTTGTATATGCATATATGAGTAATATGACTTTAGAAAAGTTCTTTTAAAAATCACTTTTACATTTTCTGAAGTGGCTAAGGCTCACAATCTACTTTATGGTTATTGACACACTACAATCTTCTGATCTTTCAAATTGAAGTTTGCTTTTTGAATACTACTGTTTTTGAAAGCGTAATTTCTGTAAGAAAATACTAGTGTGTATTTATGTAAGATTAGGAGGCACCTGACACATGTCCATTGACATTCTCCTTGGGAATGCATCCCTCCTCTGCCCTTTTCCAACTTCCTACCAGATGTAATAGACCCCAACCTTCTGTTCTAGATGGGCATAGCAGCCCTCTTGACCTCATTGCCCACAGATACTGCTGACAGTGACTGCTACTGAGAGCTGCGTTTCTGCAAACTTACAGTTTCCCCCTTAGTGGTGTCCGTCAAATTCATCTTCAGCTCATCCACATGAAAATGAAGTAGCAAATAAATGGAAAAATCTAGGCTTTAGGGAAGAAGATGTTTATATATAAAAATCATGCAATTGATTTAAAGATGCTATGCTTTTATTCAGTCTCATGAAATCAAAATCGTGGAGATTGTAAGGAATAACTTTTTTCTCAGCTCTTCAGATTTCTGTGGTGATGACGGTCTTGACAATATCTTTGTGAATTGCTTTTTACAGTCTAACAATGCAATGAGTTTGGTAATTGTAAAATGTAGAGGCTTTTTTTTTTCCCTTTAATTCAGTTGCTCTATGACATCCCCCAAACTAACAAATACAATATATTCAATTAATTCATCATACAGAGAATCAAAAAAGACAGGCAGTTTTATATGTGTGTAGTACTTCACAAAGTATAGTAATGTTCGGAAATGTTCTTATTCTACAAGATCAGGATAACATCTATTTATTCAGACTAAAAAATATAGCACACAATCAATTTAAGCATTAATGAATTTCACTAAATCAACAGATTTTCTGCAAATGTCCTCATTTGTAATGGATGAATTTACATTATCTCCTTTCTGCTTCATGAGCAGTGACTGATTATGACTTAATGTCTTGTAATACATAGGTACCAGTTTATTCGTTTGATGATCTTGTGTTATTGTATATCACCTTGTTACTCAAAGACATGAAGTGCTTGTTTTGTTCCAGTTGAATGTCTAAAGTGTTTTACATGACATTTAAATTTAATGAAATGTTGTATTGCTTGAATTACAAGCAAAGAGCACTAGGAAACACAAATGCAAATCTTAACTCCCAACAACAACAGACAACAGTTATCTAAGCAATTAATACAGCATCCAAAATGCCAGGTCTGCCCCAAGCACTCAGCAGAAGTAGAATTCATGAAACAAACCTGAAGAGAAATGCAAAAAAATCCCATCTTGCTTCACTAACTTTTGTACTTGAGAACTAAAAAAAAAAATAAAAATTATGATTAAAGGTTTCAATTACGTATATTTAGAATCCCTACCATCTTACCTGTGCATCTAAGTCATACCTAAACCTCTGTCTTTATTCTCTCACTGGCTGCAAGACTGCTGCATTCTGACATTACTTTTCTATATTGAGTAGATTTTTCAGAACATATTTTTTATTACTTTAAATTGAAATTTCTCATTTCTAAGCAAGTCCATTGTAACAGTCATTTTCTGTTTCCACAAGGGTTTTGGTGGAAAGAAAGTTCAGGTAATTAAAGTAATCAAAAAACAACAATGCAACAATGACCATGTCTGCATTATATTTTGTATTTCCTGACCATATTTTAATTTTTCCACATCCAAAACTGCTCTCATCCAAAATCTGTTGACTGTAATAGCACATCACTGTTTTTAGTTTGAAAGACTAAAATCAAATGTGTAATAAACTCAGGCACAACACAGTTAATAAGTTTGTTGGATCAGTAAATGTTTGAGTTGGAGCCCAGCACAGGACTGCTTCAAATATAAAAACCTGTGGGCAGAGTAGGAGCTTCAAACAGAGTTAATTAAAGAAGTCCTCCCATTGAGTCACAAGGTGCAGAAAGGACCTCCTCACTTTCTAAAGTCCTTCTCAGAGAAGAGTCTTGGTGTGGCTGGATCTAATTCTCAGCCCCAGACTTTGTCAATAGTCTAAGGATTATGCAGGTGTAATTGAACCTTTATGCAACTTTGTCCCACAGGGTTAAGGATGGCAAATCATATATATATATATATGTACACATTATTTATTATGATAATAATTAGATAACAAACCTTTATCAGGATTTTTTACTACACAGTACAGGAATTATAGATGCTATTATAATACAGTGCACTATGAAGCAATTTTGAAGCAATTATATTAAAGCAATATTTAAACTAGCAAAACCAATTATTGCATAGAGATTGATGTTACTCACCCATACCAATGACTGGGGGCAAATCTTTTTTGCTCAGCCTTGAGAAGTAACCCTGTGGGGAATCCCCACTAAAGGGAAGAATCTCCACAACACACGCCAAGGAGGGATATGTTAGAAGACCCTGTTGTTAAAATTTGAGTGTTAGCCATGTGTCTCAAAGCCAGCTGAGTCAGTCCATCAGCTTTAGATAAGTTATCAGTAGTATCACTTTTTTTTCCTTTATCTGGGTATTTTACCAGGTCTACTACCTCTTCATCTCACTATCAGGATGTCTAACTTTGGAATTGATGAATCAGACTGGTTTCAGCATTATTCAACACCAAAAGCAGCATGAGTTCCCTTCTTCCTTTACCACTGATAACTTTGCAGATAGGGCATTGTTCAAGTTGTTTTACCCCATTGCAGGCAGAGCATCCTGCTACAGGGAGTTCTTAACCATAGACTTTGCAAAAACCGTATTTCCTACAAGTGACTCTGAAAAGACACATCCAGTAATTCATTATCAAATAGAAACAGCACGTAAAATCTATTTTTGTTCTCTTAATACACTAAATCCTTGTCTCACTTAGCCTTGGATTTTGTTTCCAAATTAAGCAAACAAAAAAATTCTGAAATAACTGTCTGTCTGCCCGTAGAAGCATCCTCACTTACATATAAATTGGTTGCTTTTTTTCTAGTATTGCTATTTGAATTCTGCCTATCTGAGTCTCAATTATTTAGTCTTTAATTACCATTCTTCATAAAGTACATTTTTGTGAGACTTTCCAGCTAAATTAGGAAGGAGCTTGATACGAGTAGTTATAGATGGCTAAGAACGACAAAATAAGCTAGAGAAACACCTACTTAAATTTCCATAGTAACACACATCTAGAAACATGATAAACAAATATCCAAATACCTCTTCATTATGAAAACTAAAGCACAAAAGCAATTACCATGCCTCACGCTCTCAAGATCTACATGTCGCAAGACAGATCAATGTTATTTTTGCTTTTTCCACCAATAAATTATAGTTGATAATATTTCAAAAGGGTTTTTTTAATATAGTTTTTCTCTTTGATTAAAACATGAAAAAAATAGTGAGAATGTGGAGAAAAAAGGTGTAAACAGCTCTACAGATCATAGATGGGTTTTGAGAAATAAATATAAGCCTTTTATTCTTTGTTTTGTTTTAGCTTTGGATAATCTGTAATACAAATGTAAAAGCCTGTTGGAGATGAGCTTGCATACTTTCTCTAGTGACTTTTAGTTCTTGTGCTCAGAGGAATGCATGCCTGCATCAGTTCTGCCCTTACAGAGCTTCGCCTACTGAGTTCTGAGTGCATATCTGATAGAGGGTTTTTTTCTCTCACAGAAGGGAGGCTGCTTCTGTGCAACTACTTGTGCTGCGACCTGGTCTCAGCACTAAGATTCTGCTTTAATGGCAGGGATCAGCCCACTCCATCTTACATCTGCCTTTGTGGTAACTCTGTCAGTTCGCTGCAGCCTCAATACAGTGCCTTACATTATGCAGTACTCCATCATACAAATTTATTACTTCATTATGGCACAAATTGTTACAGGATATTATGGAAGCTAATAATTTCAATTGGTTTTATAAGCTGTCAGGAAAATTCACGGAAGAACAGGCCAGGCCACTGAGAGCTATCAAATGCAAAGATACATGCTCTGGAAGAGAAAGTCTCTTGAGCCATAGATGACTAAGGCAGAGTTGACTAAGACATAGGTTCCTTGTGTTCTTAATTACTATTTGTCCCAGAATATACTACTGACTACAGTTATATGCAAGATACTGAACTAGAACTTTCAATCCTATCAAAATATCATTCTGATGTCATTTAACTTCCAACATCAGATAGGCTTGATTTTTTCACAGTGGAAATGTCTTTTTTAGTGATCCTTGAATAATACTGCTTAAATTCCCATGCTTTTTTACACTTTTTTTCATTTATATACATCAAACCAAGCAAATACCTTCAAAACCTATGATTCACATTCATTTGGTATTACCATAATCAAACACTAGATTACAGATTTCTCTGAAATGTTTTGTTCCACTCTAGATTCAACACAGCTTCCACTAGAGGGAAAAAAAAAAAAAGCAAAAGTAGGTAAGAAAGGTAAGAAACTAGACTTTTCTTTTTCTTTTATGTGTCTGAATTATACACTGAATTATATAATGCCTTAAACTTATGAGTAAGGAAAATAACGACTCGGGGTGGCACCCGGGTCCTCACTGACTTGGAGGGAAATGTAGATAACAAAGATGAGGAGAAAGCTGAGGCACTTAATACCTACTTTGCCTCAGTTTTTACCAGTAAGACAGGTGGCCCTCAGGACAGCTCGCCTCTGGAGCTGGTAGACAGAGATAGGAAGCCAAATAGCCCCTTTGTGTTCCAGGAGGAAATAGCTGGTGACTTACTGAGCCATCTGGATCCTCACAAGTCTATGGGACCAGATGGGATCCATCTTAGGGTGATAAGGAAGCTGGCAGAAGAGCTTGCCAAGCTGCTCTCCATCATCTTCCAACAGTCCTGGCTCACTGGAGAGATCCCATACAATTGGAAATTGGTGAATGTTACCCCAATCCACAAAAAGGGCTGCAAAGCTGACCCTGGCAACTACAGACCTGTCAGCCTGACCTCGGTGTCTGGCAGGGTTATGGAACAGATGATCCTGAGTGCAATCATGCAGCACCTTCAGGATGGATAAGGGATCAGACCCAACCAGCACAGGTTTAGGAAAGGCAGGTTCTGTCTGA
>VYXB01003463.1:84217-126360 GCA_013397135.1 Pachyramphus minor | reverse complement strand
GCCCACGGTGATGGCCGGGCAGCGGCAGGACCGGGCGGAGGAGGCGGTGCTTCCTGCCGCTCTCACCGGGGAGGAAACCAGCCCTCCCGCGGCGGTGTGGTCGGTACCGGGAGGGGTCCTGGCTCCTCGGTAAGCGACATCGGTGCCCTCATCGCAGCCTGGGTGAGGCCGGTTCAGAGCAGCACTGGGAAAAGGTCTTCCAGGCTAAAATAGAGACGAAGCAAGTTTCTCCTCTCGCAGAGCATCTGCTTCCCAGCACCCTCGTCCCCCGGAGTCCGGGGATCAGTGCCAGGTCAGGGCCGGTGCATCCCGCGCCCTTCGCAGCTCCTCTGCATCTTTTTGGCCATTTTTGCAGCAGCCTTTCCTTCCCTTCCTTCCCTTCCCTTCCCTCTGTGCTGTTTCCATCACGCTGGTTTAGCCCTTGGGTTTAGCTGGTCCTGGTTCTGGCACTGACTGGCAGCTGCGTGGTGCCTGTCGAGGGCACTGGTTCCGTCGCTGTCACCTGGGTCTGGAGGCTCATTCCAGGTGTTAGAGCCCAGGCTCTGATGGGGTTTGGCCTTCAGAGCTGCCCTTGGAGCCTCCCGGCTCTGGAATGCCAGCCTGGCTCCTATGCACAGGAGGCTGCACTCTGCCTGTGGGATTTTGGATGATGTGCACCTTGTCAGAGACATTTTTGAACGTTATTGTCCCTTAATGGCTCTTTTTCAGTCCTTAAAAATTCGTGGGCTTTGGTGGGGACAAGCCTGGTTGTTGTGGGCAAGTGAGGCTTTAGTGACACCAGTTGTCCAGCAGCTGGGACCGATTATCACAGCACTGCCCAGTGTGCAGCAAACTTTTATTTTTTTTCTGAAATGAGGATGGGTTTTCTCTTTTTTATTTCCAATTCATCGTGCCGAGGACATATAATTACGTGTGGTGTTACTGTGTCTTTAAATCAGCTTAAGCAAATGCGTGTAGGCAAAGCCTGGCTCAGCTCCGCAGCGGCCGGGGCTGCTGTGCAGGCAGCGGGGACCAAACCCAGCTCGGGGCCACTGTTGCTGGGCACTGCTCTGCCCAGACAGCCACAGAGATGGCCTGGCTCATCCTTGCTGGATTTTGTGCCACTCTAGTCATTCCTGGTCCATTCTCCTACAGTTTCTGACCTTTGAGTGAGTGGTAACATAATATAAGATAAACTGTTCTCTTTCTTTCAGTTTCTAGTTTAAAGTTTTCCCTTGCTGCCTATGGTGCCTGCTGCAAGTCCTGTGAGAGGGCTGTTGTGGGGCTTTTGATTCAATTTTTTCTTTAATTTTTAATTTTTTTTGTCAGAGGATTTTCCAAAGCAGTGCTTGGAGCTGAGGTGCCCCGAGCAGCTCTCGGGATTGGCACTCACTCCGGCCCTCTGCACCTTCAATGGACACCAGGCCATCACATATCAAAGCAAATATAGTTCCTTGCCTGTGTTACTAATGGCAACAAAGAATTGCCAAAGTGAACAAACTATGGCAAGGGAAGGGAGACCTGCCTGTCACTGCAGACTGTTCCCTTCTGGCCCACCTGAGCGCCGGGAAGAGCCACAGGGCACATCCCACCTCATTCTGCTGCTCCCAGTCCCATCAAAGTGGCCGCCTGCGCTCCGAGCACCAAATCCCACTTGAGTTTCCAGCAGCTGACCTCATTTTATATTTTGTAACCATCCAGGGGATAAAACCCCCTTTCCTTTAAGGCTTTGCTGCTCTGGGAATGAATGTTTCAAAGGTGTTTCCCGCAGGTGTGTTTCCAGGGTCAAAGTGCATCCCTCCCGGCCTTCCGCAGTGTCCCCTGGCCACAGGAGCCACACGATGCCATGGGAGGGCAGCCACTGTGTCCTCCCCATCTCCTGCTGCAGGGGGATGTGGTGGCCTTTCTCCTGTTCCATACCCTAAGGCTGGGAAGTCCCTTTCCTTCCTCTGGCCCACTCAATGCCAGCGCAGGCTGAGGCACCACAGACGGGGCAGCATTTACTGTGTCCCTAAAGGCTCCAGAGCAGCTGAGCTTCACCAAGTGACTGGGAGCAGGATCCCCGGATCTGGCTCATGCCCGGCTGCCACCTGTGCAGGGGGAAAGGCAAAGTTGATGTTCTCTCTGGGTGAACTCGTGCTGTTGGCTGAGCTCTGGCAGTGGTGCACGTTGCTGCTGGTTGGGTCTTTGCTTGGTGCTCTCCTACCTGTGTTGAGGGTCATGTGCCTGCCTGGAGCCAGGTGGAGGGAATCCTTGTGCTGGGGGGTTTTAGGAGACTGGCTGCTGGTGTTTCAGTACCTGTCACCTCACACTTGCCTAGGCAGAGTGCAGTGGAGACAGTGTCCATCGCTTGGTGGGTAGCTCATGTGCCGAGGCTGGGATGGGGGAGAGAAAGTGTGAACACTGTGACATCCGAGTGGTTTTAGTACTTGGAAATGTACAGAGCAGGAAAATACATGGAAAGCTTCTTGTGGGTGGTCAGGGCAGCATGGTCCTACAGAGGAATGTGTTTGCAACATGGAGAAGTGGCTGCCTCTGGGAGGAGCAGGGAAAAGCCCTCTTCCTGCACTGGTGGGCCTGGCTCCACCCCAGGTACCGTAAGGTGGACGCTGTAGGAGGTCATGGCTCTGGTTAATCTGGTCAAAGTGAGTTAGACCAGGTGGCAACATAGCTGTGCCATCTGTAAGGGCAAACACCAACAGCACCAAACTCCCCAGTGACAAGCAAACCCTTGGCTACTTGTGGTGGGCAAGTTGGTGCCAGCCTGAGAAGTTGCTTTACGTTTGCCAAGGCAAGGGTTGAGAGTTGAGTCAGGTCAGGGATCTGATCTGGCTGAGGGATCTCTGTCATTGGGAGGGATGGCTTCTGAATCTACTTTGCAATGCCTTTACAACAGCCTAACAGTGGGGTGGGTGTGAGTGTGAGGGGCAATGTTGCAGTTAGGAAAGTGTCACCTCAGGCAACTCAAGTTGGGATCCCTGAGAGCCAGGGCACAGACAGTGTTTAACAGGGGTCAGCACAGAGATGACATGGGCTTAATTCCCATCATCAGTGGGAGCTGGTAGGTGAAGGCCAGGGGAGCCTGTCCTACAACCCTGGCTTGGCCTGCACTGAAACGATGGTTGTCTTGGCACTGTGGGGATTTTAGTGCAAGGAGGATTTGTGTAGAGATAGTGATTAGAAATTAACCATTCCTGAAGACCTTCAACTCGGGAAACTTGTTTCCATCACCATACAGTGGTATTTCAGAAGAGAGTAAGTTCTTGACTTAATCCAAGGGAACTTCCACGTGTAGCCAAGTGATTGCTAACCTGAGTAAAAAGCAAGCTTTCACTGCAAGCACAACGTCTTCTGTTTTGCTTTTCCTGGAGCCTGGAAGAGGCAGGTCTGCAGAGTAGCATACTCTCCTTTTCCAAAATGATGAGAGGTTTTGCCTTAATTTAAAAAAAAAAACCTTTTCTTTTAATTCACCATATTAATTTCATTGCAAACCTCTCTGAGGATTTGTCGTTGGAGGTGAGCATGTTCTCGCAGTTTGCTCGCAGTTCTTAGGGCACATTTTGTTTTGGGAGGTGAAGGTGCTTTAATGCCACACAAGCTTCCCTGTGCAGAATGCTGCGTTGATGTTCTTACTTCATTCTAAACTCGTTTGCTTTGGCGTTAATTAGAATTGGCTGAGCACCTATTTAGCTAAATCAAAATAACACTGTGGTTTCATATACACTTCCTTTGGCAGATGTTGTGGATTAAGTAGAGTCTGTGCCAGGCTGTGCCCTCTCTCCCTCTTGGTGAAGCTGACCTAGGAGCTGGTATGGGTTAAAAGCAGTTCAGCCAGGAAAAAAATAAAGGAAAAACGGGTTTTAAACAGAAGTCAACTGCCTGGTCAAGTTTACCTGGACACTGCAGGACTTCAGTGACATGGCTGAAGGGGTGAGGGGAGAGAAGGGCTTCAACAGTTCCTTCAACATCTTCTTCTACTCGAAGGCAGGCACGTGAAGCCATGCCCTAGTTGTGTTCTCCAAGGGTTTCCTACGAGTTTAATTACATCCCTTTAAAGTCGCTTCCAGCTGCACCAGTGTAGATGGGAGATTTGCTCAGTTTCCTTGTGTCAACTCGGCTGACAGTGCTCTGACCCAGGGAGGCTGTGGTTGCTCTCTCTGGTTCAGCGTTGTCTGGGGAGGCTGCTCATCCCTACATTTCTCAATGAACTTCCTGGTCTGCCTTCTTAAGGATGCTGTTGCTCCTCTGGTTTGTGCTTGAGCCCACATCTGGCGTTTGGCCCCTGTTTTATTCCTTCTCTGAGTCCATATCTGGATTCTTTTTCTCTTCTGTTCTTCTTCGTTCCCTGCAAAATGCCTGTCTTTGGCACGTGTCCCACATCGTCCGTAGAGGATAGAGGCCAAGAATCCATGAAACCGTGTTGATCTCTGTCTCTGTGTCCTCCCAGCTCTCCTCTTGTGGCCGTCATGCCTGCTCTTTGGACCAGCTCTTACTCGAGCATTCCAAATGTGCTGTTTCTCCCAGCTCCTCGTACCACCCCATTATCACTCCTCCCTTGCCAGACCTATTCCGGGGTCATGCCTGATCTCTGCTTGTCCCCAGCTCCTGCTCCACGTTGTGCAGCCACACATATCCCCTTCCCCCGTTGCACAGAAGGTCCCTTTTGATTCCTCCCAGAACATCTGTCCTGCTGCTGTGCTCGGGGGCAGAACCTTCCTCCTCCCCTTCTTTCAGTTTAGCCTAAGATGGTGAAATCCCCGCAGATTGTTTGTTCCCCTATTTCCTTTATGTTGCATTTCTCTCCAAGCATCGAAAGACTCCTCCCCTTCCTGCTCCAAGCCACCTCGTTCTCTTTGGGTATGACCCTGCTCTCTGCCTCGGCGTCTGCCTGGCTCCCCCGTCGCTATTGAGGATTTCTCCCGTCTCACAGTGTGTGTTTTTAGCAGGTTTCCCCTCTTCCCCTGACCTCTGATTTCCGTACTCTGTTTGCTCACTTGTGCCCTTGTACGTGCAGATGGGTCCGTTGCTTCTCTTTGGCACACCAGCTGCCTTGCCCCCGTTTCTCCCGTGTGCCTGGTCCTTTTTTCCTCTCCGGAGGATCCCCACTAGTGCGTTTAGGCTGCAGCCAGGGCACCTGGGAGAAGCTGTGCTCGGGGCAGCCGTTCAGTCCCGCTGCTCGGTCCCTCGAGCCGCTGGCCAGAAGGTCCCTGTGTGGCTTCTTTCATGGCACAAGCTGCTGCTCGTCCCGTGCAGAGCTGGTGTCACCAGGAGTTTGTCAGGGAAAAGACATCCGACGGAGGTTTGGGATCACGTGCTGCTTTCAGCTCATGCCCACTCCCACCGCTGCACCGAGAGCATTGCTGTGGCTCTGTGCCTGCTTTACCTCTGGGGTTTAGTATTTCCCTGAACCTCCTTGATAGCATCTCTCTCCCTTTTGCAGTCAGTCCTGCTTGGTTCGGCTGAGTCCACTTGTTAGCGCAGGAGATCCTCTCTCTTCCTGCGCTGCCTTTTCCCTGGAGCAGCAGAGCTCCTCAACGCTCCAACACCCAGTGCTGCACGATTGGCTGCGACGCTCTCCCCTGAAAGCTCCACCCAGCCGACAGTGCGTCGTGGATGCTCCCGAATCTCTGGATTCCCTCCTGTTTTCCGTCCGTAACTCCACAGAATACCAGCCCTTTCCTCACGGAGACAGGGGATAACCCCTTGGCAGCACTGTTGGCAAACCTGTGCTCCCTCCAGACCCCCCTTTATTTGAGGCTTTGCCCCTTGGACCCGCCACGTGCTGCCTTAGTCCTGTTAAGCCTCGGGGGTGTCAGTGCTGTCACAGACCATCGCCTTGGTACAGCTCTGCCTGGCAGCTCCCGGCACTGGAGGTTCCTCTGGAGGGAGGAGAAAAGTGGGGGAATGTTTTGAGGGATGTGTGTGTGTGTGTGTGAATGTGTGTGAAGGCGTTTGTGTGAAACTCTCAGGGTAGCCAGTGGTTTTCTGGCAATAATGTTATTTAGTGCAAGGATGAGAGGATGGTGGATTCTGTCCCAAGGCACTGCTGATTCCTTCTAGCCCTCTCCCAGACTTGTGGCATCCTGGGGCATCCCTGCCTGTCTGCCTGGCAGCGAAGCTGGGGCAGGAGCATGGTTTAATTGATCATCCTGGGGAGAGTTCCCAACCCTCCGTTTCCCTTTTGCAGGCAGAGCGGCCCCTCGAGCCCCAGCAGGTCCCAGAGGGCGAGGAGCAGCTGTCATGATCTCTACGGCACCTCTCTACAGCGGAGTGCACAACTGGACCAGCACAGAGCGGATTCGCATGTGTGGCCTCAACGAGGAGAGGTGAGGTGCGTGGGCGGCGGGAGGGGAAAGGAGAGAGGAAAAAGTGACTTGCTGGGGTCTGAAATGGCCTGAGGTGCAAAAGAGCTGCAGGAAGGGGTTGGATGTGTTGGCCGTGATGGCGTTTTGGGAGGGTCCCCACACCTTGCACTCCAGCAACGTCTCTGCAGAGGATCTGTTGCTTGTGCGTGGCTGTGTTGCCTCCACAGCTTTGGTGGTGACAAGGCCAAGTTGTCTGCATGTGCTATGGGCTTTATCAGACCTGTGCTCTCTAAACCTAAGGAAGGGAAAGATCTTGAACCGAGAGCTTTTGGTGACCGAGGAGGGTTTGTACCAACCAAACGATCAGATGGGAGAGTTGTGACTTGCCACCAAACAGGAGATTAGGGAGGATTAGTGGCTGGGAGGCAGGATCGATCAAACCAAGCTCCTGGCAGTCCCCATGGCTTTGCATCGCCTGTTTATTCCCGTGGCTCGGGGGTCTTGTTCTCAGAACCGACCAGTTTGTGGCTTCCTCAAGCCCATCACGTGTGTTCCCCTCCTTTGCCGGAGCCAGGGAGGTTTTATGTGCGCAGAGGCAGCGCGTGGCTCTCATTCCTGGCCGGGAGTGCCGAGGGTTTTGGCGGGGCGTCCCCCGAGGCCGCTGGATCAGCGGTGGGCAGGGACGAGCCCCGGCTCTGGCTCGGGGCAGAGCTGATCTGCCGCCCGCAGCACCGCCGGGCGCCCTGCGCCCTGCAGATAAGGGCTGCGATGGCGATACCCGCCGAACCTCTCGGCGCCGCTCCGAGCTTACAATAGACGTCAAATTTTGGAGTGTCTGGGCAGGGGGGGGTGCTGAGCGGGCGCTCCCTCATCCGCTATCCGCATCCCATCGCGGGCAGCGCTTGTGCCCGGTCCCCGCGGGCCCTACCCCACGGGCGGGCACCACGGGCTGCCCCGCGGCCGCCGCCCCGGGAGGAGCCTCGGCAGGACCGAGCGGAGACCGCGCACCGCCCTCGGGGCTGCCCCGGGTGGCTGTCGGGGGCTGCGGGGGGGGTGTCCCTGCAGGTATCGGCGGACCGGGAAGCGCCGGGAAGCGCCCGGNCGGCCCGGCCCCGTCCGCCATCCCCGCCCCGCGGCCTGTGACGGGCGTCCGGGGGTGCGCTGGGAGCGGCGGCGTGGTCGGGAGCGCCTGGAGAGACTGAGCGAGCTGTCATCGACCCGAGGGTCTGTGCGGGTGGCACGGAGGCAGCCGCGAGCGGGGTCCCGGGTACGGAGCAGGGTCCCCGTGTAAGGGGTGTGGAGTGAGATCCCGGCACTGGGGGTACAGAGCCCAGGGAGGAAGCTTGCAGCCATAGCTCGTCTCTGACTTTGCTGTGAAAGCCCAGGATGTAGGGACCAAATCCAGCTGAAATCATGTCATGAACAAAACCCAGACTTGATCTGTTTTGTCCTGGCACCGGTAGCTTTTCCCAATGTCCTTTAAACACCAGGGAAACGCTGTCCAGTGGATACCACGAGGGCAAGAGTGTCCCAGGGAGGTCACAGTCCTTGTTCTGAATCCAGACTTTCCACTCAGGAATTGTATTCCAGAGAGGAAGGGTCAGACATGCTGGTTAGCAGGATGTGGCAAACTGGGATGTTTGTGGACACCCGCTGCTCCTGTCTGGGACACCTGAGCCCAGAGAGCTTTGGCACTGGAGGGAGATCCCACAGCCAGCTTTGCTAGGCTGGGTGTACTGGGGAAGGGGGCAAGCACGAGGAACAGGAATGAGGTGCCTGTGGAAGGAGAGACAAGCAGGATGGGACTGGAAAGGTGTGATGGGTCAGAATGGGAAACAGTGTGGCTCTGTAACACAGAGCGGTGGGGAGGGCTGGGCTGGCCCACGGTGAGGCCAGGTGGCTGTGGGTAAGTGCACAGCTGCTGCACTGTCCCACACAGGGACAGGGAGGGATGGGATGCCGGGGAGGGTATTTTGGGGTTTCGTAATGCTGTGTCTTTTTCCTCACCTAGGAGAGCCCCCCTTTCTGATGAGGAGTCTAAAACAAGCAGCTCCCAGCACTTGGGGTCTCAAGAGTTTTGTGTCAGCAGCAGCCTTTCCGAGGTGAGCTGCTTGCCTGTATGGCGGGGTCCAAGAAGGCCATTCCCTGGTGGAACAGGCCAAGCAGAGCTCTTTGCTACTTCTGCCTCTGTGTCCTGGGTAGGCAGAGCCTGCCTGCTTCTCTGGGAGCCACTTGCACGGCTCCCAGGAACACCTTCTCCCTTCTCGTTGCAGGTGGAGCTCACAGCAGTCAGCGGTGGTAGCAGCAGTGCCCAGGGGCTGGATGCTGATGGCAAGGGGCAGGAAAAGCTTGGACCCAAACTGGAGGAGCAGCCACCTGATCCCAACCCAAACCCGGAGAGCGCAGGAAAGACTGTGACAGATGATGCCCTGGGCCCTCTGGCAGGTCAGGGGGATGGCAGAGGGCAGGAGCCAGCAACCCCCAGAGCTGTGGAGGAGGAGAGCAGTGGTGCTGACGCTGCCTGGACACCAGCAGATCCTCCCAGTGACAAGCAGGCTGATGCTGCCCCAGCCTGCTCCATGGCTCCAGAGAGTGAGTCTGCAGGGAAGGAAAAAGCCCCACCGAGCACTGCAGCACAAGGGCCAGGTGTGCTGGCAGAAGGAACGTTGTCGGTGGTTGTCTCCAGCTGCAACACCTCTGCCTCCACTCCTGCCACCTTCACATTGAACAGGGTGTGCTTTCCCCCGTCTCAGGCCCCTGCTATGCAAAAGCTGCCCCTGTCCTTCCAGGCTGGTGCCGTGCTAAGCCCGAGCCAGTCACTGGTGTACATCCCCCCACCCAGCTGTGGGCAGCCACTCAGCGTGGCCACACTCCCGGCCACCCTGGGGGTCTCCTCCACACTCACCCTCCCTGTCCTGCCTCCCTACCTGCACGAGCGTTGCCTGCCAGGCATTATCGCTTCCCCAGAGCTGCGTTCCTACCCCTACACCTTCTCTGTCACCAGGCCCTTGGCTTCAGATGCCAAAGTGGTGTCTGTGGAGGTGAATCAGCTCAGCTGCCCTCCACCCTCGGGTGGAAGCAGTGCCCAGGCTGTGGCTGAGAGTGCTCCCCTGTCCAGTGCTGGCCCGGCCCTGCCCTCTGGCCCGGCCCTGCCCTCTGGCCCGGCCCTGCCCTCCAGCCAGGCTCCACCAGCAGCACCGGGTGGGAGTGCCGCTCCCTCCTCTGGCACCACCGCTCAGGCCAGAGCCCCAGCAGCTCCCGAGCCACATCCGCCGGGGGCTGCCACTTCCCTGTCTCCTCTGAAGTCCCCTCCCCAGCTGGAGCGTGAGATGGTCTCATCCTCAGAGTATAGTGAGATGCCTCTCGATCTCTCCTCCAAGTCCAATCGCCAGAAACTGCCCCCTCCCAGCCAGCGCAAGACCCCCCCCATGCCCATCCTCACCCCCGTGCACACCAGCGGCAAAGCCCTGCTCACCACCGTTCTCTCCAAGTCCCAGCGCGCAGCCCAGGCCACAGGCAGCAGCGTCACCTCGTGTCTTGGCACCACCCCGCCCTTGGTCATCTTCCCTGAGTTCCTGCGCAACGGTGAGCAGGGTTCCTGGGTGAAGAACACCACACTTATCAGCACCATTCCTGGCACCTATGTCGGCGTCGCCAACCCAGTGCCCGCCTCGCTGCTGCTCAGCAAGGACCCCGGCATGAGCCTCGGCAGGGACCTGCGCCACCTGCCCAAGCAGGAGCCCATCTCCATCATCGACCAGGGCGAGCCCCGCAGCGCCGGCGTTCCCTGTGGGAAGAAAGCCAACCAGGTCATCGCAGAAGGACAGCAGGATCCTGCCAAGAGACTTCATGGTAGAGTTGCTCCAGGAGCTCCTTTGTGTCAGTCCAAGGACATCTCCACCTGGAATCCCATCCAGGGAAGTGTCTACCCGCGATGCCCTGTCAACGGAAAACCTTCCAATCCTCAGCTTCTGCCTCTGGGCTGGTCTCCTTACCATCAAACCCCTCTGCTTTCCATCGGCATCTCCACGGCAGGACAGCTGCCCCCTAACCAGAGCAGCCCCTGCAAGCCAGCTGGAGCGGGTGAGCTCCCGGCATTCCCGAGTGTGCAGCCCACAGAGCCCAGCGCGGCCGCCCAGAGCCTGCCGGAGGGGCTGCCCCGGCTCTCACCTCAGGAACGGGAAACTACAGCCAAGAGCAAGACTTGCCGGGTCTTGCCCAAGACCTACGAGGAGCCGGGCAACCCAGCCCCACTGGAGGCAGGTCCAGCTCTTCAGACCAGTGCTTTGGATGGGAAAGGGGGGACAGGAAAGCTGGACAACGCTCCGAAGAGTCAGGAGTGCACTCAGCCGGAGGCTGGCTCTGGTCAGGAGGGCAACGCACAGACTGAGGCTCCCCAGGGGAGCTGTAGCCTCAAACAGTCAGATGCAAAACCCAAAAACCAAGTGTTAGCGGCGTATTTGTCGCACGACCTGCCCGTGGCTGGGCAGCAGGGCCCGCGGGTGGTGCCGGAGGTGCCCGCGGAGAGCCAGCGCAAGGAGCCGGGCTGTGAGGGCTCCCAGGAGCCACCGGCTGTGGAGCCCCTCCCTTGTGTGCGGCAGGTGGATCTGTGCAGGGTCAAGAAGGAGCGAGTGGAGTGTGACGTGTCCTTTCCATCTGTGACCTGCCTGCAGGCCGGGGCTGTTCCCCAGGCCTTCACCGAAGCCAAGCTCAAAGGAACGGGACAGATCAAGCAGGAGGGCAGCACACGCTGCAAGGCCAAGCGGCAGCACGATGGGGATACCAGGCAGAGCCACAAGAGACTGAAGTGCCAAGGGCAGGATGGCGAGGGGTCCCCGAGCAAGTCAGGGAGCCGGAGCATGCATGGCCGGAAGGTGGGTGGGACAGGCTGGGACTGCTGGGTCATGGCAAAGGTGGTGCTGGGGGAGAGGAGGGAGCACTCACGGTGGGGGTAGCTGAGAGCACAGGGCTTTCTATCTATGCTCTGGGCATTGCCTGGCTGTGGGAGAATGTACCTGTGCCACAGGTTATCCAGGGAAAAAAATGGATCTGGAGTGTCAAAAGCGCTGGAGGGCACCAGTGTGATGAGTGGGGGATGGGGTTTTTTCTCTTCTTCTGTGCTGCTCCAGATCGGTCAGTTGGCAGCTTCAGCTTCAGCCTGTGTCCTCCCTTCACAGTGGCAAAAACACCACGACAATCCGCATGAGCTCGGCAAGCGGGAAGGCCGAGGCAGCCTGGGCTCCATCACGGATCACAACAGCCTCAGGGTAAAGCGCAAGCGCAGGAAGCCAGCGAAGACTGAGTGCCCATCTCCAGCACACCGTGGGGACGGCCATGAGGAAGGTACTCTTGGCATGGGCAGGGCTTTGCTGCAGGGTCAGGCTGCCTGAGTGACCAAACAGATCCCTTAAGGGATCCTAAAGTTCATCTTGTTCCACCCCCCTGCTCTGGACAGGGACAGTTTCCACTAGCCCAGGTTGCTCTATGTCTTGTCCAACCTGGCCTTGGATGTTTCCAGGGATGGGACATCTCACACCTCTCTGGAGAACCCGTGACAGTGTTTTACCACCCTCATTGTCAAAAACTTCTTCCCTATATCCAACCTAAACCGATCTCCTCCAGTTTAAAACCATCTCCCTTGTTCCATCGCAGCAGCTCCTGCTATGAGGGCACTGCACTGCCCTTCCCAGGCTACAGGCCTGTATGTGTTTTCTCAAGGCTTGGTTTTCTGCACAGGTTACCTGGAGAAGAAGCCCAAGAACAACTTTCGGGATTTCATTCCGGTGGTGCTGAGCAGCCGGACGCGCAGTCAGTCAGGTGAGCTGGTGTCAGGGCCCCTGATGGCAGTCCTGAGTGGACTGGGAGCGTTCCCTTTTCACATGGCCTTGTCTCTGTGTTCTGTTCTGCTTTAAAGCTTTGTCTTGTGGAACCTCTTGGCTTTTTTATCAGCTAGAAATCCCACTTTTTTACAGGAAGCGTCGCTGGCTCTTCTGCTGGTGTGACAGGAGAGTGCGATGTGACCAGTCAGGAGATTTTGCCGTTGCTGGAGGAGGATCAGGAAGAAGAGGAGGAGGAAGAGGAGGAGGAGGAGTCATCCTCCAAACATCGCAAGCTGCGCAAATCCCACAGGACATCCCACTGCCACAGCCGCAGGGACAGGGACAGATCTGCGTCCGAGAGGAACAGCTGTTACACGAGGAGGACCCGGGAGCTGCCTTGGAGAGCAGAATCACCCAGGCAGCTGTGGGAGCCCAACGAGGAGGAGGAGGAGGAGGAAGATGGCCACATCAAAAGGAAGAAAAGGAGACGGCAGAAAAGTCGGAAGTACCAGACAGGGGAATATCTGACTGAGCGCGAGGAGGAGCAAGTGGGCTATCCCCACCGGAGGCGGAAATCCAAAGGAGGTACAACCTGGGAAGTGGGTTCTGGTACCAACCTGGAGACCAGCGTGGGGATTTTTTTGTTTTGTTATGTGTGAGATTTTGGGGGGATTTTGGTTTTCAGGGTTTTTTTGTAATGATGAAACTCCATCATTTTTAATGACTTGATGGCTACAGCATGGGCCTCTTCAATCGATTGGCTCTTCTTTCAGAAACATTTCCAGCAAATTCCAGAGCAGTAAACAGCAATTTATGTGGCTAATTAGACACTGATCTTACCCTCAGATTAAGACAGAGGGCGTGGGAAAACAAGAATGGGACGAGGTAGCACAGTGGAATATTTCTGGACAAGCCATGTGCCCCTGGGAGCGGTGCTCAGCATTCTGGGCTAGCACAGAGGGGCGTGGAGCTATCATGATTCAGCTGGGCTGCTCTTGGCTTTGTCTTGCTTTGTGAAGGCAACTTGCAGATTTGCACCAGGGAGCAGGAGGGAGAGGATTAACAAAGGTGGTGTGATGGAGGAACTCCGTCTGTGCTTTGTACGTACGAGGAGGAGCGCGCCGTGTGCCCACCTGTGCCTGTCTGCTCTGACACTGCCCTACCTCTGCTCTTGCGCCTTCCCCCACAAATGCCAGACCCTTTGGTCAAACCTAAACCCGTGATCAGCATTTCCCTGAGGGCAGCAGTCCCTGCAGTCCCCTCTCCCTGTGCAGGGACACACATCCCTTGGTGTGTGATGGCTCAGTGTGTGCCTGTAGCTCATAGCTGTGGCCGGGGTCACACAGGTGACTTCTGCAGGGGGGGAAGTTGTCAGGGGCAGCACTTCTGCCAGCCCTCCACATGCCTGGGCTGTGCTCTTGGAGGGGATGTGGTGGCCACGGACCTGTTGCCTTCTGCCACATCCAAGCTCAGACTGACACTTCCTGGGAGAGGCTGAGGTGCTGCTGCACCGCTGTGAGGAGCAGTGGTGGCCACTGTGCTCCCACCAGCTGATGTCCCAAGCCAGGTTTCTGCTTCAGCAGTGCTACACTATCACTGAGAGCCTCTGTCAGACCAGGAACAAAGTTTCAAATGGGCTTCAGGGCATCTTGGCAACTCAGGGGTGCTCTCAGGATGCCTCCTGTTCAGAATAGGAGCCTGGAAGGAGGTTTGAGTGCAGCAGCATTTGGGAGGGTTTTCTCCAGCAGGTTTACCACACGTGTTGAGTGTCTGCCTGTCCAGTTTCCCTCAGGGGGTGCTTGCTTGGCCCTCAGATAGGTGAGCTGCAGTAGTTTGGATTCAGAAGTTATGGCTGAAGCCACCTCCTGTGGCAGTGGAGCCCTGAAGTTCCCTGAAGTGTCTGTTTTTAATTGATCTTTTACTCATTCCATTGAATGTCAGTAAATCAATGCTGCAGGCATTGAGTGAGCAAGATTTACCCTTTCAGAATTTTTGCAAATTTTGGTCACATCCTTTTCCACCTCCTTCAGACTGAGGAGTCACAGTCTCTCTTGTAGGGTGACATCTCCACCCCTGCATCATTTTGGTTGCCTTTCCCATTCCCATTCCATTCTTTGTGAAGTGTGGAGATGAGAACAGCTCAACAGTACTTGAGACATGCTGGCTCTGAGATTTTGGTTGTGGTTCTGCCTTGGTATCTTGGTCAAGCACATTTTTCTGTACAAGATCTGTGTTCCCTGCTTCCTAGTAGGACATAAGTGGAAGTTATGTGTGGTACTTGATGCGGAGGCTCCAGAGTCTCAGCACAGTGTGGAATCTGAAGATGCTGTTCCTGGAGATCTACAAAACCTGCTGTGGCACTGGAGGCAGCATTGTCTCTAAGGAGATGGAAAGTTTTGTTCCTGGAGTTTATCCTCTTGGTCCCTTGGACCAACCCACTGGGACATCTAGAAATGTTTGTTCCCAAACAAAATGCCCAAAGCTCCTCATTCCCATTTTCTGTTTAGATTTTAGGCACCGGAAGCAGAAGGAGTCGGGAAAGGGTAAAGGCACAGAGCTACAGCTGAGGAGCAGGTTATCCCCCTCCCCCCGGAAATCTCAAGGACGCACAGACTTTCGGAATGGCTTCTTCCTGGAGCATTCCGACAGCTCTCCCGTCCAAGAAGAGCTGGAGAAACCATCAGGAAAGCGCAAATGCAAAACCAAACACCTGGCAGGGATCTGTGATGAGGGGAAGGTATGGCTGGAGGGATGAGGGGATAACGTGTGGGGAGATGAGGGAGAAGGGGACTCCTGTGAGTCATGTGTCAAGGAGTTGTATTCCTTCCTTTCCCAGGGGAAAGGCTGCTGCAACCAGTCCAAAACGTGCTCTCCGAAGAAGCCCCAGGACTTGTGGACACTTTGTAAGTCCCATCGGGTCAGCCCAGGGAGCTCCCCAGAATCACCCACAACCCAGAACGTTCCTCCCGGAGCTCGGCGGCTGATCGTGAACAAGAACGCGGGGGAGACCCTCCTGCAGCGAGCGGCTCGCCTGGGCTACAAGGTGAGTGCTGGTGTCCCCCCTGCCCTGTGCCCTGCCCACTGCCTCCCCCAGGCTGGTGTGTAAAGGGCACTGTGCTCTCGTTGGCGCAGGACGTGGTGCTGTACTGCCTGCAGAAGAAGAGCAGTGACGTGAACCACCGCGACAACGCGGGGTACACAGCCCTGCACGAGGCCTGCGCGCGCGGCTGGATCGACATCCTGCACATCCTGCTGGAGCACGGTGCCAATGTCAACTGCAGCGCCCAGGATGGCACCAGGTGAGGGGCACGCCTGGGCAAGGGCGGGTTCTTTGGGAGGAGCTGTCAGTCGTCACTAAATTGGTCCTAACCCAAAGGAGAGCGTGTCCTTAGCAACGCCCGGTCTCTTTCTGCTTCCGTCCTTGCAGGCCTGTCCATGATGCAGTAGCGAATGACAACCTGGAAACCATGTGGCTTCTACTTTCCTATGGTGCTGATCCCACTCTGGCCACGTACTCTGGGCAGACAGCAGTGAAGCTGGCCACCAGCGATGTGATGAAGCGCTTCCTCTGTGGTAGGTGCCAGGTGTGGGGGTGACAGTGCTCCTGTCCTTCCCCTCTGGCAGCGTGCAGGGCCAAATCAGAGTGTCAGAGGGCTTGAGCAGCAGGTGACTCATCATTGTAGCTCTATCCTGTCACTCAAGCATGTTTTTACCACCCAAACTTTAACTGTAGAGTTGTATATCTGTTTCCTATATAAGATACAAGTCACTTTTCAGTCTTCAGTGTGCAAGGAGGTGACAGTGCTGTGGTCACACAGCTAAAGACAGTGCTCTGCATGGAGACAGTCCCTGGTTCTACTGCCTAACCTATGTGAACATATTGTTGCTGCTAAATAATGCTGCCTTCTGTGTGAAAGCAGTGCTGCCCAAATGCTGCTGCTGGCTATTTTGGTTCCCTATGGCTGCTTTCAGCGCCATTTGTGTACACACAAGATGAGTGTTGTGGCTTCTCCCCAACAGAAGGGACAGCCAGAGTAGTGGTGGACCCCAGGTACAAACAAGACAGAAAATCCCCAGTGTCAAAAAACCCCTGTCTGCCCCCTGTCTGAGCTCGTCCAGGCTCAACTCCACATGCAGGTGTTGGGGGGCTGATTTGGAGCTCAGGACCACCCTAAAACCTTTCTTTCTAAGCCACTTGATGTGGTAGTTTTTTCCATTTTCAGCTCCCTTTTCCTGATATAGGGCCTAGGGTGATGTCCTCTCCTGAGCAGGGACACCCTTCCTGGTGGGAAAAGCAGCAGGGTTGGAGCAGTTCTCCCTGGATCAGTGGATACACATGCCAGGATTGTGCTTTGGTCCATTAACCCTCTCGATTCTCCCTCTCTAGATTACCTGTCAGATCTCCAGGGCCGCTCTGACGGAGACCCTCGGACAGCCTGGGACTTCTACAGCAGCTCTGTGCTAGGTGAGTGCACTCTGGGCTGTGTCACTGACAGCAGCAGAGCAGGAGGTGATGCCAGGTGACAACACATCGTCCCCTCGGGTTTGTCCACGTCCCTCCCCACTTACACTTTGGATAGAGGCTTTTCTGTGGTGTTACATGCTGGGAGTTACTCCTGAAAGGGACTTTTTCTTGGAAACTGCATATGTGCATCCCTCCAAGTGCAGGACTGGGCTCCCAAGTGCTGCTGGTAATTCCTGAGGGTCTTTGGATATCAATCCCAGAGCGTGTCATTCTCATGGCAGTTCTTGTTGCTCCCTTGCCAACCAGTCCCCAAGGTAAACCCAAGGAAGGTGAAGAACATACTCATTCCTTCAAGCTGTAGAAGTCTTAACTCCATGGTTCCCAGAGCTGCCCATCCCTCTCCTCTGCTTTGGAGGGGAGGTGTTTATCCAGGGAAGGTCCTCTTCTTACACCACAAGGCATTTCCCAGTGAAGGCCTGACTTGTGCCTTTATTGTCACTTCCTGAAAACTGTGGTTATGATGGAAGATGTTCTGGATCTGGCATGGGCCTGTGGCACACTGGAGTCCCTCCAGCCTCTGGCTGAAAGGCTGCTTGTTGATTTTAGTTGCTCACCTTCGTTGTTTCCAACATCCTTCTAGAAACAAAAAAGATCTGATACATTCAGGAGAGTGTTCTTGATAGAGGACTTATCCTTGGAGAACCCTGATGTCTCTTTAACTCTGGAACAAGAGAAATTCTGCACTCCTAAGAGCACTGTTTGTAGGCTGTTGCACCTCGGGCCTGCCAAGGAAACAGTTGAAACCTCAACCTCCTTCCTTGGATTTTCTTACTCTTGAAGTTGTCTCAAGCCTTTATGAAGGAAAAATAGCTATTCTTGGTGATATTTTTAAAGATATTACTCTTTTTGATTTGTCACTGATTCCTACTTGGATTTCTCTGATAAGCAAGGAAAGAAAATGGTGTGTGAATTCATGGGTAGGAGAGTTTGACTCTCTCTGGTCATTACTGAGTTCCTGGTTGCCCAGAGAGCTTTGTGCTTGAGTTTTGGTATCCGCTTGTGTCCTTTCCTCTGGAAGTTCCTGTCTTAGTCTGTAGGCTGCTGTCTTTCCACATTCCTGGTTTCCACCCCTGTAGGCAAAAAGAAAGGTATTGTTTCTTCAGTGAGCAAATGATCACTGACTCTTAAGGTGTTCCTTGGAGGTGGAGGGGGACTGGGATGCCACAGTGATGGCAATCCACTGCTCAAAGGGCCTTACTTGGATTCTTGGTTAACACATGGAAAATCTCCACAGGGGGGTTGGGGACTGCCTTTTTTTCCTGCCCCTGGACCTTCATTGAGCTTTTCAGAGTATTTCTTTACTTGAAAGTGGTGAAAGACCACCACCTCTGTGACACACATCCAGCCTCTTCCAGTGGGACTTCACACTGAGTCCTGGCCACTGTGGATGTGTCTCTGCTGGGTCCCTGTTACTTACATGGTGCCATCTGCCAGGTTTTCCTTCTCTCCTGGACAACCTGAAACTGTTAACAAGCCAGACAAATTCTACACTGATCTGCCTCTACCCTTCCCTGGAAGCATCATTTCATCCTTGCTGTAGTGGAAAGTTCCTTCCAGTGTTGGTTGGGCCGATGTTCACACCTCTGGTGCTCCAAGCTTTAACAGGTACCCCTGTGGAGAACAAAGGTTCTCCCAGACATGGGGGCCATGATCCCTGGGAAAATGTCAGCTGCAAAAGGGTTCTGGAGCCCTGTGGCTTTGGTGTTGCTTGTGGGGTGTTTCCATCTCTGGCTCAGGAAGATCCCAAGATGGAGCTCTGCCATGCTGCTGTCTGAGGGCCGGGCACGCCATCCCTCCTTCTGCCCTATCCATGCCCTATCCCCATGCTGCCTTTGGGAGGCTGCCTGGCAAGGCAGGAACTAACCAAGCTGGGAAGTGATCCCTTACCCTGCCAGGTCTGTTTCCAGGAGGCACAGGAAGGGACCTTCCCCGCCATCCTCCTGAGATCAGCTTACAGCAGCAGTGCAGTGGCAGTGTCACCCTGTGTCACCTGCGCTCTGCCAGGCACTGCTGCTGGATGCTGCCAGACCTGCAGGAAAAGCGGGATGCCCGAGTCTGAAACATGGGGTTTGTTTCTTTACACCGTGTTTATTGGGTGTCCTGAAATGGCCCTTTTTGGCTCAAATACCTCAGCAGTCGCCTCAGGTCACCTGGAGTGGGTACAGCCCCAACTGCTCCCAGTTGTCACAGGCAGCAAACAGCTCCTCCTGGATCATGCCTTTGGAGTCTCCCATCAGCTTCACCAGCTGAAGCACTGCTCGTCCCTCAGTGTGGAGGAGAAATCCCAGGCCCTGCTCGAGCTGTTGCTATTCTTTGAGGCAGGAATGTTGTCCACATTTTCCTTGAAATCTGCAAATCTCTGGGGGCAGAAAGATAATGAGGGAAGCCAGGGTGTGGGATCTCTGAGGTCCGAGTGTGGAAAAGTCATCAGTGTCCTGGACTTGGTGCTGCTGGAGCTCCAGACACAGAGTCCCACTCTGGGGTTTGTCTCCACCTGGGACAGGCATTGTTGTGCCTGATTGTCTCCTGCGGTGGTACAGGATGTTCCTGTCCTTGTCCCAGCCTTTGCTCTCCTGACAGACAGGACTGAGCTTTCAGGACAGACATTGCACCCTATTTTTGCCACTTTAAATGCATTTAATTCTTTTTTTTTCCTGGGTTGCTCAAGAAACTTGAGGTTTTTCTGTGCTAGCGTCTGAGCTTTGCCAGCAGCGACATCGGATCAATATCCGTGTCACTTATTTTTGTCCTATTCTACAGCGAATTCTGACGATTTCAGCACTCTGCTTTTCTGTTTCTTAGGGATTTTTTTTTCCCTTGGCAGCACTAATAAATGACTCTATTTTTCTCTGAGACCCTGCCTGAACCAGTGTCTCCTGTCATCTGCTGTTGTTCCTCTATTGGAATCCCATCCGTGCCGGGTGAGCAGTCTGGTGTGTGGAGTTTCCTTGTGGAGCAACCAGAAGATTTTTTTTTTTCTCAGCCTTTTCTCTCATGTGTGGTGTTGAACTTTTACATGATTGGTTTATTTGCTCACCAGCACATTGGGTCTGGCTGTTCTCTATAGAATCTAAATCCTATTTTCTGGAAGTTTTTGGAGTTATCTGGTATTATCTCACCAGTACAAAACCACTCTGCACAACCAAGACTATTCATATCTCTTAATAATTAAATGCAGGCAGCAAGCTCCTTTTTGACAGGAGCTTTTCGGATTGGTGAATAAGAAATTTAACTGTCTTTAAATGGTCTATGGATCCAGGATGCTGTTCTCCATCTCCTCTGGACTCAGGTCCTGCTGGAGCTCAGGTACCTCCTGGAACAGCCAGCTTTTATCTGCAGGGTGGATTCTCTAAGTCATAGAATCATGGCACAGTTTGGGTTGGAAGGGACCTTAAAGATGATTTAGTTCCAGCCCCCTGCCATGGGCAGGGACACCTTCCACTGGATCAGGTTTCTCCAAGCCCTGTCCAACCTGGCCTTGGACACTTCCAGGGATGGGGCAGCCACAGCTTCTCTGGGCAACCTGTGCCAGGGCCTCCCCACCCTCACAGGGAGGAATTTCTTCTGTCTATCTAACCTGTATTTCCCCTCATGTTTACTTGGTTGGATTAGTCTTTGTTGGCACAGCCTTGCTGTCCTCCCTGGGACATGAGTCCTGGCTCCTCTGGATCGCCTTCTCCAGGTTCCGAGGGTGGGATCTGGCTGGAGAAGCTCTTGAGCAGAGCACTTGCTGTGCCTTCCTTAGTAGGGCCTGTGCTGGCAAAGCCTCTCTCCATCCACCTCCTGCCTCACTGTTCCAGGCTCTTCCAGGCTGAGGAGGGCTGTGCTGGCATGGCAGAGGGGCCAAGGCCAGGTCAGGGAGAGTCTGGGGTCTGCCAGTGGGGTAGCTCACGGTGCAGGCTGTGCCCTGTGGGATCACAGCACACCTGAGGTTCCTGCCATGACTTGGGATGTTCTTTCCATGTGACCTGGTCAGGGAGCAGAGTCTCACTGTGCTGAGCAGCCAACCCTCACTCCATGTGCCTCTGGGATGAGGGGCTGGGGGAGAGCAGGAGGGACTCAGCTCACATATGGCTGCTGGGGTGTTGTGGGAAGGTGTTTGTGGGGTTGTGGCAGTGGCCAGAGCTGTTCCCAGGGAGTGCCAGCACTGGCTGGTGTGTGACTGTGAATGGTGCCAACCTCTGTCCTGCCTGTTGCAGAGGGGAAGGACACCATTGGCTGCGACCTTCTGCTCAACCCTCCAGGGAGTTCAGACCAGGAAGAAGAGGAACAAGAAGCAGACAACTTCATGTTTGAGTTCTCAGACAAGCCACTGCTTCCCAGCTACAACCTCCAAGTGTCCGTCTCCCGGGGGTAAGTATCCTTCCCTGGAGCAGAGAGCAGTACCACGGGTGGCCACAGCCCCAGCAGCCCCAGCATATCCAGCATGTCAGACATTCCAACAGGGTGAAGAGCAGTTTGTGTATCTCAGGTGGTTATTTTCACAGAATCATCACAGAATTCCAGAATGGGTTGCGTTGGGAAGGACCTTAATAAGATCATCCCATTCCAACCCCCTGTCATCCACCTTCCAGTATCCCAGATTGCTCCAAGCCCTGTCCATCCTGGCCTTGGACACTTCCAGGGATGGGACAGCCACAGCTTCTTTGGGCAGCAGAGGGGAAGTTGGGGAAGCAGCACTGCCCCGCTTGGGGCAGCCTGGAATGTTCTCAGGGAGCAGGAGAGGCTCATCAGGGCTCCCCACACACAGTCCTGCTCCATGAGCAGGCACATCCTGCTGCCATGGGTGCCCCTATGCCATGCCTGTCAGGAAGCTCCCCTTTCTCTCCCTGGGAGATGGGCACTGTGCCTGCAGCCCTCTCCACCCCTAACCCACTGTCCTCTTGCCGTCCTCTCAGGCCCTGCAACTGGTTCCTCTTCTCGGACGTGCTCAAGCGGCTGAAGTTGTCCTCCCGCATATTCCAGGCCCGTTTCCCGCACTTGGAGATTGCCACACTGCCCCGGGCAGAGTTCCAGCGCCAGGTGTCCCTCAGCCAGGTGCTGGCACAGGAGGAGGTACCAGCGAGCCCCGAGCCAGCGCCGGGCACGGCAGAGACTGTGGAGCTGGTGCACTACGAGCCTGAGCTGCTGCAGCTGCTGGGCTCGGCGGTGGAGTACCAGGCCTGGAGCAGCTGACGGGGACGGGTCGCTCCTGGCATCACGAGGCAATAATAAGGACCAAGGGGAAGCAGCTCTCTCAGCGCCAGCAGCGGGGACCCGAGTCTTTGGGCAGCCTCCTCTCCTCAGGGTCTCCTGCAGCTGGGGAGGGAGGACTCTCGCCTCCAAGGACTTCCCGGGATCCCTTGGCCACGAGCAGTGGCGGTCGCTGCCGCCGCCACCCCATCCAGCCCCAGTGGGTGATGGAGCCCCCTCCACGGGGCTCACGGGGCAGCGAGGGGTGGTGGGAGCCGTCGCCCCTCCCCGCTGGACCCCCAGGAACTGCGCCTCTCTGTTTGCCCTCCCCCTCCCGACGTCTTCCATAGTATTTATTTAATTAGTATTTAATTTGTAATGTTTTCTTTGTTTTTGCTGAGTCTGTATCACTGTGATGGTGAGCTCCGGGCCAGGGGATGAGGCTGTCCCCCCAGCCCCTCTCCAGCGCACCCCAAGGCCGGCCAGTCCCAGAGGGTCCTGGTCCTTGCAGCCCAGGGACAGCCCCTTCCCTTGGCTTTGGAGCTGGCTCCTGCCGCTGGTGCTCAGCCCCAGCCGGGAGCCAGCCCTGCTGCTCCATCCTCTCCCGGGCTCTTTCCTCCATCTCATTTGTGCTGCTGCTCCCTGTCCCAGGCGGCTGCCACCCGGGCAGGGGCAGCCCGCGGCCCCCAGCACACCCCATGCTTCGGCAGCTTGTCCCCCTGCCCCAGGGCCTGTCTCCGTGGCAGAAGCCCCCTCCTTGCCCCGCTCCCCGCCGGTGTCCCCGGGAGCATCTCTCCGGGAGGGAGCGGGCACGGGCAGGCTGCTCCGCTCCGGGGCCGGTACAGTTTTATTGTACAGGTGCTAACAGGACTGAGGACGGGACAATCAGGGGATTTCCGGCTCTCCCCGCTCCCCAGCGGGAGCCTTGGGTGGGTTTTTTTTGTTGGTTCGTTTTTTTCTTTGTGTTGTGTTTCTCCCCAGCCAGGGCAGGCGTGTCTCCCCCCTTGGACCCTCACTGCCAGCCTCCCCCTGGGGGCCCGGCAGCACCTTCTTTAAGCCGAGGGTTTTTTGCCTTTGGGTGTGTATTCTGGTTGCTCTTTCTGATTTCTGTTTTATTATATGCAGCAACAGGCTGTGGTGTCAAAAACACTGATGTACAGAAAAAACCTGCATCAGGCCCAATGTCTCCTGCCCTTTCTTCTGTGTCCTGTGGCTGGGTAGGTTTCCATGTTTGTCATGTCGAGCCTGTGGCTCAGGGAAGGGAGAGGGTTGGCAGTGGGGGCTGTGGGATCTGCAGGGCCCATGTCTCTGCACAGTGTTGAACCAGAAAAACTTGGGGGCACTCTGCTGGCTCCTGCCTGTCCCTGGTGCTGGGAGCTCTGCAGCCAAGCCTGGCTGTGCCCAGATGCCACCACTGATGGCTGGGTAGCCCTGTCTGCCCTCAGCACCCCCGAGCCCCATCCATGGGGCAGCCAGTACCTGTTTGGCTTCATTCATCCCTGTGGGAGCAGAGGGAACTCACGGGGCTCTTCTGGGATTTTGTTATTCTTTTTCCTTGTAAATTGTAGCAGGAGTGGTAGCAGGTAAGCTTTGGAAAGAAAGCTTTGGAGGAAAGCTTTGCTCAGTCACCACCAAGGATTAACTCCCCAAGGGGGTACAATGCTGCTTCCACTGCTCTCAGCACTGGAGGAGTCAAGGAGGGTTCCAAAAACAGAAGGGAGAGAGGTGCATGATCCTCCCCCCACCATGCTGGGCAGGTTCCTCCTGAGGCCAAAGAGGTGCAGTGGGGAACAAGATTAGGGGAAAACTCACCACAGTTATGGTCTGAAATGTTCTCTCGGAGGCAGGCGGGTGGAAGGGAGGGACCTGAAGGGATTCAGCCAGGCTGAGGGCTGGCCGCCAGCACCGAGCCCAGCGATCTGAACCAGAGGAGCTGGAGCACCGGAAGGCAGGGGTGAGGCCAAGGGCACGGGCCCTGCTTGGCTGAAGGAGCACAGGGGCTCTCCCTCTCTGCCTGCCGCCACGGGCCTTCCCTACACCCGCCTTTCTCCCCATGGACCAGGCACTGGCGAGCACGACGGGGAAAGCGAAACCTTTTATTAACAGTCACCGTGGCCAGTCACAGACTCGTCTCGATGAGCCACGACCAAGAGTACGGTGGCGGCTCGGTGTCCTCAGCGGCGGGGAACCCCCGCGGTCCCCCCCGTCCCCCCGTGCCCGCCGTGCCGCCCCCGAGGTGCCGCAGCCCCTCGGAGCAGCAGCCGTCCCCGGGGTCCCGCCGGGCACCGCGCCCGGGCCGTCCCGCCAGGCACGGGCACCGCAACACCCCGCGCAGAGCCCAGAGCGCCCTCCGCAACGGGGGGAGCCGCTGCCGAGCAGCCGGGGGAGCGGAGCAGAGCTCTGTGGTGGAGAGGGCTGAGCTGAGCGCTGGGGAGCTGCGTGGGAGCGGGGACTCGATCTGTGTCTCCTGGTCGATGAGCTGAGGAGCAGGTGAAATCTCCTCTTCCTGTGCTGGAGTTTCAGTCTGTGTCTCCTGGTCGACCAAGAGGGGAGCAGCTGAAGTTTGCTCCTCTGTCTGTGTCTCCTGCTCGGCATGTTGAGGAACAGCTGAATCCGCCGGTTGTGCTGGGGTCTCAGGCTGGGTTTCCTGCTTGACACAGTGAGAGACCTCTCGCCGTGGGCCGGAGGATGATTTCCCCTTGTAGGCGTGAAAAAGGAGCGGGGGATTGGCAGGGCTCGCCTGGCTCCTCCCAGCAGCTGCTGCTGAGACAGGGATGCGGGAGATGTGTTTGCAGCGCTGGGGCAAAAGGGGAGCCTCATCCCACCATGCATGGTCCTTGTCCTGCTGCTGGGGCTCCGGCCCCGCCACCCCACTGCAGGCCCAGCAGCTGTTGACCCGGCGGCGCTGGCTGCGGGCGGCGGTGCTGCTGGCGGGGACCAGGGGACGGCCAGGACAGGTCCCGCACCACTGCGGCCCTTGGCCCCGCACCCGCTCGGCCAGGCTGGAAGGGCTCCTGGTGCTCCTGGAGCTCAGCGTGCTGGAGGGCGAGGACACTGTGTCCTCATGGAGGGACTGGCCCTGGCTGTCCTGAGGCTGCCGCTGGTGCGGGCGGGAGGGCAGGAATGGAGGCCGCTGCTTTGGCACAGCGTTGGCACGACCGGCACCATCCCACCTCCGGCCTCTGCTCCCTGTCCTGTCTCTCATCTGGGGCCCCTCTTTGGGGGGCAGGTTGGTGTTCCTCTTCTCCATGGTTCCTTCCCTGCAGGTGAGAGAAGGAAAAGACAGCTGTTGCATCCCGAGCAAGGTGTTCTGCTCTGCTGGAGTGGGCACCTCAGGGGGGGCCTCAGGTACCCCATGGGCAGGGCAGGGCCCTGCAGTATCACAGTGGCCTCTTCTTTGGTGCCATGAGGCCCTGCAGTGTTACAACGGCCCCTTCCTTGATGCTGCAAGGCCCTGCAATATCACAATGGATCCTTGGTGCCATCAGGCCCCACTGTGTCACAATGGCCCATGGGCTCTGTAAGGCCCTTCATCCCCCAGGGCAGTTGCCAGGTGTACTGGGTTTGCATGGCCAGCTTTTGGTAGAGGGGTGGGAGGAATCTACAGTGAGAAGCTTCTCCCATGTCTGTCACAGCCAGTTCCAGCAGCTCCAGGACAGACCTGCCACTGGCCACGGCTGAACCCATCAGAGGTGGCAGTGACACCTTGGGGATAAGGGATTTAAGGAGGAAAAAAGTTACTGCACAGTTGGAACTGGGTCCCGAGAAGAGTGGAGTGTGCATATGGGAGAGGAACAGCCCTGCAGACCCCCAGTGCAGAAGGAGGGGCAGGAGGTGCTCCGGGTGCCAGAGCTGAGGTTCCCCTGCAGCCCATGGTGGGGTAGCTGTGCCCCTGCAGCCCAGGGAGAGCTACAGGGTGCAGAGATCCACCTGCAGCCTGAGGAGGAGCCCAAGAGGAGCAGCGGGATGCCCAAGAGAGCTGTAAATCCATGGGAAGGCCATGCTGGAGCAGCAGCCTGGCAGGGATCTGCAGACCCACGGAGAGAGGACGCCACACTGGAGCAGGTTTGCTGGTAGGACTTGTGACCCTGTGGGGCACCCATGCTGGAGCAGTTCCTGAAGGACTGACCCTGTGGAAGGGGACCCACACTGGAGCAGTTCATGGATAACTGTCTCCTGTGGGAGGTACCCCACCCCAGAGCAGGGGGAGGATTCCAACTCCTCTCCCCGAGCAGGTGCAGAAACCATGTGTTGTGAACTGACCATGAGCCCCCTTCCCATCACCCTGCACTCTTGGGAAGGAGGAGGGAAAGCCTGGGCAGGAGGGAGAACAGTGGGGAATGTGTTTTAAGATCTGTTCTACTTGCCATCATCCTGTTCTGATTGTGATGGATAACTTATTTCCCCAAGTCAGAGTCTGAATCACCTCAAGTGACCTCTCCCTATCCTTAACTCACAAACCTTCTGTTGCATTTTCTCTGCCCTGTCCAGCGGTGAAAGGAAGTGATGGTGTAGCTTTGGTGGGTACCTGGCATCCAGCCAGGGCCAAACCACCACACCACGGAAATGCCAAAGCCCAGAACTGGTGGAACCGGGCATGGGGCAGCACCCCCACATCCCATTCCACCCCAAGCAGCCCCTTCCACCACAGTGGGTCCCTCACAGCTGCTCTTGGCACCTTTTGGGAGCATGTTGGGATCCCCCCTGCAGCCTGGACAGCAGAGCAGAGGCACCTCCTCGGTGCTGACACCACCCAGGTCGTGGAATGTTTGGTTCAGGCCCAGGGAGCTCTTTGGCTCCTCCAGGTTTGCCAGGGCTCCTGTGGGATGTAGGTGTCACAAGGCAGCTGCTCTGTGGGACAGTGCAGCTCCACCCCTGCCCTTCCCAGCCCTGTCCTCAGAGCCCAAGTGGCACCTGGTGCCAGCTCTTTTCACACCTGTATTCCCTCACCCAGGTGACCTGTGCACGGGAACCAGCAGTGACACCTTGGGATAGCGGGGAGGGGGTCACCAACCTGGAGAGACACCCCAGGCCGTGTGATGTGGAGCCTGGGAAGGATCCCAACAGCAGCAGCTTTGCCAGCAGGCTCTCCAAGCTCTGCTGTGGGCTGTGGGGACACCAGCTGTGGGCTGGGGCTGTCCAGCTGCAGGCAGACACGCCTGGCATCCGGTGAGGACCAGGGCCCCAGCCAGGAGCTGGAGCACCTGAGGCACGGGAGGGGCTGAAGCCCTGCCCAATCCCAGGTAGGAATCAGGGAAAGAGGGAGCTCTGCAGGCTTCTCCAAGGTTGATACAAGGGAAAACTGAGCCCAGTGGGCAGCATAGTCCCCTTTCCTCACCGGCCAGGCAGCGGTGCAGGAAGAAGCAGGTGACTAGAACAATCTGACTTTATTGGTGCAAACACTGGGCTCAGGTGAGTGGAATATTCCCAAGTGCTCCAAGGAAGCTGTCTGAGGTGAAGGGATGCACACAGCCAGCAGCCCCCTCATTCCTAGTGCCATGTTCCCCTTACAGAGTTCAGTCTTCATGGATGTTGAAGAGCTTTGCTACTTCATTGAGGTCCTCGTGCTCCTCCCCGTCTTTGATGATCTGGAGGAAGGAGAAGGCATTAAATCCTGCACATCCTACAAACAGCCAGTTTGACAGCTGCAGGACTGTCACAGCCAATGCCAGGAACTCCTTGGATCCTCTCTGAAGCACCAGACTGAGACAGCCACAACACAACAGCACTTTCTGCACCCAAATTCACATGGGACTCTTAAATGTACCAGCACCTGCCTACAGGAACAGCTGGAAAACCAACCTCCCTGTCCCTGTGGGATTTGTTTCTGGGTTTCCCTTTATAGCTGGGGAGAACAAGTGTCTTCAAAAAGTGATTCAGCTCTGTGAAGGTGAGCCTGGCACTGTCTCAGAGCAGGATACCTGGATTAAACCTGCAGCTTTTAAACAAGACAAAGAGGCCAAGGACCCTGCACATTCAGATTTAGGGGAAAGGCTGCTAAGGGAAGGAAGGAAAGAAGGAAAGGCTCTCCCTGCCATGGGGATGGGAGAAGCAACAGGTTCCAACTGCATCATAAAGGATTCAGATTAGATACCAAAAACTTCTACTATGATTAGTTTGTTTGGGGAGAGATCACCTGGGGATAGTGTGGGATCACTCCCATAGTTTAAACTACTGAAATCTTCCAAAGGTGTTAAAACCTGACCTTGGCCTGGCTGAGCTGACCTGGGAGGACTGAGACAGACCACAGGGGAGAAGACACACTAAGCACCTCTCAGGGCTGTCCCAGCCCTGACTCTGTGGCTGTTTCTGGGAGGATGATGATTGAGACTGTTTCAGGCACTTGGACATTGGACAAAGCAGCACAAAGATGGGACATTTCACTCATGCTCCATCACTGTGATTCCACCTCTACTTATTATAGGCCTGGAATTTCAGCCATGCCAAGGCAAAGCTTGGAGCACATACCTGATCTATTTCTGTAAAAATTTTGCACACACATGCAAAAAAGCACAAGGACAGCTCCCCTAATTCACCCAGGACAGGGTGAATTGGATACTGTCCAGCTCTGCATCAGACAGAGCATCTGCATTTATTTATCCTCACTTTGGATTGGCAGATTGATTTTTCCACAAGGAAAGCCCTGCTCTATCAAGCCCCACTGCCCATCATCCTCGTCCTGCACTGACCTTCCGAGCAATGGGCATCCTGTTGAAGATGTTCCACAACACGATTCCCACCACGACTTTATCCCTGAGGTAGAAAATGACACCTTTGCCGTAATCTTCTCCTTGCTTTGGGACTTGAGGTGTCGGTGAAGAGCTTTGAGAGATGTGAACTTCTGAGGCTTCTGCTTCTGTTTCGCTCTCAGATCGAATTCCAGTCCCTGAAAGGCAGAGACATGAGGTGTCACACACCCAGGGCAGGACATGCAGTGATAAGAACAGACTCAAGAGCTGTGTCCCCCAAAAGTTAAGTTTCATTAACACAAGGATGAAACAATCCCAGCTTGGAGCACAACACTGACAATTCCTGACTTCTGCCCCCAAATGCCTAGGACAGCAAAGTCTGCTTCCTCCAGGCAGTGAATACAAAGTCAATGTGCTTGGATCTTCAGTCTCTGTTGTCCCAAACTGATCATTTTATTGCTGTGAAGGAGATCAAGCTTCACTGGGAAAGTCTGCATGTCAGTAGATGAGTTACCTGATGGCTTCTTGGAGGAATGTGGTGGTTTAATCACATTTTAATATCAAACCCAGCCTTTAAAGGTTGGTCTAGAAAGGGAGCAGCAGATTGCTGTCTCCTTGTGCTCTCAGAGCTCACACTGACTGTGTGTGCACACAGCAACACCTGCAGGCTCCCCAGCACACCTGGGCCTTACCTGACTGCTCTGTTGCACTTTTTGGCGTGTCCTTCGCTGTCGCTTTTGCGAAGACCCCGACTGTTGGCAAACTGCTGTCCACGAGGCCAATGGCTTCGTACCCCACGTTGGGGCCCAGATCACTCCTAGGAATCAAGTGGAAATCAAGTAATTTGGGCAGCTGGTGAGACAAATCCAAAGCAATTCCATCTATCCATCCATCCTCAAATCCTTACTGCCAGCGCGGCGTGGGCAATCACGGATGCAGTGACTGACACCGTGTCTGCTCTGCACACAGAGGTGGAACAAGGAGTCAAGATGCAGCAAGGCCAAGGCCAACAGCCTCAGAAAAACCACTTCACTGACCAAAACTCTGAAATCCTTCAGAGGTGCTTCCTGGTGGCAGCTTCTGGCAATGGCTGTTATCCACACCAGGCTTGGGAGCACGGACAATTATTTAGTGCATATTTCAGAGAGTATTTAAAAACTAAAGAGAAGAACACTTTGTCCTAACACCTCCTTGAACTGGGCACCTGGATCTGAACTGGGGTGCTGTTAGGAGACAAAACAGCTGTGGTTTGGGACCTGTAAGTACCAGGTGTCTCAAGTGTTCCACAGGATACTGAGGGAACAGATGCATCAAAAAACAGTTTGGATCTATGTACATCACGATTTTCCCAGCCAGAATCCTCCAGCATAGACTGGGGTTGCTGCAAGGAACACCAGTAACATGCCAGCTGACCAGAGCAGGCTTCCAGCAGTGATCAGTCAGAGCTCATGAAGGATCATGGAACAGTTTGGGTTGGGAGGGACCTGACAGCTCATCTCATTCCATGCCCCTGCCATGGGCACAAACACCTTCCACTAGCCCAGATTGCTCCAAGTCCTGTCCAACCTGGCCTTGGACACTTCCAGGGATGAGGCAGCCACAGCTTCTCTGGGCAACCTGTGCCAGGGCCTCCCCACCCTCACAGGGAAGAATTTCTTCCATATATCCAACCTACATTTCCCCTTGGTACGTTTGAAGCCACATTCCATCTTGCCTTGTCACTCCAGTTCCTAACTAAGAGTCCCTCTCCAGCTTCTTTGTAGCCCCTTCAGACACTGGAAGGCTGCTATGGGGTCCTGAACATCCTGACAAAAGTGCACAAGGAGTTCCTGCCATTTCCCAGCTTTTCAGCACAGGAGAAGGAAGGTTGGCAAAGCCAGAGTGACACCTTGGCAACAAACTCAGCCCTCCTTCACCTGCATCTGGCTGTGGCCAAGAGCATCCTGAGGAAAAAACACCTGGATGTTTCTGTGTCCTTGGCTGCACTCCACGATCTCTGAGGTTTTTCCCAACCTCAGTGATTCTCTGGTTCTATGTTTCTTGTTTAAAAGTGAAGTGAGAAATCCTCTGGGCCCACAACCCAGGCAGGACAGACCAAGAGTTCAGGGAAATGACAGCAGGTCATAAATACCTATTTTTGAAGGGATTTCTCTGAGAAAACTAAAATCCTGTTAACTTGACCTTGAACTAACAGCCTTTGGGGTTTTAATTCTTTGTGAAGTTTGTTCCATTTTGTTTTGCTTTGTTTCAAAAAGAACTTCAGGAAGATACAGCAAAATTGCCCATTTTCTTGATACCTCTCTCTGGAAAACAACCTTTCAGGTACAGCCAGATGCAGCAGCGCTTTGCTACTAAAGCATCAGTTCAGCAACACAACTGAAACCCACAGCTTGTGCTGGGGAACGTTCCATACTCATAACAGAAAAGCTGCTGCTGAATTCAACCTGTAAATCAGCCTGCTCTGAGGACAGGGCTGCTCTTTACTGCTCCTTGCTCTGCAGAACAGGACTATGACAAACTGGAACCTATAGGAAGGATAAACACTTCAGAGAGGTGAGGGCAGAGCAGCAAATGCTCAAACACCTCCCCCTCCCTGAGCTCTGGGAACACAAAGACGTTTGCCAAGGTGGTTTCACTTCTCATGGGAAACACACACTTCCCAAGGTGTATCTTGTCTGAGCTCCTGCAAAGTGGCCAAAGAAGGAACCCCAGAGGAAGAAAGGAGCATTACCAGAACATGGACTGGTGCCAGTAGGGCTTCGCAGCTCCAGTCATGTTTTCTCCAGCCAGTCTCCCGCTCACCACGGCGTGATCGTGGTGCTCCACACGTCTGCGGCCCAGTTTGATGTCGTAGAAACAGGCAGCATCCCCTGCCTTAAAGAGAATCACCCAGTGAGCACCAAACACTGACAGCCACAGCTCTGACTAGTGCCCAAAGAAACGCTGCGGAGAGAACAAATGGAACAAGGAACTGCGTTTTTCTGACAGGCCCCAAACACCACCACGACCTCGTCCCACTCCCTGGGCTACACAGCTCCCAGTTTCTCAGCATTTTTTCACCGATCTTTGGAAAAATAAGGCAGCATGAGGTACGTTTTCCAAAGGAATCAAAAAGTCATGACGCCCACCAAGGGACTCTTACGCAAGCAAGCGATCCAGGCTATCTTTAGGTTACCCCAACTCCTCTTACACAGCATAAATATTCCAAACTCGCCGTGGTTACCACGGCAACAAGGCGGCTGCGGTGCCTGACCACGCTCCGGGCCTGTGCTACAACCACTCTGCTTACTCCTTACTCGCTCTTTTTCACCTCCCCCAAGTGCAGCAGCCCCAGAGCTTCCTGTGTCCCGAGCTGCTGCATTAAAACAGCCAGAAGGCCGTGCCCACACTCACCACCCAGATGTTGGAGCGGGCCTGCAGCTCCGCGTTCACCCGGAACCCCCCGAAGTCCGAGTCCACCTCCAGCCCCGCCGACTTGGCCAATTCCACGTTAGGCTCCAGCCCTACTGCAGCCACAATGTGATCTGTCTCCACCTGTTTGGGAATTTGTAATTAGGATCTTCATTCCCTCCGTGCCCCTGCAAGCTTTACCCTGTCCCTGCTTTTCCATTTACCTTCCGTCCGTCCTTCAGTTTAATCACAAGCCGGTTGCCGGAGACAGAGACGGACGTGACCACAGCATTGGGCAGGACATTGACTCCCTCTGGAAACAAGCACAGGACACCTCAGTGCCTGCTCAGGGCTGGGCAGATCCCACCTGGAGAAGGTGGTTGGTGCAGACAGATTCCAGGTGAGGACCCAAGAGAGAGAGCTCCTAAGCTGTGACAGTACAGCTTGGAGGGACACACAAGGAGAAAGTCTGGGGGAGCTGCTTGAATGACAATCCAAAGTACATGTCTTATGTGATAACAAGTTCATATCCAAAACAATTCCTCAAAACAGACCCAGAGCTCGGACAAGGCAGCTTCCAGAAAGGAAAGTAACTCAGACCTGTGGGTCATCAGGTCCCGCGATCCACACCCAAATGATATTCCTCCTCCTTCTATCCCACTGCACTTCCCAGTGCACAGGAATATTCTGCACTTAATGCAGCAAATGGAAAAAGGTGTCTTAGATCTTACTGGCTTTAGCAGCTATACACTACAGCACCTGGCCTGAGCCAGGGGTGTGCATGGGCACAGGGACCATTCCAGGGAACAACAGCCACAGGGAAAGCCTCACTGGCACCAGCAAGCCTGTTGGCTCAGCTTTCCCAGAGGAACTGCCAAGAAGCCAGGGATTCATGGCAGCTCCGTGCTGCCTGAGCTGCCTGAACTGCAACTTCCTCTGTGCTGCCCCTGGGCCACCTTGTAGAGCCCAGGGACAGAACAGAGCTGGATGTCACCAGGAAGAGCTGCACAGCAGCCACCAGCCCAACCCGCTGCTCTGCAGCTTCACCTCTCCTGACTTTCTCCGTGGTCCAGTTGCTCAGGTATTCAGGCAGGACTTTGCCCATATTGCCATTCTCTGGAAACAGCTGGATCACCTCCAGGCCTCGGGTTCGTGCTGGAAGGGAAGCACAGGACAGTGGGATAGAGAGCAGTAGCACAGATGTCAGGATACACACGCTTTAATTCACACAAGGGGCTTGACAGAACTTTCCAAATCTGGGTGTTCTGGCTCCCAGACTTTTGCCAGGAGTCACAAAGTGACTGTTTCACATACACATCTGAAAACTCTAGATAACAGCCTTTTAGGTAAAATCCTTGGCATTTTGGAGAAAACTTAGAAAAATTACCAAAAAGACACTCCTCGTACACTGACAGTCAGAATCCAGCTGTTCACCACCACAGAGTCACGGAATGCTTTGAGTTAGAAGGAACCTTAAAGATCATCCAGTTCCAACCCTGAAATCCTAGTCCGAGGGTGGCTTTGAGCACAGAGGACAAATGTGACTTTTTAGAGGGTGGAGTAACTTTGCAGCATGCACTGGTCTGCAGAGCTCCCATCTCTGTGCTCAGGGGCTGCTGGGCAGTTAATGAGGGAGAAATTGGGAAAACCTTGGCCATGCAGCCAACAAAACACACGTGCATTCAGATTCCTTCAGGCTAACACAGAGTCTGTGCAAAAACTCAGCAGTTGGGGATGAAAAGAAGTTTCTAACATCAGACTGCTTCCACTCAGTGTCTGGTACAGCTGAGGACACACACTCACCTCTCCTTCCCAGAGCACAGGCCAGCTCACTGCCAAGGAAACCACCACCAATAATTGTGATGGACCTGACTTGTCTGGAAATCTTCTCCAGGTTTTGGAAGTCCTCGATCTGAAACAACATTTTACCCCCATTTCAAATCCTCTCTAACAGGAATGTCAGCAGAAGGTATTTGTCTCCAATTTCTCCCTTTGAAATAAGAATGACTCTCTCCCCAGCTCGGAAAAGGAGATGTGTTGCTCTTTCTGTTGCACAGAAAAACCTCCCTGGATTCCTTATGTCTGTGCAAGCTTTTACCTGACCAGGGAATCTCAAATTCCTGCATTTCAAGGGCAATTACAGCAAAACTTCAAAACTGAAATGTCCCAAACACAACAAGGATGCAATTGCTCACGTCATCCATCCTTCCCTTCCCAGTTAAGCAGACCACACCTCAGGGGGAGTCCAGCACAGAACAGAAGATTGTCATACACCTTCTTATTCCTGATCAATCCCCTGAGCTAGACTAAGGAGGTTACATATTCAAGAAAAGTGGAGTTTGCCAACAAAAAGCAAATCTACAGCAGACCTCAGAAGATCACTGACCATCTTCCAAGGCGTTTATTCACTTTGGAAGGTGCAGCAAAGTCACATAGGAGGGAAACCTGGAAAAACACAAACCTAAAATCCCATAATCCCATGTATTATGACAGCTCTCAGGCCTGAGGCCATCAGGTGAGTGGTTGAGCAGACTCTACCCTGGTTTCCTGCCCAGGAAAAGGAACGAACCACCAATGCACTCCTGGGCACCAGCTGAGAGAAGCAGTGCCAAGGCAAGGTTGTTCTGGCCAGAGTAGAAGAATTTAAAAGCTGAAAGCAGTGGCAGTGGCTCTGATTTATTCAGTCTCCCCCCAGGACTGGCAGCACCTGGAGATTACCTTTCGGAACAGCGTCAGCCTTTTCTGTACGTCCTTTCCTGCTCTTTCGATGGCAGGCAGGCTCCTTGGGGTTCCCCCTGAGGACAAGAAGGGACAGAATAGAGACCAGTGACACCAAGGCCATGGCACTGGCTATCCAGGCAGTGCAAAGCTGCCTTGGATCTTGACTGTGCTTTCCAAACTGTTGCAGTGTGCTCCATCCCTGCTGCTGACCTGTGTGAGCAGCAGGTGACCCAACACCCACACCCTGCCCCGCTGCCTGGAGACAGTCAGTGCCACTTGAACTGCTCTAGAAATGCTGGGGCCAGTGCTGGAGCAATGCTCTGCCCAAGCAAGAGCTGCTGGTTCTGCTTGCTGCTGCCACACAGGCAGGATTTGAAGAGGTTGGTCTGTACCGGAGTTCCTTCCAGGGATGTCACCTTTTCCTCCTTCCCAATTGTCACAGGACAAAACTTTGAACATCCCAGAAAAGCTGGATGATGCAAGGTAAGTGCAAAACCCAACAGTATAGCTGGCTGCATGACTGTCCTCTGTGTGATTGCTCTCCTAAGGGTTTGCACTTACTGTAGAAACTTGTCAGATAGAACCACAAAGTCATGGAATGGTTTGGGTAGGAAAGGACCTTAAAGCCCATCCAGTTCCAGCCCCTGCCATGGGCAGGGACACCTTCCACTAGCCCAGGTGGCTCCAAGTCCTGTCCAACCTGGCCTTGAACAATTCCAGGGAAGGGACAGCCACAGCTTCTCTGGGAACCTGTGCCAGGGCCTCCCCACCCTCACAGGGAAGAATTTCTTCCGAATACCCAATCTAACCCTGTCCTCTGTCAGTGGGAAGCCATTCCCCCTTGTCCTGTCATTCCATGCCCTTGTCCAAAGTCCCTCTCCACCTCTCTTGGAGCCCCTTTAGGCACTGGAAGAATATTCAAGATCTCTCCAGAGCCCCCTCTTCTCCAGCTCTTCCAGCCTGTCTCCACAAGAGAGGTGCTCTAGAGAATTGATCTCTAGATAAATGCCACTGTAACAAAAAGGAACAAGAGAAAAAAAAACTCAAAGACTTACCAGTGGCAATGAGACACTTGTCGTAGGTTATCTGGGTCCCATCACTGAGCTTCACTGTGTTCCCTCTAACATCCATATGTACAACCTGCAGGATTAACCGAGCCAAGCTCAAGCTGCTGTGCACTGTGGCTGTTTGAGTTAAACTGATCAGAGATTCAAACTTGGAATTAACGTTTTCCCACCTTTAACTTCAGGAGCAGGGGGGTAGGAGGTGGGAAAGGAGATGACTGGAAGTGGGAATTAAGACAACTTTTATGGGAGTCACCACAGCTCAGATTTGATCTTCCCAGGGTCTGAGTCTGACATGGGCTCAGACACAGCACAGCACAGCTCAGCAGGAAGAGGAATCACCAACATTGCAGCAACATACAAAAAACTGAGGGTATGAGTATATTCTAATATACTCACCTTAATTTTCCCCACCTTCCTGTTGCTTCTGTACATTGCTCCTGCCCACCTTATCACCACTACCTGGATCACTGTGCTCTCCTCACCTCACCCTGCAGCCAGCACAGCCCAGTTCCTCTTTGTCACACCTTGTCTCTAAGCTCTACATATTTTTGTCCCATGCCCAAACTCCAGACTTAGCCTTCTCTCTTCTTTATCATCTATTCCTCTTGGCTTCTCTCGTTTTCAATCTTAACACTTTACACTGCTGGCATAATCTCTGCTCCATCACACTTTTCCCAAACTTGCACACATCCCCCTTCCCAGTCAACCCCACCCTGCACCTCCAGGGGTTCACTCCCAGCTTAGAGCCCAGCCTCTGCTTGGGAAAAGCTGTAGGAACAACAGCCAGTGCTGTACCCACCTTCTTGCCACACAGAACTGCCACCCCACCATTTTCCACGGAAGGCAGGTCCTGGACAGGCACGTAGAATGACGGTGGCTGGAAAAAGATACTGAGAAGAGCTCCATTATCAAACGGGTTCCACTTGCTCTGGGATACCAGAGACCCAGCTATTCAGCAATTCCAATGAGACAAAGACAACTCTGGGCATCCATAACAAGCTCCAGAACTCTTATTTATCTATTCTTAAGAGTCAGGGTCTTCGCACTGTTGAAGGTCAAGAGTTTTGGATCACAGAATCATAGAACTGGTCAGGTTGGAAAAGACCTTTAAGATCATGAAGTCCAACCATCAAGCAAGGCTTAATCACAGAAGTTACAAGGATCAGATGTGATCCAGTGTCCCTGGAGCTCCATTCTCACCCACAGAGCTTCACCTTTATTATTTCACAGGATTCCCATGGTGGGACATGTCTAAGGGAATCACAGCAAGGTTCAAGAGCTATCAAGTACACAGCAGACTCAGGTGGGAAGCAGAGCTCCTCAACCCCTGCCAGCACCAACACACCTACACTGGCTTGTGGTTCTGTCCCAAGAACACTTTGATTCTTGTCACCTTGTCACTAAACACTCCCCTTCAGCCTTGTCACCAGCAGTGCCACAAACCTCCTCTCCTTGCCATTCCACTGCTTGAACCGCAAAGTCTCTGTCACGTTGGGATCATCGGAAAACCACAGTTCTTTGGAAAGAGGTGGACGCATGTAGGGCAGGGCAGGATCTTCAGACACAATCAGCACCTGCAATTGGTCAGGAAACACATCAGCTGGAGCAGTGGCAGGCAAATGGCAACACAGACAGAGGCTCTGGAGCGAGCACAGCGTTCAGCCACCCACACGCCTGCCCTGGAGCAGGACAGCTCTTACCCGGGCTCCAGGGTCACGGGCACGGATGGATCTGGCAGCAGCAAAAGCAGCAGTTCCTCCACCAATGAGCAGGAAAGGGACATGGGATGGGACCTTGACCTGAGCGCCTGGAGATGCAGGTGACAGAGGGGACACCTTACTGCAAGCACTCAGGGAAATTGGGTCTCACCAGGGGCCTTCCACATCCTGATTTCCTTTGGCTAATTGTCCTCCAAATACCTTCCACCCACATACCCTTCCCAAGAACCACGCTGATGCTTCCCCCAAAGCTGGCACCCTGCAGAAACCAGCCATATTTCAGCAAATTGTTTTTTCTAAGCAAGACAAAAGCTCTGCACTGGCCAACCAGGGAACAGCTGACAAGAAAGCGAAGTTGCCGAAAAGGCCAAGGTACATTTTTCTGTAATTGTATTAAAGGAGATCACTTTTGAGTTCCTGCAGAAGGCACCTCCTCCCACAGGCAGGTCCTCTTCCTCCACTATCCAGGGAAAGAGGCCCTTTGGAACCACAGTGTCCTTGTCAGACTGAGCTAAGGTAAAAGCAAAAAGCAGGGCTCCCTCTTTTCTCTTTTTATCACAGAAGGAATAACTAGCAGAAATCAGCCCCAGGAGACACCCTACTTCATCCTGAGGATTGTCTGTAAAAGAGCCTGGTTCTGGGTCATGGAGAGCTAGCACCATCTTCTGTGCTGGGAAGTCACAAAATCATGAATCACAGAAGAGTTTTTGGGTTGGGAGGGACCCTAAAGCTTATCCAGTCCCACTCCCTGCCACGGGCAAGAACACCTTCCACTAGACCAGCCTGCTCCAAGCCCCATCCAATCTGGCCCAGAATGGGAATTCCCAAACAACAGCACCGAGAAGTGACAATGCTGTGAGGACACATCTGTGATTCCAGAGGGGCTGTGCTCCACTTGTTTTAGAGGCCTCAAGCTTATGCAGAACAGAGCCAACCCCAGAACTAGCAGGCTGGTACTCACCAGAGGGAGAGGACTTATCGTCCTGGGGTCGCGTAATCGATGAGACCCGGCTGGTGAATCGCTCTTTGTTCTCCTTCAATGTTTTGTACACCTGGAGACAGACAGGAAATACTGACCTTGTACACCTTCCAGCACCAAGGCACCATCCTGCCCCTACCCCCTGACAGGTTTTTGTCCATCCTGTGTGCTGGAAAAGCCATCTGCTTTTAGTTAAAACACACAGACCAAAATACACCTCACCGGACAAGGTGCCCATTGAGACTGTGCTCAGAAAATTAACTGCTTTGCCCCTGGTCTGATGAGCCTTGGGTGTCTGGCTGCTTCCCAGAAGCAATGAACCTTCCTGTAGGTGTTTGGCTGCAAACCTGTTCCAAGAGGAACCAGCTCCAATGCAGGAAATGCAACCAAACCAACCCCAAGGCCACGTGCAAGCTGGGCCACAACACAAGGCCACAAAATGGAAGAAGAATCCAAGGAAAAAGCATCTCCCAGCTTCCCAAGCCCAGAGCAGCTGGGCAGAGCCAACAACCTGAGTGGCTTTCTCTAGGCCAGGTGTTAGAGGCATGGTGGTGGCAGTGGTGACACCCCTGATCTCAGCAGTGCCTTCAGCCACAGGAGCAGGGCTGCTCCAGGTAAGAGCCTTCGGACACAGGATCTCTTCCAGCTGAATGCTCACCTGTTTATTTGACTGTGAAATTCAGGATACAGCATGAGCAGACCCTGCAGGTACAATTTAGTGGTACAGACAAAGAGGGAACATCTTTTACATCATGTTAACCTCCAAGAAAAACTGGTAATGGAGAGGAGCTGGACACTGGGAGTGCTGGGAGCAGGTGACAGTCCAGTGTTTGCCCCCATGGGTAACAAATTAGAGGGAAGCAAACCTTTTTTTTTTTAAGGCAAAACCCAGCCTTGCTAATAATCTCTATCATTTATATGACATCAAATTTCATTTGCCAACTCCCACAAATTGGTGTCTTATAGCAAACAACCTCAAATAAAAATGGAGGAATTTAATGCCAGGCACAAATAAAGAGCATGGGCACACAAAAGCCAGTCCAGGGAAGTGGAGTAATGTCAGAAATATCAGAAACAAGAATTCATCAGTGTTGAAAAGAATTAAGAGGAAGGTATTTTTAAAGCCTGTTGCTCGAAGACAGAAAAGCCAAGGTTAACAAACTGCAAGCAGAACCAGGAAGGTTTTAAGCGAGTCCAAAGGGCATCATACTGCAAATTAAACCTATCCCTTACTAAAAACCACAAGCAAAACATCAGATGAGGCCTTCAGGACAAGTATTTCCAACAGGACAATGCCAACTTCTTTCTAGTCAGAAACACAACTATACTTTGCCAGATCGTGGGGTGATATTTCAGTGCTCTTCCTCAAAGAAATCATAACACTGGAAAAGTTTTCTTCCCTTCCCTCTAGCACACTTATATTCAGTCATTATTTCCTTTTCTGCATGCCAACATTACTGATACCAGGATAGGTGCATTAATTAACGAATTAGGGCCTTTCTGATGGTTACAAATCAAAGATGGCCAGTTTGGTTTGGTTTTACTTAAAGTGTAAGGGTTAATTCCAAGGCAGATTTCCCCACTGAGAACTGCACTGCTTGAGAATATCAAATTTATAACCTTAAATTATTCGGCAGTGTCCCTTGAAAATCAATACTTGAGGCCAGGGAGCACAAAGAGAGTTTGAAGTGAAGGGTAACAGTGGGAGGTACAGACAGGTGCCCTCCCTCCACCCTCCTACCCAATAAACACATTTTTTGAAGCATCTTACATAAGCTCCTGTCCCAGTGACTGTTCCTCCCACTATTAAGTATAACAAGAGGTTGCTGCCAGCTTTGCCAGGAACACCTGAAGACATCAGGGATCTAGAAGGGCATCTCAGTGGATGGCATTGAAAAACTGCAGGTGAAGACAGGCAACGGAAGAGAAGAAGGAAAGAGCTGAATATTAGGAAAGATTCTTGATTAAATAGGCCTTAGGAAAAGCAGAGTGGCCTTTGTAATTTCAGCTACCTTGGCTGCCAAAAAAAAGGGCAGAAGGGCACAGGAAAGAATTAAATTTAAAGGGAATAGGAAAAGATTTTTCCTCCATGCACTGTTTTAATTTTTTTTTCCCCCCTTTCCCGGGAGGTTCATTAGGAGAAAATCAGGATTTGGAACTTTTTAATGAATATGATCCTCTAAAAGAAAGAAGTTGGAAAAACAAATTTTTTGGATATAAACTTGGGATATATTCACTCCCAGGCAATGCTGTTACTCTTCAGCTCTCTGGGAATGTCACTTACTCTCTAAGTCGGGCTGAAAACCTTTATCCTTTTCATGTAGGACATAAATGCTCACCAGCTGGGGGTTGATTTGGTATCCTTACAGAAGTTAAACAAATGTTCTGAACTGAGGTTTGGCAAGGAATGGTTTGCTTTGGTATCAAATCCCATACATGACAACAGATAGAGCTGTGGTTGGTCATCACAAAAAAAACCCAAGAGTGCCTTTAAGGGAAAAAAAAATCTAACAGGTAACTGAAATTACAGTTAAAAACCAAGTAATCACAAGAAGTTAATTTCCAGTTAGCTCCCCTTGAAGTCTGCTGAAGGAGGAAACAGAGATAATGCTACAGAGATCAAAAGCTGAGTAAAGAGAGCTGGAATACAGCAAAGGCTCGACAGGAGAGACGGATTGCAGCTTCTTCCCAAGTAACCACCTTTCTACTTACATAGGCACCTGCTCCTAAGGTGGTCAAGCCCACAATAAAGGCAAAAAACGTATTACTGCCTTTTTCCCCAGGCACGCCTGTCTGCACTTGTCTGCTCAGCTGCAGGTCTGGGGGCACATTCCAGCGCTGCAACAAGGTGCCTAAGGGACACAATTTATTGGAGAAAACAACACAAAAACACTGTCAACACGAAGGTATGGCCAAAAATTTAGAGACTTAAGTCATTTCTGAAACCAAACAAGCTCCTTGTTTGGAAAATGTGGCACCACATCTGAGCGACCACAAGGAATTTATTCTGTGCCACAACAACGTGCTCCAGGCAGCCGTGGATATGAAAACATCTGTAGGATCAAGGAGTAACTGAGCTAATTAATAGCAGGAGCACCTCCGGGCAGCTGGAAAGGCTGCCTGCAGCCAGAGCCTGCGGCCACACAGGGCTGCAAGAGCACAGAGACGTGCGCTGGTGGTTCCCACACCTTCTCCAGGCCTCTCCTGTCCGAGGATGCACCTGGCTCCAGGTAACCTCGCCGGGGAGAGCAGCAGGGATGGCCACAGCGGCACAACCGCCCACACTGCTCATTCCACCGGGGTCAGCCACCAGCAGGACACCGCTGGCACAAAGCGCATCCCCCGTGGAACTGAGCAGATCCAGGTGCAGGCACGTCCCGGCACACAAGGAGCACACCTGGCTGAGCAGCTACGCGGCGTCTTGTTCCACCACGGCCTGATCACGGCCCGCCACCTCCATGGAGTTGATCCCCCCTGGAGCGATGGCAGGGACGGCTCCGAGCCCTGCCCACGGCACGGCCGAGGCTCCCGGCAGAGATTTGGGGTCTGTCCATCCCCACCTCCCGCAGCGGACCCCCGAACCCGCCTCACCTCTGCCTAAACGCGCTTATTTGTGACAAAAACCGCAGCCAAACCAAAGCCACCCGAATGGCGACCAAGCAGCCCCAGGTCACTCGCGGTGTCCCAAGCACGGGTCTCCCTCCCGCTCCCGGGGCATCCCGCTGGATCCGGGCAGGGCCGGGCCCTCCCGGCCCGGTGCCCTCCGGTGTCCCCCCCCC
>VYXB01003463.1:54845-76191 GCA_013397135.1 Pachyramphus minor | reverse complement strand
TGACCTTCCGCTTCTGCGGGGGCACCTTCCCCGGCAAGACCGAGGCCACCATCGGCGTGGACTTCCGCGAGAAGACGGTGGAGATCGAGGGGGAGCGCATCAAGGTGGGCCCCGCACCGGCCCCGGGCTGGCTGACATCAGTCCCGGAGGGCCCCGCTCTGTTCCCGGTGGGTTCTACACTGGCTCCGGTGGGCCCTGCTCCATCTTTGGCCAGCCCTGCTCTGTCCCCAATGGGCCCCGCACTGACCAGCAGCAGCCTCAGCAGCGACGGCAGCCGGTCCCCATCCCTGCCCCAACCCCCTCCCCTGCCCCTGGGCTTCATCTCGCACCCCAAAGCCCTCCCGGGGGCTTTTCCTTTCATCCCAGCTGGAGCGAGGAGACTGTTGTCAGCAGAGATGCTTCTGGACCCATCCATCCCTGCTGCCTTGTTGCTATTTCTGGGGTTGGTTTGAGCCTGCAGAGGCCTGAAGCGATGGGTTGGGGTGAGCAACTACCACCCTCCTGACACCCAGCACAGCCTCGGGGCATCAGAGGGGCTCCAGCTCCAGACACTGGACCAGCTGGGAGATGGAGCTGTGTGCCAGAACCAGGGGTTGGGGGGGGCAGAGGGAGGCTGGAAGGCCGGGAGCTCCCACAGGCCGGTGGCAGCAGGCTTGGCAGCTGTGGGAGCGCTGCTGGAATCTGCTCCCAGCTGGCACCAGGAGCTGTGATTGCAGGAGGACTGGAACAGCATGGATGTGCTCTATGAAGGCCCATGTGACACCTGTAAGGAATGACCAGCCCAGACCTGGATAGCTCTGGCTGGTGTGCTGGAGCAGATCTGCTGCTGGTAGGAAACCACCCAGGAGCAGAGCTTGTGGTGGAGCTTGGCCTGCCAGGCTCGGGGGGATCAGCACCCACAGCCTCCGAGTGTGAGGCTGGTGCTGGAAGAATAAACATTGCTGCTGTACTGACAGATGGGTGATCAAAACTTGAAATCACAATGAAACCAGAGCTTGTATTGGTGGGTGAGAGCTTTGGTTGTGCTTCTAGACTGTCCATTAATGTTTTTCCCTTTCTCCTTTAGAGGTGTTTGTTCCCCCTGCCCTCCCCAGCTCTGTCCAGCCCCACGGAGCCGTGCTGGTGTGAGCTCTGGTGCAGGCTGGCATGGAGCCTGTCTCACAGCCAATAGCAGGAAAACACTGCCAGGGTTTCTACCTTTGGATATTATTTGTGCTCCAGTGGGCGTGAGTGGGAGGCAGTGCAGCAAACTGGCCTTTTCCTGAGATAATGCATCCAAGAGGAGTGGTGAGAGGTGGGAGATGGACCCTCCCTCTCCTGCTCTGCCCAGGCACTGGCCCAGAAAGGGCTGAGCAGCAGCTCTGCTTTGCCAGCATTTTTCACTCTGAAAGACCTTGGGGCATTGTCTCTGTGGGTACAGGGTGATTTGGATTAATTTGGAAATTGCCAGTTCCAAGCTTCAAGATGTTACCAGGAGACCTCAGACTGACCCCTGGGGCCACCCTGCTAGTTACCAGTGTTCAACCAGACTTGATGTCACTTGACACCACCTTCTAGGCCCAGACTTCAGCCAGTTCCCAATCCACCTCACTGCTCATCCAGGTTAGGAGTTTCCTGGCTCCTCTGTCACTTGGGTCAGGGAGTTGTCATTGAGGGTTCCAGGAATGTTCTGGATTTCCTGTGCCCTGCTGTGCTGTCATTCCAGCAGCTGTTGAGGTGTTTCAAATTCTCAGGGAGGACCAGGGGCTGCAAGCACGAGACTGCTCCTTTCTGTCCATAAAGCACCTCATCTGCTTGCTCTTCCTGGACAGGTGGTCTAGAGCAGAGACTCCCTACAATGTAATCTGTGATGTTTTGCTCTTTAATCCTCCCCTGCAATCTCTGTTGGCTCCTCATACATCCCCATGCCCTCCTGCTGAACTCCCACACAAAGGGTGGCTCCCCGTCTTTGTCTTCTCTTTGCCCTGACTCCTCTGTGAAATTATTAGGGTTCTTGTTCATGGTGTAGGATTTGGTAGACAAACAGATATGGACCTGTTGGAGTGAGTCCAGAGGAGGCCACAAAGATGCTCTGAAGGCCAGAGCCCCTCTGCTCTGCAGCCAGGCTGGGAGAGCTGGAGGTGTTCACCTGGAGAAAGGCACAGGCTTCAGGGAGACCTGAGAGCCCCTTCCAGTGCCAAAACAGGCTCCAGGAGAGCTGGAGAGGGACATGGGACAAGGGCCTGGAGGGACAGGACAAGGAGGAACAGCCTTAAGCTGAAAGAGAGCAGATTTAGATGGGATATTGGGAAGAAAATGGGGATGGTGGGGCCCTGGCATAGGTTGCCCAGAGAAGCTCTGGACACCCTATCCCTGGAAGTGTTTGGGGCCAGGCTGGATGAGGCTTGGAGCAACCTGGTCTACTGTCCCTGCCCATGGCAGGGGGTTGGACTGGCTGATCTTTAATGTCCGTTCCAGCCCAAACCATTCCATGACTCTCTGAAAGCTGGACAGCAGGAAGCCCCCCTGAGCCCCCATAGGGGGCCCTGCCAGGGCCACGCTCCTGTAGCCTCTTCTCTTGTCTGCTTTGCTTCCCAGGTGCAGGTGTGGGACACGGCCGGCCAGGAGAGGTTTCGGAAGAGCATGGTGGAGCACTACTACCGCAACGTGCACGCCGTGGTCTTTGTGTACGACGTGACGAAGATGAGCTCCTTCACCAACCTCAAGACGTGGATCGAGGAGTGCAACGGGCACGCGGTGCCCCCGCTCGTCCCCAGGGTGCTCGTGGGGAACAAGTGTGACTTGAAGGACCTGATCCAGGTGCCATCCAGCCTGGCCCTCAAGTTCGCCGACGCTCACAACATGCTTTTGTTTGAGACCTCGGCCAAGGACCCGCAGGAGAGTCAGAACGTGGACGCCATTTTCATGTGCCTGGCCTGCCGGCTGAAGGCACAGCGCTCGCTGCCCTGCCGGGACGCCGAGGGCTGGCCGGGGCAGCCCCAGTCGCAGTCCCGCCGGCTGGACGAGGCCAGCGGCAAAAGCTCCTGCCCGTGCTGAGCGGGACCCGGCCCGGACCCCAATAAAGGTTCTGAGCCCCCTGCGCTCCGACTCCTGCTTTGCGCCTCGGCCACGCTCGCCCGACTCGGCTCGGTCCGCCGGGTAGCGCTCGGGTAAAACCGAGCTGTGATCGGTACGGTTCGGCTACAACCGGCCGCGTACGGCCCAGCTCGGCCACGCTCGGTCCGGTTTGGCGGGTAGCGCTCGGCTGTAATCGACCCGCTTCGGCTACAATCGGCCCGGCTGGGCCGCGCTCAGCCCAGTTCGGCTACAATCGGTTCTACTCGGCTACAATCGGCTCCACTCGGCTCCTCTCGGCCGAGTCGCTTAGGCTGGGAGGGCAGCGCGCAGGCGCGGTGCCGCGCGCAGGCGCAGTGCGCGCCGCCGCCGCCATGAAGTAGGTGTGAGGGAGGGATGGGGGAAAGTCTGGTCCTGCCGGTGCCGGCGCTGATGATGTCTCGCCCGCAGCCCCCTGACGAAGGTGAAGCTGATCAACGAGCTGAACGCGCGGGAGGCGGAGCTGGGCGTGCAGGAGGCGGTGTCGTGGCACGCGGAGTACAAGGACAGCGCCTGGATCTTTGTGGGTACGGGCCGGCCGGGGGGCGGCGGGGCCGGGCCGGGCCCGCTCGGTGCCGGTGACCCGTTCCATCCCTCTCCCCGCAGGGGGGCTGCACTACGAGCTGACGGAGGGCGATGTCATCTGCGTGTTCTCGCAGTAAGTGCCGCAGCCCCGGCCCCGCCGCCCGCCCGGGCACTGCCGGAGGGTGCTGACGGTGTGTCATAGGTACGGCGAGGTCGTCAACATCAACCTCGTGCGGGACAAGAAGACCGGCAAGTCCAAAGGGTTCTGCTTCCTGTGCTATGAGGACCAGAGGAGCACCATCCTGGCTGTGGACAACTTCAATGGGATCAAGGTGAGTGGCACTCGGGGCTGCTGCCGCGGCTCCCTGAGTGCTCCCCGGGACCCGCCTGCGGCACTGAGAGCCCGGCCCCTCCAGATCAAGGGACGGACCATCCGTGTGGACCACGTGGCCAACTACCGTCCCCCCAAGGAGTCGGAGGACTGGGATGAGGTGACCAGAGCCCTCCATGCCAAGGGCTGCGGGGTCAAAACGCCGCCTCACTCCTCGTCTGACTCCCTGTCGGAGGAGGAGGAGGATGTGCCCGTGAAAAAGCAGAAAGGTGAGGAGTGTTCCTGGCAGACTGGATCCCAGGTGGGATTAGGGGCTGGAGTCTGGTTGGGGAGAAGGGTTGGAGGGAGGAAAATGGACACGAAGTGAGGGTAGGGGCAAGGTGTTGCTCCAGGGTGCTGAGGAGATGCTTGAAAATGAGGGAGGAGAGGGAGAGCAAAGAGGGAAAAGAGTCGTTGGGTCTCAACTGGGAAACTCCACAGAATGGATCATATGTTACTGAGTAAACAGAACGAGTGGCAGTGCCCAGCCTTGCTGGAAAGAATGTGATGTGAGTATTCAGAAGGGAAACAGGATGGCCACAGCTGGAGGAAGGGTGTTGCAGTTGGAAGTGGAGTGGGATCTCCCTGAGGAGGGAAGCAGGGTGGGATATTGGGGGTATAGAGGAAGAACTCTCAGTGGGAGGGGAGTTGGGGCAGTGCCGTGAGCTGGGACAGAGCCTGGGGGGTTGGGGGTGCTCCTGGAGTTGGGTCCATCCGGAGTTGTGAACCCGTGTTCCAGAGAAGCCGCGGAGCAGAGCGGAACAGCCAAAGCCAGGCCAGCAGGCTGGGAAGCGGGCGGGCGTGGAGGAGCAGCATCCCAGGATCAAGATCAAGAAGGAGAAGGAGGACCCTGGGTACGAGCGCTACGCCAGTGGGAGCTCTGACAGGAATGCCGGGAGCAGGACACAGCGGGACGAGGAGCAGCGGTGGCACCAGCGGCCCTCGGAGAGGAGGGGGGACAAGAGCAGCCAGAACCAGAGGGGCCAGAGCAGCTCCTGGGAAGATCGGGACAAGAGGGAGGAGGCTGGCAGGAGGGGCGACGGGCACAGCAGCCGGCGGGATGTGTCCCCCAGGGGAAGCAGATCCCGGGAGCCTCATTCCAGGCACAAGGAGCGGGGCTCCGGCAGAGACTCTGGCCGCTGCTGAGCCCTGGGAGAGCATTCCAGGGCCAGGGAGGCCCTGAACCTGCCCAAACACCTGCTCCAAGCTCTGAGGGCACTGCAGCTGGACTGTTTGCCTCTTGGGAGCTTCCCTTTGGATCTCATCCCACCATGGGCCAGGGCTCTCTGTGTTGGCCTTCAGCGCTGGCCATGGAGGGTGGCAGAACCTGGGGGCTGGGAGCAGCAGGATGCTCCCCTGCCCAAAACCCCCAGTTCTGTCAGTCCTTGGGGGGTGTGCCCCTCTGGCAGTGTGGGAAGAGGCCAGTGGGTGTCTGGTCTGGCCTCTCTGCTGGGTTTGGGTCCTGTGCCCACCGGCGTCTCCGGGTTCCGCAGGGATGCACCGCTGTGTCGGGGCCATTCACTGTGGGTACGTTTAAAGGTCTCTTAATAAAATAAATTTCTGTTTGGCAGAAGCTGGTCCTGGTAGCAGCCTTCCTGATCCTGATACTGATTTTGGGCTGATTTAGCTGGAAAACTGGGAACGATGGATACAGAGTTGTGGGGTGGTGCACAGTGGTGATGGGAGGGATGGAGTTTGGGATGGTTTGAGCTGGATCTGACTCCTACATCAAGGAATCCCTCCAGACAGAGTCCACAGCAGTTCCAGGCATGGGGAGCAGAGTGAATATTTTACCCATGGAGTAATTAGGACTCAGCCCGGAGATGCCCAGTGTGGGGTCTGGTGGGGACTGGGGTGGGACAGACCCCGGGGGTTCCCAGTGTCCTGAGCAGGGGGCTCAGCCCCGTCCTGTTCCTGGTACCCCAGGGGGAGGGCTGTGACTGTTCTGCTCCCAGTATCTGGAGGGGCTCAGCCCCACCCGGCTCTCAGTGTGCCCTGGGACTCAGGGGGCTATTAACGGCCTGCTCCGGGTACCCCGGGAGAGCTCAGCCCTGTCCTGTTCGCGGTACCCCAGGGGGGTGTGACCGTCCGGCTCCCGGTACCGGGGGAGCGGTCACCATTCTGCTCCCGGTATCTGGAGGGGCTCAGCCCCACCCTGCTCTCAGTGTGCCCTGGGACTTAGGGGGCTATTATCGTCCTGCTCCGGGTACCCGGGGAGCGCTCAGCCCTGTCCTGTTCCCGGTACCCCGGGGGGGTGTGACCGTCCGGCTCCCGGTACCGGGGGAGCGGTCACCATTCTGCTCCCGGTATCTGGAGGGGCTCAGCCCCACCCTGCTCTCAGTGTGCCCTGGGACTTAGGGGGCTATTATCGTCCTGCTCCGGGTACCCGGGGAGCGCTCAGCCCTGTCCTGTTCCCGGTACCCCGGGGGGGTGTGACCGTCCGGCTCCCGGTACCGGGGGAGCGGTCACCATTCTGCTCCCGGTATCTGGAGGGGCTCAGCCCCTCCTGCGCCTGGTGTCCGGGAGGGCTGTGACCGTTCTTCTCCCGGAACCCCGGGAAGCGCAGCCCTGTCCTGCCCCCGGGTGGGGCTGAGCCCGGCCCTNCGGCGGCGGCACCACCGGGCCCGGTGCTGGCGGGCGCTGACGCCGCTGTTCCCGCTGTCCCCGCAGGCACGTTCCCCGTGGACCTCACCAAGACGCGGCTGCAGGTGCAGGGGCAGAGCACCGACGCGCGGTTCCGCGAGGTGCGGTACCGGGGCATGTTCCACGCGCTCTTCCGCATCTGCCGCGAGGAGGGAGGACGGGCCCTGTACTCGGGGTGAGCACCGGGACCCATCGGGATAGGGACCCATCGGCACTGGGCCCCATCCGTACCGGGACCCGTCGGGACAGGGATCCATCCCATCAGCACCGGGCTCCATTCATCCCGAGAACCGCATAAGTCACGGGTCCTTCCCATCCACCCTGCCTCCCCTGTCCATCCGCCACGGGATCCCCCCATCCTCACCGGGACTCCTTTACCGGGACCAGGACCCCCCATCCGCCCTGGCCCCCCCGATCCACCACGGGAACCCCCCGCAGCCTCACCGGTGCCCCCATCTGCCACGCGTCCTCCACCTGGCCCGGCATTTTCTTCCACCCATCCCGGGCTTCTCCACTGCCCACCGCGGGCCCTCCCCACCTGCCCTACCATCTCTCACCTCTGTCTTGGGCCCTCCTTCGGTCACAGCATCCTCCCCGCCCACCCAACCCATCCCAATTTCTCCCTTCCACCCTGGCATTCCCCTCCACCTGCCCAAGGTCCTCCCGGCTCCCCCCTACCCATCCCAGGTCCTTTCCCTCTGCCCACCTTGGCCCCTGCTTCTGTCCTGGCACCCCTTCCCCACCCTGGGCTCCCTCTTCCACCTTCTATCCTGGCATTCGCCCTGACCATCCCAGTTCCCCCTCCCCTTTGCCCATCCCAGCCACCCCCACTCGCTGAATGCCACTGTGACCCCCGGGATCCCACCCAGCCCTGGGGCCAGGGCAGTGGAGATTCCCCATTTTCCTGAGATGAGGAGCAAGGCCAGGGCTGTGTGGATGCCAGTCCCCAGCACTGGAGGGTGTGTGGGGGCAATCCCAAAGGTTATCCCAGGCACTGGAGCGGTGGCAGGGACATGCCTGGCCCGCAGCAGTTTGGGGGTTGGTCGGGAGTGGCCTGTGCTGTCCCACAGGGACACTCAGGGATCATTCCCCCTCAGGATCGCCCCAGCACTGCTGAGACAGGCATCCTATGGCACCATCAAGATCGGGATCTACCAGAGCCTGAAGCGGCTCTTCGTGGATCGCATGGAAGGTCAGTGTCAGGGAGCGGGGCAGCAGGGGCACCTCCCAGCTCACTGATACCCCACTCTGTTGTGTGTTCTGCTCACTCCCTGCTCTGTCCTTCCTACCCCAAGATTTCCACAGGAATGGAGCTCTGTTACTGGGTGTTGTGGTTTTGTTTGTCCATGGTAGCAAGGATCACTTTCAATCCCGATGGGAACCTCACTGTGCTCTGTACTGCCTGTGATCCCTACCCAACCACCTCCCTCCAGCCAGGTCCCTCCTTTCATGGAATCATAGGAGAAACTCAGAATCATTTAGGTTGGAAAAGAGCTTCAAGGCTATCCAATCCAACCAGTGCCTGATCCCCACCTTGTCCCCCAGCCCAGAGCACTGAGTGCCACGTCCAGTCATCCCTTGAACACCTCTGGGGCTGAGGACTCCACCACCTCCCTGGGCAGCCCTTTCCAATGCCTGACAGCCCTTTCCGTGAAGAAACTCTGATGTCCAACCTGACCCTCCCCTGGCACAGCTTGGGGGAGTCCTCTTTTCTGTTGAGCCTTTATTACTGCTTTGCATCTTGGAGCCAAAAAAAATCATCCAATTCCGCCCACCTTCCATGGGCAGGGACACCTTCCACTATCCCAGGTTGCTCCAAGCTTCATACAACCTGGCCTTGAAGACTTTCAGGCGTGGGGCAACCACAGCTTCTCTGGGCAACATGTGGATTGGAATTGTGGGACTCAGCTCTGTAGCTCTGGTCCTGACTGTAAAGGTGAGATGCCACCAGTGCCCTTGACCTGTGCCCTCTGCTCAGGAGGCCTCTGCAGCTCTTCCCTGGGCAGTGGAGCAGCAAGAGTCTGGTGGATGCTCCCTGAGGGAGCACTGAGATCTGCAGGGGTGGTTTTCATCCCTGGGGTGACATGAGGCAGTGTTGTAATACCATTCCAACCTGGGAAAGCAGGTTGGGCAGGCGAGATGCAGCACAGTAATGGCATGGAACTGTGTCAGGGGAGCTTTAGGTGGGATATCAGGAACTAAGTTCTTCCCCCAGAGGGTAGTTGGGCACTGAACAGGCTCCCAAGGGCAGTGGGCACAGCACCAAGGCTGGCAGAGATCAAGGAGCATTTGGACAATGCTCTCAGGGATTTGTTGGGGTGTCCTGAGCAGGGCCAGGAGTTGGACTTGATGATCCTTGTGGATCATCCAACTCAGGAGATGCTGTGGTTCACTAGAGCTCCTTTCCAGGGTCGCTCTGTCCCCAGTAACGTCTCTCTCTGCTCCAGTAACGCCTCTCCCTGCCTGATTCTGTCCGTGTACACAGGCCCCTCCTCGCTGTTCCAGCCTTTCCAGCTGTGAGCTCCGTGCCTGAATGTTTGTCTCCCCACAGGCCTGGGGCAGCCAGTGGCCTGGTCTCCTCTGGGAAGTGCCGTGGTCAGTACCAGCAAAGTGCTGTGCCTTTTCCCAACATAACCATCATCCTAATACTGGGCCTGGAAGACTCAGGTTATTCCCTGGAACTAATCCCATCTAACTCTCCACCTGGTCCCAGTCCTCAGCTGGCTCTGGGTGGCTGTGTGGTCTCACCGGAGCCAAAACCATTTGGTATCAGGTGGCTTTGACAAGTGCTGGGTTGTCCCTCTCTGTCTCCCTCTGTCCTGGCTTCTCCCTGTCATGAGAAATGCATCACTGGACACTGAAATCTCAGATAATTGTTCACAATTTTCATGTGTCCCGTGATTTTCCTTCTCATCAGTCAGACCTGCCTCTCTGAAAGAGTGCGTTGCTCAGTGTCCCAGCTGCCACCTCCTGTCCCTGGCAGGTGTGGGGACAGACCTGCCATGAGCTGTGGCACCTGTCCAGCCCCTGCTCCTGCAGCTTCACTGTGAGATTTGAGAACTGAGCTGCTCTGCTCTTCCCAGCACTTGTTCCATCCCACCTGTGCCCCTTCCTGTGAGCTCTGTAGGGTCTGACCTTCTTTCCTTGCTTGCAGATGAAACGTTGCTCATCAATGTGATCTGTGGGGTGGTCTCGGGGGTCATCTCCTCTGCACTGGCCAATCCCACAGATGTGCTGAAGGTAAGGGCAGCTCCTGGCCAGCACCCCTGGCTGGCTGTGGGACCTGTGGGAGGTGCAGCTCGGTGCTCCCTGAGCCACCAGTTCTGCTAATTTGGGGTTTTCTAATAAATGGAGACCAAAGCCCGGAGCCATTAACAGTCAAAAACAGAGCTCTTAAAGATCACATCTCAGGGATTTGTTGGGGTGTCCTGAGCAGGGCCAGGAGTTGGACTTGATGATCCACTGACGTGGGCAGGGACACTTTCCCAGGTTGCTCCAAGCCCCGTCCAACCTGGCCTTGGACATTTCCAGGGGTGGAGCAGCCACAGCTTCTCTGGGCAACAAAGGTCATGAAATTTGTTGTGGTGAAGGATGGAGGCTGTGTTATCCAACCTGGGCAAGGTGAGCAGGTGGCAGCCAGATGTTCCTCACACCTGCCCTGCTGCTCTCCCCTTGGTCACTGTGCTGGCACTGCCTGTTGTGTGGAGTGAGCAGAGCCCAGAGGGGACTGCCTGGTGCCCTGGAGTCAGGGTAGCCCTGCTCTGCGATGAGAGAGCCTGGAGGACTTCCCTATGCTGCTCCCTGTGTAGATCCAGCTTCTTGGGCTGCTTCCAGGACAGGAAGGCCTCATAGCAGCCACAGCTGTTCTCCCACAGCAGCTCAGAGCAGACACTGCTCTCCCTGCTCCTTGCCTGCTGCCATCATTGGCCACGTGGTTTGCAGGGAGAGCAGTGTCTGCTCTGAGCTGCTGTCTTCTTGCTCCCAGGAGTTCCATGGAGCTGGTATTCCTGGTGTCCCTCCCCTCTGGGGCAGTTGCTAATGTCAGGACAGGTGTTGATGTCCCCCCGCTGACTCTCCCCTTCCTTCCAGATCCGAATGCAGGCTCAGGGCAGCTTGTTCCAGGGTGGGATGATCGGCAGCTTCATTGACATCTACCAGCAGGAAGGTACCCGAGGCCTCTGGAGGGTGAGCACCAGCTCCCAGAATCCCCCACTAGCAGCAGAACTAACAACAACCTCATGGAAAGCTGGTGCTCTCTTAGCAGGGAGCACCTGCAGCCCCTTGCAGCTCCTTAAACTGCCACTCTTGTGAGGCAGAATCTTTCCTGGTGTTGAATTTGGTGGGGAAGGCAAGGGGGTGACTGTCCTGGGAGGACAGAAGCAGCATTCAGTAAATTCAGCTGGAATCATACTGCCAGGGTGGAGGGATCCTCCTTGGCTTTAGAGCAGAGTTGGTCTGCCTGAAGAGCTGCAAGGAGGACATGGGGAAGACTGTCAGGAAAAGGCCCTGAGAGGAGCTGTGGGATGTGCCATTGGGAGCAGCTTGTGAGGGTGTCCCTGCCCCACAGGGTGTTGTCCCCACGGCCCAGCGAGCTGCCATCGTGGTGGGGGTGGAGCTGCCGGTCTACGACATCACCAAGAAGCATTTAATCCTGTCAGGCCTCATGGGTGACACCATCTTCGCCCACTTTGTGTGAGTATCTGCTGCTCTCTGCAGGCTTGGAGGGGCGTGTGGAGCCAGGTGGGATCTGGAGGGATTTGCTCATGGAGCGAGGGCTCTGGGGCTGCAGGGAACAGGCTCAGTGCTTCTGAAGGATCTGCTCTGTTGGCTGGAGCAGCTCTGAGTGGGCAGCGAGTGCAGAATCATTAAGGTTGGCTAAGACCTCAAAGACCAGTTGTTCCCACAGCACTGCTAAGGCCACCACCAAACCCCCCCACATCCCCAGACAGACCTCACTGGGAAGGACCTGGCAGAAATCCTTTGGTGACTGGAATGTCAGCTTGGTTTCAGCTGGCTGGTGGCCAGAAATGCTGTTGCCCCACGTCTGTGCCCTGGTATGAACAAGGCAAGTGTGTGGTACCTGTAACAATGCCTTGAAAGCTGCTCCAGTCCCTGGTTCTCACGTGTCCAGACCCTGTCAGCTTGCAGCCAGTGCTGTGAGAGCTTTGAGAGATGAACAAACAAGAAGGGCCCTGAGTAACCTGAGCAGAGATCACCAAAGTGCTTTTTCACTTCATTTCCGTGTTCTTCAGCTGGAGGTGCTTCAGGGCTTCCTGAAGCAATTGGTTTTGGTGCTGTGGGTGAAAGGAGCACTAGACCCTACATGGGGGAAAACCAACAGCTCTGTGATCCCTCTTGCTGCCTTTGCTCTTACCCATTCCCAAAGAAGTGTTTGCTCTAATGGGAAGGAGGTGCCCTCCCGGGGGCTACCTTCAGGTCTCTGTCACCTGGGCAGTACCTGGCACCTTTTCAGGGCTGCAGGTGTCCCTGTGGAACCAGCTGTGGGCCCTGACAAGGATCTGGATTAGCTGAGCATTTCCTTCCCCAGGGCTCTCTGGGGTCCTGTGGTGGTCCAGGTCCTGCCACTGCCCCTTTTCGAGGGGAGCAGGTGACGCAGCTCCCGTTTACTGCTAAATGCCTTTCATAAAATCCAGTGGAAGGTACTTTGTGCCCTGTCTGAGTGGGACTGGCCATGTTCAGGGCAGTCCCTGTCCTGATTTGGGGGATGTAGTTCCAGCTTCACGTGTGGGCTGGCGGGGGCCATCGCCTCCAACCCCGTGGACGTGGTGCGGACGCGGATGATGAACCAGCGGGCGATCGTGGGCAGCACGGAGCTCTACAAGGGCACCCTGGATGGCCTTGTGAAGGTAAGGGTGGGGAGAGGTGGGCACATCCCTGTCCTGGGAGGTTGGCTGGGTCCCAGCACCAATCTGATGGGAACAGTGAGATCCTACAGCACAGAGTGTCCTCAGCAAGTGTGTCAGACAGAAAGGGAAGGGCCCAGAGTCACTTCCTGAGGTTGTCACTGTCAGCCTGAGCATCCTCCCAGCTTTCTGGGACAAAATTTAGGCTGTGATGCAGTTAATTAGGTTCAGAGACCGCAAGTAATGCTCCACACACTGCACCTGCATGGTCCTGTCTGCTCCCTGCAGCTGCTGGGGAGGGCCAGTGTGTCACACGGGTCACTGGGGACGTGGGCAGAGTGTGGGCCTGGCGTGTCTCCTAATCCACCTGTCTCCTCTCTTCTCCTCCCAGACATGGAAGAGTGAGGGCTTCTTTGCACTCTATAAAGGCTTTTGGCCCAACTGGCTTCGACTGGGTCCTTGGAACATCATTGTATCCTTCTGTGTGCTGCTGGGAGGTGCATGTGGGACAAGGGGAGAACGGAGCTGGGAAGGACAGAGTGGGGCTGACACCCCAGTGGGGTGCACTGGTGACCCTGTTGGGCACCTCTGGTGGTTTCTGTAGGTGCTGTGAGGACTTGGCTGAGACTTTCCCTCTGGCCTGGGCTGTGGGAGGTGCTGCAGTTCCTGGATCAGCTCTGGTTTGGGAGGGAATCCTGGGGAGCATTCCGGTGTTCTGAGGCAGGTGCTGGCCTGCTGTGCAGGACTAGCAGTGCCCATGTGCTGACCCTTCTGCCCTCTGAAACTGGGTGGGGAATTTACTGTAAAGAGCTCCCAGTCTGGGCTTGGAGTCATCTCCTCCTCTCAGTGGTCTGGGCAAGGCTGGGCTGGTTTGCTCTGGGTCAGTCTCTCCCCTGTCCTTGCAACCCCTGTCCCCCAGCTCTGTTCTACGTTTGCACATCAGTTTGTGCTGCCTGGGCGAAGAGCTCCCCATGTGAGTGTCCACAAGCTGTGCTGATGCTCTGCCCACCCTGCCAGGCAGCTGCCTCACATCTCTGTCCCAATTCCTTGACGTTCCCTTCAGTTTTTTATCACATACGAGCAGTTGAAGCGCCTCCCGTTCTGACAGCTGCCTTCATCTCACCAGAGTCACCCTCGGGGCTGGCACCAGAGCTGTGCTGCCGCCTCCCTCTTCATCCCACCATCCCCATGTCATGGTGTTTGGTCCCTGTGGGCTGGGCTGCCCCCCCAAATGCATGGTCCCTGGAGCATGAGCTGGCTGGGATAGCCAGGAGCCCGCAGCAGGAGCTGCATGTTTCCCACCCGGAGGTGTCGGTGTGCCTGGGCCTGCAGGAATATCTTCTGTGAAGATCTGTGCATTCCAGTGGCCTTCAGGGCACTGTGGCTCGTGGGTTGGCAATGTGGGTGTCCCCCCTTGCCCGTGGGGTGGGGCTGGGGCCCAGGAAGGGGCCATTGTCGTGTTTATTGCAGAACTGTAACTCCATTAAATTATTTATTGACCGGGTGGCTCGAGTTTGGGTCTGGTTTACTGCAGGGGTGTCTGCCCTTGCTGGTTTTCACCACACTATATATACCTCCTTTCTCCATATATTTAATGAGAGCAATCTGTAGGATTCGTTAGATAGAGGTGTTTCTAAACCCAAGTTTGGTAGTGTCAGAAAGTCACACTGTTGCTTTCTCAGCTCGGTTTTGCCAAACCCTGGTCTCTTAGTTTACTGCTTATTGCTTATATTATTTTTGCTTAGGTCATTTGTAAATGATGTAACCACAGGTAATGTGGTCTAAAGGTTGAACTCAGCACTTCCTAATCCACCTGTCTCCACAGAATATCCAGCTGAGTAGTAGTATCTGCTGAGCAGAATATCCAGCAGGGTATTTTGCTCATCCTCTTCTGGTTTTTGGCTATTTTTTAATGTTTATGGCTATGAAAGCAAACGGCTCTTGTTTTCCTGCTCACTTTCCTGTTTGTGGGGTGGCTTTAGTTTTGATGAAGGTCCCTTGTGACAGCAGCATGTCCTGGCTGGGCCTGCTGTGAGCAGAGTCTCTGTGCAGATCATACAAGGAATGTGTAGCCAATCCAGCTGGGAAAAATGAGAGGGAATTGGTTTTGCACAGGCAGAGATGCCTTTGCAGCTGCAGGTGTAATGAAGGTGCTGAGCTCTTGGACTTAAACCCTGCCTTGAACAGGTCTTTTAGTGCAGGGCCCAGCTCAGCAGGCCAGAGGGTTTTTGTCAGAATTAAACTGTCCATACAAGCTCCCAGGAACAGGCAGTGGTGGATTGGGAGTTAACAAGGTTCCTGTGCCTTACCTGGCTTAGAGTTTCCAAACATGACAAAGTAAACAAGTACTTTATTTATTAAATAAATACATCCACCATATATGGTGAATGAACACAGGTCTGAGGTGTGTTTTAGCTGTGGCTCATGATCTTTTGGGTTTCTCCAGTAGTTCTGGAGCCATTTCTGTGCAGCTCCAGTCGTTTTGGGACTGATCCTCTGACAGTTCCCTGTTGTTCCTCATCAATGCCAGACAAGTGTCCCCACAGCCACTTTGCTGCATTTCTCAGCTGTAAGGTGCTTGTTGGGAGGCTGTTCTGACCCCTCTACTTCCTCCTGTTGGACCAGCTCCCCTGGATGGTTTTGGAGGTGCTCCCTCTGCTCTGGGACCTCATTCCTTCAGGAATTCCTTCCTAGAAGAGCTCCTGAAACATTTGGTGTTCAGGCTCACGTGTTTCTCTGTCTGACCTTGTCTGTGCTGTGCCAGGTAATGTGTGAGAGCACACCTGAGCCGTTTGTACCTGCTCCCCTGCACCCACAGGAAGGTCCCCAGGGTTGAACTCGGATGTGGAAGGGGTTCAAGGTGTCCTTGGAACCAGTCACAGCCTTCCCTAAGTGTTTAAGGTGTGGTCCTGCCACATTAAAGATAAAAATGAAGGTGAATCAGGACAGGGAGGTGCTGGCTCTTTCTCCACACTGCCCTGCAAATCCTCTCTCCCCCTTGATCTCATGCCACGGGGTTTGGACCCTCTCCAGCATCGGGGAAAGGCTCCCCAGATATCTCCCTGGGCAAACAAAAGAAGAAGGGGTGTAAGGTCACCGGAACCCTTCCTATGGCCACCGGAGTTCTTCCCGTGGTCACCTGCAGTGCAGACCTGGAGTGTTCCTGGGAGGCTTCCCTGCTCCAGAGCTCCAGCCAGTGCCCAGCATTCCTGTGTCTGCTGCACCTTCCCTCCCCACTGCAGTGCCCATGTCCTGTCTCAGCCTCTCCCCAGTTACTGTTTGACAGAGGAAGGCTCAGACCTGCCCTGTTTCCTGGCAGCTCGGATTTTTCCGGCTCATGTGGCAGGAGAGGGCTTGTGGCACTTTGTGTGAGGGATGGAGCAGTCACTGTCACAGCCTGTGAGGGTCAGCCCACCCCAGGGGGTGTTAGGGACGTGATGAGTGGGTGTTGTGGGATGCTGTAAGACAAGGATGTGGCAGCTTTGCTTCCGTGAATTTCTTTGTTACGGGTTACTATTAGTGAGGTAAATACACTAATGATTAGTAAAGCAATACTGTGTCTACAGAATTATTATTAGTATTTTTTAGTATTATTTATATTTTTTAGCACATACATAAATTTAATTGCGAGGATCATGGCACAGTTCATTAAACTCTCCCAGGAGCGAGGTCTGTTGATGAAGGACAAAGTCTCTCTTTGGATATGATCCATGTGGAGCCTGGGGCCAGCCTGGAGTTCCCAGGGGTTCAAAAGGACTGTGTAGGGAGAGCTCTTGGAGAGAGAGGGGCTCGTTTTTGGCAATAGCCCGTTACTTCTGCATGGATCCATGAGTGCCCATGAGGACACCAGCTCTTGGAACAGCTGTGTTTTGGGGCCCCCAAGGATGCCCTGGGCTCCCTGCTGTGCTTGCCAAGATTTCCATCTTGCAGACTCCCAGCTGTGCCTGCTGGGTTCCCAGACTGGCAGATGCTTCTCCATCTGTATTTGAGCAGACATTCCTTCTCAGTGCTTTTCCTCATTGTAACCAGGTTGCCTTCACAGCTGCTGCTCTGGCAATGGGTTGGTGGCATTCCCTTGGTCCCTGCAGGAAGAGGCTTCCCTGGGTCTGGCAGTGACTCCCAGGAGCCCCACAGGCTGTGTCAGGCTTTGGGAATTCTCTGTGCTTGTCCCCATTCCCATTTCCCATGTCTGAGCAGGCGCTGCTCTGCTCAGTCCCTCGGTCCACGGTGGGGGACAGGCACCGCCCTGTGTGCCACCGTGGCAGCTTCCTGCCCAGGTGCTTGCTGCTCTCCCCTCTTCTTCAGGGTTGTCTGGAAACGTGGCTGGAGGGGAGGGACCTCAGTGGGCACAGCGGGTGCTGTGAGACCAGCTCTCCCTTCCACAGGCAGGCGTTGGCAGAGCTCCGCTTCCCTGAGAGACACCGCTGCTCCCTGGGCTCCCACTGCTCCCCAGGATCCCCCTGCTCCCCAGAGAGTGAGGGGCTGCACCTACCACCGGCCTGCACCTGCTGAGAGGCCCCAGGTGAGGGGTGCCTGAGAATCGTTTTGGGGTCATGCCATCTCTGTGCTGTGCCCTGCAGGGGACAGCCATGGCCAGCTGGGCAGTGGGAGCCATCCTTGCCCTGCTGGCCACGCTCATTATCGCTGCCAACGTGCTGGTGGCCGTCGTCCTCCTCTTCCTCATCCAGAAGAGCAGCTCCAAGGGGCTCTGTTTTGTCCTCAATCTCACCATTGCGGACACCATCGTTGGCTTCACGGTCATGGGTCTGGCCATAGATGAGATTTCCCAGCCCTTTTATCCTTCCCAGAACTTCTGCACCCTCAGAATGGCTTTTGTGATCTCCTCTTCTGCTGCCTCCATCTTGTCCCTGATCCTGGTTGCGTGCGACAGGCACCTGGCGATCCGGAAGCCTTTCCACTATTTCCAGCTGGTGACAGGCCTAAGGGTTGGGATGTGCTTGGGGGGGCTCTGGCTGGTTGCTACCGCCTTCGGCTTCCTCCCGGTCTTCATCCCATACTTCCAGATGTTCTCCAACAAGGGGAAGTGCTCCTTCTTCCATGTCTTCCACCCTGCCTACCTGCTCACCATGTTCTTCGTCGGCTTCTTACCCGCGCTCTTCCTCTTCCTCTACCTCTACTGTGACATGCTGAAAATCGCCTCGGTGCACGTGCAGCACATCCAGGAGGTGGAGCAGGCTGGGCTGGCGGGGAGCTGCCCCCCACCCCGCAGCACCAGCGACATGAAGGCCATGCGCACGGTCGCCGTGCTCATCGGGTGCTTCACGCTCTCCTGGCTGCCCTTCTTCATCGCCAGCATCGTGCTGATGTTCTGCCCGCAGTGCGTCCCCTACAAAGTAATCGAGAACTTCCTCTGGCTGCTGGGGCTGGGGAACTCCCTCCTGAACCCGCTGCTCTATTCCTACTGGCAGAGGGATGTGAGGCTCCAGCTCTCCCAGATGGCTGCAGGTGTGAAGAGGAGGGTCCTGCTCCACCTCGACAAGGGCCGCTGTTTCCCTGGCAGAGGCCCCAAGCCTCTCCCCGCCGTGTCCTGCCTGCAGCTCCAGGACTGACTCAGTAAGGAGCAACTGTCTCCAGCTTTCTAGCTCCCCTCCTGCATCATGACCATGAACTCAGGGCCTGCCAGCTGTGGAGGAGATCCCAGAGGGGTGGGACCAATCTGGATGCTAATTCCCAGACATCTCAGACATTCCCTACCAAATTCCATCCTGCTCACTGCCCCACAACCCACAGCACAGCCGCCTCCGCACCAGCCCCAGGCACCCCAGTTTGCAGGTTTTCCCTGGAGAGCCCCTGTTGGAGCAGCCTCGTGCCTTCTGGACCAAGCCCTGCCACTAACTCCACAGCCTTCAGCCTTCAGCCATCGCTGCCCGGCTTCCCCTGCCAGACCTGGACCCCCTGCCCTCCCCTCTGCCGCAGCACTGGCTCCATGGGTGACGAGCCCCCATGCCCGGGGCAGGTGGGGGCACAGTGGGGCCTCCATCCCCTTGGCTTGGCCCCAGCAGCAAAGGCTGGGAGAGGTGTGAACATCCTCAAGCTCTCCTGGACCACAGGCACTCCCACTCCCTTCCCAAAGCCACCTCGCAGCGTCATCCCTGCTCCGGGCTGTGCCCACCAGAGGCAGAGGTGAGGGGGGTGGGTTTGGGCATTGGGGACACAGAGGGGTTTGGCAGCAGCTGTGCCTGTGTGGGGGCTGGAGTGACTCAGAGCGGGGGGCAGCGTCAGGGGTGGGGGGAAGCACAGGTTGTGCTGTTGCTGTTTGCCTGGGCTGTAAAGTGAGTTAATGAGTAACTGGCTGAACAGGGAGCAGGAGGGCTGGGTGCCTGGGAGCCAGGGAGATCCCCATACACAGGAGAGCTCCCATGTCCCACCCAGGATTTGGGACTGGAAGTGTCCCTGTACACCCACCCATCCCATGGGAGCACTCTGCCTGCTCTGCAGCAGTGGCCACGTGGCTGTCCCTGCCAGAGGTTATAATATTTAACTGAGTCTCATAAAATCATCCTATTTAATCCACATGGCAAGAAAACTTCCCTTAAAAGCTGTTTACTTGCTAAAAATGTACCCTAAACTGAAAATGAGGGTGATCTGCATGAAGTAGCAGCTGCTTCCACCTTTGCACTTGCACCACTGGCAGACATGAAGGCTCAGGGCTGTATCCAGTCGCATCCAGAACCTGCCTTGCTCCCAAGGGTTTCCCCATCCTAGAGGAAGAGGCAGAAATAAAGGTGCCTTGAAAAAAAAACAAACCAAGAGGCCCTCTGTGACAACCCCCTCCACATGGGAAGGGCCTGGGAGCAGGTACCACACAGCAGCTGCTGTTCCTGGCTGTGCCAGATGGACTGAGCCTGAGGGAAGGCTGCCAGGCTCTGTGGGAGGATGTAGGTGGATCAAGCAGGTGGATTCAGCCTGATTCAGCTCTGGGTACACAGCAGGTACCAGTGGGAACAGAACACAGTGGATGTGGGCCTCTTGCTGCTTCCCAAGCTTCCTGGCTCCTGGCTCTGCCCAGAGTGGGGCTGGCTTGCAGCTGAGGCTGCAAGTCTGGATCAACATGAAGAGCAGGAGTCCTGGCTGTGCAGGATCCTCCATCCAAGCAGGATCATGGCTCAGGCAGCCTCCTTGGTGCCATGGACACAGCATGGCAGCTTGGATGGGAGAGGAGACACCTCCAGTACCTGAAGGAAGCCTACAGGAGAGCTGGAGATGGACTTTGGGCAAGGGCCTGAAGTGACACGACAAGGTGGAATGGCTTCATCCTGACAGAGGGCAGGGTTAGATGGGATATTGGGAAGGAATTCTTCCCTGTGAGGGTGGGGAGGCCCCGGCACAGGTTGCCCAGAGAAGCTGTGGCTGCCCCTTCCCTGGAAGTGTCCAAAGCCAGGTTGGACAGGGCTTGGAGCAACCTGGGATAGTGGAAGGTGTCCCTGCCCATGGCAGGGGAGTGGAATAGGATGGGCTTTAAGGTCCCTCCCAACCCAAACCCTTCTGGGATTCTATGACTGTGCAGATGGAGGATATGGTGCAGCTGGAAGCAGAGCTCCTCATGCAGCAGGGCATCCCTTGCTGGGCATCTCACTCTGACACTGGCCTGTCTCCTCTCCCCAGGCCGGGCTGGAGTGGTGCTTGCAGGCTGGCCCAGCTGGTGCTCCATGCCTGGACACAGCTCCATATCCCTCTGGGATATCCTGGAGCAGCCGTTCCTTGTGAGGCCACGCCTGCTTCCATCCCTCGTCCCGCTGCTGCTCCAGCCCGGAGCGCCCAGAGAGCGCCGCGGGAGCGGCTGGACCGGGGTGGGCGCAGGGAGGCCGTGGGGGGAGAAGGGATGGGGCCATCCTGCCCCGCGGGGAAAGAGGGAAGGATGGAGATGGAGGGCGCACCTCCCGCTGCTGCCTTGCGCTGAATAAACGCCTTTGTGCCGGGCTGGTCTCTGCTCCGCTACCGGGGGTTCGGGCCGGCTCTGCCCGAGGCCGCGGAGCAGCAGCGGCCGCGGAGGGCGGACACAGAACCGGGGCGGGAGGGGAGGGAAACGAGACCAGCGGACGCGGGGGGACGCGGGGGAGCGGCTGCGAGGCCGCCCGGTCCCGGTGGGATGTTCTTGGGGGGCCGGTCCCGGTGGGACGCGTCCGCTGCCTTTGGGATGGTCCCAGTGGGATGGGGCCCTGTGCTGAATATGCAGAAGAACTTCGCCGTGCCGGCTGACCGCTCACTGGAACAGACTGCCCAGAGAGAGTGTGGAGTCTCCCTCACTGAGGATATTCCAGAGCCCTCTGGACGCAATCTCGTGCCACATGCTCTGGGGCAACCCTGCTTGAGCAAAGGAGGTTGGACAAGACGACCCACTGTGATCCCTTCCAACCTGACGCATTCTGGGATTCTGTGGTGCCGGTGGGATGCGGCTGGTGGGATGGGGCCGGTGCCCGTAGAACAGTTCTGGTGGGTTGTTCCTGGTGGGCTGTTTCTGGGGGGCCGGTCCCGGTGGGATGGTGCCGGGGCCGGTAGGATGGTCCCAGTGGGATGGGGCCGGGGCGCTGTTCGCAGGGGGCCGGTCCCAGTGGGATGTTCCCAGTGGGACGGTCCTGGTGTGATGATCCGGGGAGGCCCGTCCCGGTGGGTTGTTCCCAGTGGGTTGTTCCCGGTGGGATGTTTCTGGGGGGCCGGTCCCAGTGGAATGTTCCCAGTGGGCCGGTCCCGGTGGCATGTGACCGGTCCCGCTGGGTTGTTGCCGGTGGGTTGTTCCCAGCGGGAGGGTCCCGGTGGGCTGTTCCCGGTGGGCTGTTCCCGGGGTGCCGCTCCCGGTCCCGCCCCGCGCGCTCCCGCCCCTCCGGACGCC